>BSBM01000510.1:48597500-49070000 GCA_027924585.1 Larix kaempferi
CGGTGTCAAGTTCTTGCTGCGGCCGATTATAGCAACCATGCAAGACATAGTCCATCGTTGATCTCCTCGCCGCCCATGTTAGTTGAGGGTGGCAGTATAAGTGTTGACAGCTCGGCAGGTACTGGTGGCAAGGAAACTGACGTGGACGCCAGGCAGGATGGCAGGGACACACGGGTGATTGTAAGGGAGACGGCCGTCAGAACAGAACACACTGGCTCTCATAACTAATACTTTGTCTGGAGGAAAAGCTGGTGAAGGTAGGACAGGTGATGTAGACGGCTTAGTTCAAATACACCGGTTAGTTTAGTTGTCAGCTGGGCCTCTCTCTACTTTGTTAAGAACTTTATGATGATCTATGTAGTGATTGATAGTAAGAATGGCGTTTGTCGGTATATAGTTTCGCTGGCCTTCATGAGCAGCTTGAACCGGGGAGACAGGTGGCCTCCATGGCACCAATCTGTACATTGTAATTCTTATTTCACTGCTTAATTGAAGGTTTCTCGCTTATTAACAAAAAAACAAATAATTCATATCATGTCTTAAAGGATTTATATTAAGGTTAGAAGACAACAACATATTTTTTAATTTGAACCAAATATCATATTTGTTCTGAGACTTGTTTTTATTAAAAATACACTTTCTTACTTGTTAATGAATTTAATTATTTTTCTTAAATTTTAATATTAAGTTCATTACAATTGAGAAGATTTATGCAATGACGAAATATTTATCCATAATATTTAAAAGGCATATCATTGGTATTCTAATTTATTTATTTTATTATTATTTGGTCATGAATTTTTTTTTTCTCATATTAACATTAAACATTTGCACATTAATACCATAACATTATTATTATTTCATTTTAACTATAAAAAATCATTTATATGCTTTTGGTTAAGTTCCTTTTGTTTTGTAAGCTACATAATTCTATTAAACAGTGAAAATAAAAAATAAATAGGGAATAACTATTTGTGGTGGTCCAAGTAGGTGGAGCCACTAGCCCAGGTATTCAAAAGGATCAAAATGGTTGTGCCCATAGTTACAAAACCTATGCCTGGAGCAGGGAAAGCAAGTATTTCCTGGAGAAGAACAGTATTTGTAAAATCCTATAGAAAACAACTAAAATATACAATATTAAGAAGCAGATTGTAACAAAAAAACTGGAGGTCGCAAGTAGTTTCCAGAACCTTCTTAACTTGCTGCGTTTTCATCAGGGGGAACCTCTTCTAGAATCGGGCAGCTGAATTTGTCGTCCTTCGTCGCTTCCTAAGCTGACAGCTTGACTAGCTGGGGTTCAACCTTTCCCCAGGGAAGAACTATATCCTCATTCTCACCGCAAACCCTTTTAATTTCCACCTGACCAGTCGTGGATGGAATGGGGAAGGAATTCATGGTGAGTTCCTTTCTGCGTAGCTCTGTGGTTTCCGATATAGACTCACCTTTCCCTGCCGCTGCAGAATTATTCCCAAGGGATCCCTCTGCAACAATGCTGCTACCATCGGCATGGCTATTTGGGGCATAAGTCTACCCACCAAAGGTGGTTTCCAGACTTCCCAACATTCCTTCCATCTGAACCAAGTGAGCCTTCAGAGTCTGAGTCGTGTCCCTGGCCTTGGACCAGTTGGCCTTGATGTCTTCCATAAGAGCACCCAACATGTTCTTAATGAGCCAGTAGTGGTTGATGCGACCCTCATTCTTTCTAGAGGAGAGGTGGTCGAAAATTAGGAGAGCTTCCCAGTTGTTGATGAGAATCCGAATAGGGATGGCAACCCCCTCCCCATAACCATCAGTTGCTACCCAATTGTAGCAAATATTAAATAGAATATTAATTAGGTTAGCTAACTATTAGGGAAAGGGTGTAACCATCAGTTGCTACCCAATTGTAGCAAATATTAAATAGAATATTAATTAGGTTAGCTAACTATTAGGGAAAGGGTGTAACCTTTCAGTTTAATGGCTCAAGCCTATAAAGACGAGCCTCCATTGTAATATTTATCATCTAAAATATATAAAATTATCTATTATTCCAATTATGGATTGTGTTGCTTCATTTGGTATCAGAGTGGAACGCTCCTCCGGATTCAGCTCACACTCAAAGCGGACTAGCTCCTCCTCAAGTGAGCTCGGACTCAGCTCATTCCTCCATTCAGCTGCATCACTCGCTCCATTCCTCCCACTGCACTTCCATCCACGCTTCCCCTCCCCTGTCGTCCCACTCCACGGCTCCTCCACGCCCAACAAACTCCCCGCCTGTTCTCCATCCTCCACGTTTTCCACCGCCCTCCATCTACCTCTCCCACGCCCCCTCCACTTTCCACCTGCTCGCTTTCCCTCCTCCCCACTACCTCCAGACCCGTGACTCCTCCCACAGCTCCCATCTCCTCCCGCATCCTCTCCCTCGCAGCTCCCATATCCTCCCGCAGTCTCTCCACCTCATATCCCCCGTAGCCCCCATCTCCTCCACTACTCTCACAGGTCTCTCGAGCTCCCTCTGCGGCTTGCTGCGTGTTCTTCCCTCTGCGCGATCCTTCCCATCCGGCTCTTCTGCGCCATCCTTCCCATCCGGCTATTCTCCCGCCTCTACAATTCTCCCTCAACATCCCTCCACCTCCGTCCACCTGCACCACCATTCCCTCCTCACGACGACCTCCTCCACGACTCCGCGGCTCCACTTCCCTTCCCCCAGCCTCCTCCCTCAACTACATCGCTAACGCCTTAGACGCTCACCAAACCTTAATTCCTCCACCATAATATTGTAAGTAATTATTATCATTATTATTCTAAACCCTAATTTCACCCCCAACGTCCTAAAACCCTAATTCCTTCATAAAAATTAAATATTACATAATTATTATTATGTTAATATTTATTTTTATTAAAACAATTACTATTCAAATTATAATTTTTAATAAAAATAATAATTATAATAGTTATTATGTTATAATAATTATTAATAATTGACTTTCAACCTTAACATTAACCATGAAGTCATTTAAAGACGAATGGGATGAGATCTTGAATTGATTTAATAGGAAAATGGATGAAATGTTTGATCGGATGGAACAATTAGTTGTAAAAGCGGCTCAAAAAGCTATTGACGACACCTTCAATAAAATAAGCCAACAAAGCAACCCGAAGGCCTCTGAAGACAAAGACTCTGAAACTTCGAAGTCTGGAAGAAAAACCATATAAAGAACATAAAAATGATAAAGAGGAAGATACAAAAAACTATTATGTCAACCAATATGAGAGTAAGGATATTGATCAAAATTGTGGCGAGAATAAAGCAATTTATGCTATTAACTATCCAACTAAAGCGGTATGTACCAAAGGTAAGGAAGAACTTATGATAGAGACTAGAAAAAAACACAGTAATGGCGATCAATACATCAACAAGAATATCACAATAACAACCACACGAAGAGATGTCATCACAAGGACTGCTATGAAAAACATCAATAAGAACAATTATAGTGTTATTCATAATAACACCACGAAAAAAGTTATCATGGGCAAGTCGATCGAGTCTGTTCAGTTGAAAACAAAAGTAGTTAAAAGCAACCTTCAAGCAAGCGGGAAAAACATAAATGAAACTTCATCAATAATCGATTCAATAGAGACTCCGAAGCAAAAGAAACAAAATGAAATAATTGACATAATCAAAATTACATGTCTCACGTCATTAGTTCGACATAGAGCCAGAATAAAAAACGACATCATCAAAACTCAGCTTTGACGACAAATCTTTCCTTAATGGGAAGGCAATGTAACAAATATTAAATAGAATATTAATTAGGTTAGATAACTATTAGGGAAAGGGTGTAACCTTTCAGTGTAATAGCTCAAGCCTATAAAGGCGAGCCTATATTGTAATATTTATCATCTAAAATATATAAAATTATCTATTATTCCAATTATGGATTCCCTAACCTGAAGCGTGTTGCTTCACTAGTTCTAGTTGGTGGTGATTCGACCGCTCTCCCTCTTCGGGGTTTTCCCCGCTGCCTCGACATAGTTGCAGAGAACCAGAAGCCAAGTTTGTAGGTGGAGGAGAGGTGTCGATCATCGTGAAATTACTGGCAATGGAAAGAAGCGCCCGCACTGTTGTCTTAAACGGTCCATAAAACTCCCCTGAAGCTGTCTTAAACCTGTGGATGAAGGAAGCCATTAGAACCACGCACATGAGAAGCCTGGTGGTGGTACCTGGAGGCAAAAACCAGCTTGGGTGACGCGACATGGTAGCTACCGGAGTGAATGCCTCGGGGTGTACTCCCTATGGCACCTTAAATGCTCCTCCTCATTCCTGCCATGGGTCAGGCACACTGGCTTGTGTGCCATGGGCTTGCCACGCACCATGTTTTCCATGACAACCGCATCCGGGTAAAGGTGAGTGGGCTTGGCCCTGGCTGCAAATATCACGGCGAGCCTAGGCCTCGCTCAGGTTCGAGCACAAGACTTGACCGTCGTTACGAGACCTCTTTACCACTACTCCGCCTCCACTATGCCGCCTCCACTGACCTTTAAAGGTGAGTGGTCTTGGCCCTGGTTGCAAATCGCACGGCGAGCCCCGACCTCGCTCGGGTTCAAGCACAAGACCTGACCATCGTTATGAGACCGCTTTACCACTACATCGTCTTTGTCGACCTTTTTGGTTAAGTTCCTTTTATTAATATTATAAAGTTACTTTAAATGATTAAAGTCATATAATTGTCTTATAAATATTAAAAAAAAGACTTTCTAAAATATTGTAACTTATATGCCTTTGGTTAAGTTCCTTTTATTAATATTATAACGTTAAGTTACTTTAAATAATTATGTCATATAATTGTCTTATAAATATTAAACAAGAAAAAGCTGCATTGCAGCATATCCCTGCCAAAAGAATGTCAGAGCAAAAGAGGATAAGCCATGGGCCACATGCGGTGCAACGATGTGGCTGCGGGAGAACAATCCAATGAACCAATAGTGATGAATAGTGGAGGCAAAATATACAAACAATTTTCCAAGGAATGACGAATGAATAGCGGAGGGAAAGTATACAAGGAGTAGGGAATTAATGTAAAAGCCTCTGACCATTATTACAAAATATGTCGAGGAATGGAGCACGTGCGCTAACCAACAAGAATCATAGGACACTATTTTAGAACCCTTTGATGAATACACCGAGGTAGAATTATAATCAGGGTGCTGATTCATATATCATTCAACTGTTGCAGACCAATTGGGTGTCAATTAGGCCAACAAGAATTCACGAAATGAAAGATCTTGCAAAGGTAGCAGATTCAATGAATGGATTTTTCATGTTCAACATCCTTTTACAAGAATTGCTATCTTTTGTTGTATCTTTGTTTGTTTTCTTTCTAATGTTGCTTAGAGTGTGACCTGGTTCCTGAGATCTCGTTGGCACCCCAACAACCCACCTTTAAATTTTCACAAAAGAATTTAGGGTCCCCTATTTAAATTTGTAAATACATTGTTTTGATTTCTTTTCAATTGCTTTGTGTGGTTTCAATGCTTGTTTTTATGGTATCATTTTGCTCACATGCTTGATATTCTTTTTAATTGATTCTTTCACCTAGCTTTCATGAGATGAGCGTTGACAATTCATTAGTGATTTGGGCTCGTGAATGTTCCTAAATGCTTGCATGTGCATCTTTGACATCATTTGAGTCGATTATATCATTTGCTTTCAAATACATTGCGTTAGCTTCAAATATTTTGATCTTCAAATTCATCTATAAATATTTGAGTATTATTGCTAATTGAAATCAATTAATTGAACATTTAATTTTACAATTTCAATCTTCGCCTTAAAAGATTATAAGTTAATTTGGATGATTTATCAAATATTATGAACATAAAATTTCGTTTAAAAAATCATGATTTTGTTCATAATTTTTGTTTTACAATTACATTCACTTAATAGTATTTTATTTTTAACTTTTGTAAAAGCATATACAAAGATTTTGGTTTAAAGAATTTTTTTTACCTTTTTTTCATGAATTTAAGCTTTTTTTAAACATTTTTAATCTTTTTATAATCTTCCTCAAATTTCATATTTTAAAAAAGAATTTAAAAAAAATTAACTTAATACTTTTATCATTAATTAATGAAATTTATTATATCTATAAAGATTTTACAAAAGCACAGAAGATTTTTCTCATTAGAAAAATCTTTTGATGAGAATATGAATGATATTTACGTTTCATCCCGTTCCTTCTATAAAGATCAATTAGTATGTGATCTATCTAGATATTAAGGAAAATCTTAAACTATAGCAGAGAGCTATGGCTTTGAAACTAGCTCATATATTTAACTAGTGTATTTATATTCCATTATTATAATAGAGCAGCGAAACTGGCTCATGTGCTTAACTAATGTATTTATAATAATATTTATAATAATAGAGTAAATATCATATACCTATAAGCCGCTCAACAATCAACTCATCATACGTGGTGAAAACTCAATCAATCAAGACTCAGGATGGACCTGCGCGTCTATATAAATTATTATATAGAATGTGGGCTGCAAATGCCTTTCCTTGTAAATCATGTAATATGAATCCCCACCCCAGCCGAGCTGGGCGCATTCACATTTCTGTCTAAGAATCTGAGAATAGTGAAGATAGAAGAGTTCTCCACTGACCAAAATTTAAAATGCGATAACAAAAATTGAAATTCAGGAGGATATCATTCGATCCTGCTGTAGGTTGCGGCCTATAGAGGCTTCAGAGGAAGTTTGGGCGAAAAGAGCATCTTTTACTCAGTCAGACTAGCGTCTGAAATACTACACCAAGGAGAAGAAGAAATCCCCTCTTTCCCACTACAAAACCAAGTATTTCGTCTTGCCATGGATCATATAAATGAGTATCATTGCTATCTAAGCAACGCCAAAACTGCTTCGGCATTTGTGATCGTTCTTGATCAGTTCAATCATTTCCTGATTGCAATTCTAATCAATGTTGCATCGTGCCGGTATTGAATTGAATGGGATTCCTTCAAGCAACAATCTTGTTGCCATTACGTCTATTTTGATCCGAGAAACTATTGGCAGACATGTGATTAATTTTCTGTCTTTCGACGTCAATACAATATTGGTAATTTTTCTATGGTTAACAACGCCACAATATCCTCCCGAGCCTTGCAGGTGACGCCGAATACAAGCAATAAGGATCCCCTCTTCTCCCCGAAAAATAGATTCGGAAGAGTGATATTGAAAAAGAAATTCAGGGTATACCATGGAAAAGACACTGCATCCTTCAACACTTCATTCGTTTTCAAAATTCAAGGGCAGGATAGAATTGGCGGGGAGGGTCTGGCTTTGATCGTAACGTCGTTCTCTTATGATAGTCATAATATGCTTAGTCATAGTTCTGGCCAATGGTTGGGACTGTTTAATGCCTCCACTAATGGCAGTAACAGTAGTATGGTAGTGGCACTGGAGTTCGATACAAGGCAGAGCCCAGGGACTAACGATCCCGATGGAAACCATGTTGGTATTAATGTTAATAGCATAAATTCAATAAATTTGACGTCTCTGCATAACTAGATCAATTTGACTAGCGGAGACATCCGAGCTTGAATTCAATATAATGGTGATACGAAGAAACTGGGCGTTTACCTCGCGAACAAGTCTGAGGATCGCCCGTTGTAGCCCGTCGTCTCTTCTATCATCGATCTGTCCAATGGAACTCTCGACTCGGAGGATTATATCAGATTTTCCTCCTCCACAGGTGAGGGGACAGAGCTCAACTGTGTGAAAGCATGGACTTTCACAATAGAACCTGTGTCATTGCCGAACCACAAGGCAATAGTTATTACAGTTTCAGTCTGCCTGATCTTCGCATTGGTCACGGCGACAGGGATTATAGTGCTCTATAAGTCTCAGGCAGAGGCACCGATCAATATAGTGGAAGAGGCACCGATCAATATAGTGTAAGCCTTACGGAGCATTCCAGGCCGGCCTCGGGAGTTCAGATACAAATACCTGAGAAAAGCAACCAATAATTTCAATCCCGCAGCTCTTCTTGGAAGAGGTGGCTTCGAAAGCGTCTACAAGGGAGTTTTCCAAAAGGAAAAAACTGTGGTCGCTGTAAAATGCATGGCGAAAGACTGCAAATGAGGCAAAGCAGAATTTATATAAGAAATCAGTGTTATCAATCGCCTTCGTCATCGAAACTTGGTGCCGCTGCTCGGGTGGTGCCATGAGAAGCGGCAACTGATTATGGTTTACGAATGGATGCCTAATGACAGCCTGGAAAGACAGACAACGTAACATCTTTATCTCGTTTTCTGTGTCTCACAGAAGAATATTAAACATGACAGGTGGTGTTTTCATGATTAACACTACAGGTGGCATTTTTATGGATTTTTGTTTTATTAATTATTTTTATTAATTTTTTAATTTTGAAAATAAAAAAGACTCCTCAAGATTTATGTCCTATCGGAGTTGTCCTCATCCAATCAAAAAATCAAAATTTTGTAATTTACAAATTGTTTAAATTATTTTATTTTTCATAACATTACGTTTAATATTACAATTATTGAAAACATTAGAAAATATAATTAAAATTTTTGTTTCAGAATCAAACTAATACAAGTAAAAAAGGTTTGACTTCTGAATGAAAAGTATATCCTGCCTTGGCAGGGATAAAAAAAAGGACTTTTAAAAACACTGTAACTTTAATTTTTGAATATAATCAAAGGAACATGGATTTGGATTTCTTTGTGACGTGATTGTATCCATTTTGAAAAATATTTTGAATATTCTTCCATATTACACTTTTATGTGGTTTAGATGCTTGAGTAAAGCTTATGTCTTTTAATTTCTTGGCATATTTCATTATTTATGAGAAAGCATCGTAAAATCCAATGTTTTATTTGAATAGTGCATGGATTTTGGGAGAAAGAACTTTATATTTACACTGTAGGCGTTTCACCACGGAGAAGCATGAGCTCCACGTTGGCTAGATTCCTCGCTCATAGAGCGAATGGAATCCTGCCTGCCATGTGGATGCTTATGCATCTCCTGTCGCCGCGAGCTCCCTCATGCTGTCACCGCCGCCTGCTGCCTCCTCTCGCCGCCGACCGTGCCGCGTTCACTCCTCCTCGAGCTCCGACACCCAACCGTCAATCTCCGATCTCCAACTAGCAAGCTCCGACGTCGACCGCCGATCTCCAATCGCCGACCACCGAGCTCCAACGCCGACCACCCTGCGTTCACTCCTCCTCGAGCTCCGACTGCTGACCACCAATCTCCGCTCGCCGACCAACGAGCTCCGACGCAAGCCAACCAAATAAGCCAACTCATGGGAGCAAACGGGTGTTCATATATTAAATCATTATTTTGATTTAATAAAGATTCTCCTAAAATGAAAAGAAGGTTAATCGCGACATAATATTTGTACACTTACGCCAAGTAGAAGGAAGCGTGCATGTATTTTACAGAGATGGTTGAGAGGGGATTTCTGCCCCAGACCATCACTTTTAGAACACTCTACCGAGGGTTGATATAAGCAGATAAACTGCGTTCGTGGAGAAAGTTGAAAACCAGGCTTGTAGAAGAGTCAGTAAAATTTAATGAACAATTTCAAGGTTACGACATCAAGCCTTATCAGAGATGAGGAGAAACCTAAGATTTTCTTTTCGTTTGAGGGAAAATATTTGTTCCTTGTATAACAAGGTATAATGCCTTTTAATAGGAATTCTTGTTGGCAAACTTTATACCTGGCTTAGAGCACATTTGGCTGGACAAATGCTCTGCTGTAAGCCCTGGAGAAACAAGCTTAGAATTTATCCAGCCATTGCTGTCAGTGATTTTGGAGTCCAACATAGTCATTACATTGGCAAAATATTGATGGGAGAATACAAGGGGAAGCAGTGCATTGTTATGAAAGCTGTAAATCAACATACAAATTATTTGTAAAATGGAGTATTCCTCTATTTCTTTGGGTTGCAAGTAAGCATTTTGCTTATTGGCTTAATGTATTTGTATGTGGCACTTTTATTGATCTAGGTTGACTCTTGAGCCTCTTTGAAATTGTTTGGCACTAGATAATAAGGTTTTGAAACATAACACAATTACTGTCTTCACTAATTACTGAAAGTAAATACCTTAGTCACCATACAACGAGAGTTTGTAGTAACCTACAATCTAATAAGATGCCTGAAAAATATTAGTTGTGCTCTCAGTCACTGGGTTTGCTAAACTTTTCAGAACAAATTTGTTGAGGTTCGCTGAATTTATTTGTATGAACCAAATTGAATCAGGAATGACTAAATTCTTTCAAATTCTTATAAAATTTGGATTTTTAATAAAATTTCTTTAATTTGTTTTTTTTTTAAAGTTAAATTAACAAACAAAAATAAAAGGAAAATATCTTAAATCTTAACCCTACTCTCTTGTCTTTGACTCATTATATCTTTCATGTCGCCGATGCTTCCATTCTTCTGCAATTGTTCTCTCCCAACACACGTGCTGCCATTCTCCTGAAATTTCTCTCTCTTTGACTGAAAATCATGGACCCTGGAGCTTGAAATAAACACAACATTCTCTTTGCCTGAAAATTGTGGAGGCTAAAAACAACATTCTCTCTGCCTGAAAATCATGGACCTTGGAGCTTGAAATAAAGGCATCATTCTCTTTTCTTGAAAATTGTGGAGCTCGCTGCTTGAAAAAATGTGATTTGGACATGTTTTTAGAATTTTGAACAATATCATATCTTTGTGAAATGTATATTTAATGAGGGCATGCGATTTTAATTTTTATCATATACGTTTACTAAGCACATGGCATTTTATTATATATATTTTTAAAATTTTGAATTATATATATTTTGGAACTTAATGTTGAATTCTCCAGATCGTTAAATAACTGCATGGCTTTTTGACATTTGGAAGTGATAAAGTTTGCAGAGACACAAAATAGAGCAGAAACAGAAACGAGCATATTGATTGCCTTCTCATTATTAAGCACACATATATATAGTTTAACATAAGACCAAAACCATTGGCTAATACTATGGGCCAGTGTAAACCATGGGTCAACAAATGACCTAACTCAACTAACTTAGGACCATTGAATCAACTAACTAACCAACTTAACACATGAGATTACAACTCTTAACACACCCCCTTAATCTCAAGTGGGATGGTGTGGTCAGCACTATCAATTCCTAAGTGCTTCCTTTGAAACTCAAATGTGGATGTTCCCAAGGGTTTGGTAAACATATCAACAAGTTGCTCCTTAGAGACACAAAACAACAAACTGATCTCTCCATTATTGGCTAACTCACGTATGAAGTGATAGCGAGTGTCAATGTGTTTACTCTTCCTATGAAATACATTATGCTAGACAACTGTAGAGCAGAACTGTTGTCACAATATATGGCTGTTGGTTCTGTTTTTGTATGTCCCATGTCCTTTAAGAGTCTTGTGAGCCAAACTGCATGGCAGGCTGCTGTAGTTGCTGCAATATATTCTGCTTCTGCTGAAGACATGCTCACAATGGGATGTTTCTGAGAAGCCCAAGAAATAAGACGGGTACCAAGATGGAAAGCATAACCAGATGTGCTTTTCCTATCATCAATACTACCTGCAAAATCACTATCTGTGTACACTGTGAGAGTACAGTCCTGTGAATGAGTGTACCAAAGTCCATAATCGATTGTACCTGCAACATATCTCAGTATTCTTTTTCCAACTTTCCAGTGAGAGTCTTTGGGAGATTCCATGAATCTAGAAATAAGACTGACATCATACATCAAATCAGGTCTAGTAGAAATTAAATACATTAAGTTGCCTACTAATCTTTTGTAAAGTGTAGAATTTACTGTTGGTCCTTCATCATTCTTGCTTAACTTGGTTCCTATATCAATGGGAGTTTCTACTGGTTTACATTTGTCCATTCTGAATCTCTGCAAAATGTCAATAGCATACTTATGCTGACAGGTGAAGATCCCATTTTCACTTTGATCAACTTCCAGACCAAGGAAAAACTTCATAAGACCAAGATCAGTCATCTCAAACTCTTTTTTCATGACTGTCTTAAACTCTTCTAGCATCAAATTTCCAGTATAGATAATATCATCAACATAACGACAAACAAGTAGAATGTTACCTTCCTGATCTGTTTTCACATACAGAGTGTGTTCATTGTTGCTTCTGTTGAATCCATTTTTGATGAGGTAAGAATCAATTCTGTTGTACCAAGCTCGTGGAGCTTGTTTGAGACCATACAAGGCCTTTTTCAGCTTACATACCTTGTGTTCTTGACCTTTGACAGCATAACTAGGTGGCTGATCTACATAGACTTCTTCCTCAAGTATGCCATTGAGAAAGGCAGATTTCACATCCATTTGGTAAACAAGCCATTGGTTTTGAGCTGCTATTGCAAGTACAACTCTGATGGTGTCCATCCTTGCTACTGGAGCAAAGGTTTCTTCATAGTCTACACCATATTGCTGTACAAAACCTCTTGCAACAAGTCTTGCCTTGTACTTTTCTACCTCCAATTTTTCATTCAACTTGGTCTTATAGACCCATTTTACACCAATGCAAATTTTATTTGATGGGAGATCAACTAGATCCCAAGTCTGATTCTTCTCAATAGAATCAATCTCTTCATTCATTGCTTGGACCCACTGTAGATCTTTTGCTGCTTCTTCAAAACATGTTGGCTGACATGAAAATAATGCATACTGTAGTTGCTCATCAATGACAGGAGTCTGATCATATAACTCCCTTAAGCTTCTGGTTCTCTGGTTCTATTGTGGACTTCCTGCTGGTGTCCCTTCTTGCTGTTGCTGCTGCTATACTTCAAGTCTGGGCATTTTGAGTGGTTCTGGTGCTTCTGGATTGTCTGGTTGTTGAATGTTTGCTGTATTAGTCCAGCATTTATCTTCCAAAAATTTAACATCTCTGCTCACCACTACTTTCTTGGTGACAAGATTATACAACTTATAGGCTTTCTGCTGTTCACTATAGCCTGTGAAAATACACCTTTCACTCTTCTTGTCCAACTTCTTTCTTAACTCATCAGGTATGTGTGCGAATGCAACACATCCAAATATCCTGAGATGTGAGACACAAATCTGAGTGCCACTCCATGCTTCTTCAGGTATCTTGTCTTTGACAGTTACTGTGGGAGACTTGTTCAGTAGATATACTGAACATGCAACTGCTTCTGCTCAATAATCATCGGATAAATTCTTGTATGACAACATACTTTGGGCTATGTTCACGATGGTCCGATTCTTCCGTTTTGCAAATCCATTCTGCTGTCGAGTGTATTTGGTGGTGTACTGATGCTGGATTCCATGCTGCTTACAGAACTCTGCAAAATCATGAGAGACATACTCACCTCCACCATCTGATCTAAGTATTCTGAGCAGTTTACCTGACTGCTTTTCAGTCAATGCTTTGAACTCTTTGAATCTGGAGAAAGCTTCTGACTTATTTTTGAGAAAATAAATCTAGACTTTCTTGCTATAGTCATCAATAAATGTTAGGAAATACAGACTACCTCCTATAGACTGTGCTTGCATGGGTCCACATAGGTCTGTGTGAACAAGTTCAAGGTGTTCTTTGGCTCTGTTTGTAGAGGTGGGAAAGCTGTCCCTTTGTTGTTTCCCTAAAATACAGTCTTCACAGGAACTTGACTGTTCATTCATGACTGGTAATCCTTTGACCATGGATTGTTTTTGCAGATGAGAGAGACTCTGAAAGGGTAGATGACCATACCTATAATGCCACAACTAGGTTTCGTCTTGACTAGAGACAGTATGAGCATATGACTGTGACAAGGTAACACTCCTCAGGTTGAGTGGGAAAATTCTATTCTTGGTCATTACTACTTTGGCTAGGAGTCTTCTACTAGGGGATTTGTCATAGACAACACAGTAGGAATCAATGAACCTAACATCATATTTATTCTGAATCAGTTGACCCACACTAATTATATTGACCTTAAGATTTGGAACATAGAATACATCATTTATGTACTTCTTCTCATTTTGTTTGGTAAGTATAGGAACAGTACCTTTTCCTTCAGCTGGAACGAGATAGTGATCACCCAGTTTGATATTTGAATTAATAGATGGATCTAGGTCAGAGAACAATGATTTGTTACCTGTCATATGATTGCTGCTTCAGTAGATTGGTATGACAGGAACATAACTTCTGACGAATCTTCTTCAACATTGGAGACATTTGCTCTGCCACTATTCTGATCTGCTTGCTTCTTTCTGCAGTCACGTTCATAGTGTCCATATTTCTTATAGTAGTTACACTGAACATTGGACCTATTATTCCATCTCTTGCCTCCTCCTCCTCTCTGGTTTTGAGGGTTATGACTGTGCTCACAATGATCTGTGTGTTCATGGTGTTCATGGGTAGTTCTACCCTCTGTGGAATTAGAACTCCTTCCTCTTCTTCCTCATCCTCTGCCTCCTCGACCTCAACCTCTACTGAAAGAAGTCTAAGTGCTAAATGCATAAGACAGAGGCTCGTCTTCCTGACCGAGTCTAGCTTCATGAGACAAAAGTGACCCTGTTAACTCTTCTAGAGTAAACGTCGACAGATCCTTAGATTCTTCTATGGCTGTAACCACCATAGAGAATTTCTTAGTGAGGCATTGAAGTACCTTTTCAACAATACCCTTCTATTCTGGGGCTTCACCATAGGTTTGGAATTGCGTGACAATCCCAGAAACCCTAGTCATAAAATGGTCGACAGTCTTTGTGTCTTTCATCTTAAGACTTTCAAATTGGAGTCGAAGGGTTTGGAGTCTTACCGTTTTAACTCGATCTGTACCTTTGCAGATTGGAGAAGATTCCATGCCTGATGTGCGGTCGTAGCTCCAACGATTCACGGGAAAATGGACTCCTCAATGCAACTTTGGATTAACCACTTCGCAGTGAGATCCTGATCTCTGCTTTCATCAAGGGCCTTCTTATTTGCGTTCGACATAACATTGAAAGTAGCTGTCGCCGGTTCTGTGAACTCCTTTTCGACCATGTCCCAACACTTGTTGAGTTGGAGAAAGGTCTGCATCTTAATAGACCATAACTCATAATTCTTGTCATTCAACATTGGACCTGAGATCGGCTTCATGTTCATGCTTTCCATGGAATATGAAAACTGTTAAACTGATCGTCGCACTTTACTAACTGACACAGTGCATTTATGGGGTGCGACAGACAAAATCCTATAAGTCCAAGGCTGATCGTCGCACTTTTCCACTGAGCAAGCTTGCGACGATCGTTGCAGGTTGTCCTCAACAAAGTGCGATGTCGTTGCAGTCTGTCTTCAATCCAGTTGCGACACCATCACACTTTTCCTTCAGGCAGGGTGAGACGTCGCACTTTTCCTTCAGGCAGGGTGCGACAACCTCCCTTAGGGCCGAATTTTTTTTTTCGTGGGAAAAAAAATGTTACCTTGTTGTGGCCCGAGTGTTTCTCTCCGGCTATGCTGCAATTTCTATTTGTGCGTGTGTGCTCTCCATCTTCTGAAAAGGCTTACCGAAAAAACAAGATCGAAGGATTAGGCCGTCAGCTCTAATACCATGATAAAGTTTGCAGAGACACAAAATAGAGCAGAAACAGAAATGGGCGTATTGATTGCCTTCTCATTATTAAGCACACATATATATAGTTTAACATAAGACCAAAACCACTGGCTAATACTATGGGCTAGTGTAAACCATGGGTCAACAAATGACCTAACTCAACTAACTTAGGACCATTGACTCAACTAACTAACCAACTTAACACATGAGATTACAACTCTTAATAGGAAGAGCTGGATGATGATGACCTTGTAATCTTCACATTAGTGAATTTCTCTATAAAGGTGTTGAGATACGATGCTGCACTATATTATTTATCATAATTTATCATAAGATTATTGAGAGTGTTTGGGAAAATACTTCTTAAGAAAAAGTTTATTGGTTGATAATTGAATTTTATACGATGAATTTTATTTTAGTCGAAAAAGTTAACTAGCTACTTGCGTGCATTTACTTAATGTGAAAAATACAATTGAATTGAGAAAAAAAACTCTTTATTGCCTTTTTGGTTATTTCAGGACTTTGAACTTGTACACAACTTAGCTTCAATTTTAATGAACAAAAAAATGAATTCCATTGATATTTACAATAATTTTATTGTTTTCTTAATTATTTGATTATTTTTCTTCAAAATGTGTTTTTATGTTTTTTTTTAACACTTTTTTTTTTTTTCTTCTGAAAGATTTTTTTTATGTTTTTCTTGGAACACCTTTGAAATATATAATTTTTTTTTTTCTTTTCTATAAAGATAGAAATATATTTAGTTGGCAATATTTTAATTTTTTTTTTAATTTTTTTTTTAATTTTTTAATTTTAATTTTTTATTTTAATTTTTTATTTATTTTTATTTATTTATTTATTTATTTTTATTTTTATTTTTCTGAAGATGTTTTTTATGTTTTTTTTAACACCTTTGAAATATATTTTTTCTTTTCTTTTCAATAGATATATAAATATATTTAGTTGATAATTTTTTAGAATTTTTATTCTTTTCTATAAAGATATAAACATATTTAGTTGACAATTTTTTAAAATTTTTATTTTTTTCTTAATTCTTTTATCTTTTGTATTGAAGATGTTTTATTTTTTATTTTTTATTTTTTTGGAACACCTTTGAAATATGATTTTCTTTTTCTTTTTAGAACACATTTGAAATATTTTTTTTGCTTTTTCTATAAAGATATAAATATATTTAATTCACAATTTCTTAAAATTCAAATTCCTAGAGAAACATTTCTATTCCTTTCAAAAGCATACTGTGCTTAGTGATTTGTTTCAATTTTCTATTGTTACGAGTGTCACTGAGGCGAATAAGTAACACTATACAAATCCCCATATCGATTGATTCTTAGGTAATAATGGATCATTAAGACTACTTGCGATATCTCGGATACTTTCATTATATACCAGGAAATTATATACTGATCGTGCCATGATAATAGTATCTCGAATTCGTTAATGATTCTTTTCTGGAATTCGTTTCATTTGGGGTAGGGTTGATGCTCATGTTCATGAAGATCTTGATTTCAGGCTCTAGATAATCAGTTTTGAACCAACAAATAACAAATTGCCTCATCTTTTGACAGTCGCACCTTCCAAAAACTCATTTTTATGATTTCTTGGAGGTGGGTTGACGCTCCTGTATCAAAGTGTTGACATAAATTTTAATTACACCTTAGAAGATTCTTTAAAGCCAGTGCTCACATTTTAAATTAATATATGAAATAACTTTGAAACTTGATCGTTCCTAACTGACATCTTTCAAAACTTTTGGAAATGCATTCCACAATCTTAAAGACTTGGTATGGCTGCTGGTTTTCAAGCACCATCACGACACGAGTAACCTTCTTTTCCATGCTAGATGTTTGTATAAAGCTCACGACTTTATTAACATACCTAATGTGTGGTTATGTTTGCTGGGAGCCTATAAAGTACGTGATCATATAGAGTTAGGAGACTATGTAGAAAATTGCATTTCTGAGTTGATTCAAAACTTGACAAATGATGCATCTTGTGTGCTTATTTCGAACATTTATATTACAATTGATAGGTGGGATGACATTGAAAAGATAAGGAAACGATGAAGCATAAATCCAACCTAGATGCATTTTGGATTGATGTTAATAAACATGTATATATTTTTATTGTTTGAGTATATTATTGTAAAATTGGTTCAAATTAAAATTTTGATGAGCATGCTTTTTTTCTAGACATGATTTATTGAATAATCATATTAAATATTATTGATGTGATAAATAATTGTATAGTAAAACAAAGTAATATTCAAATATATTCTTCACTTGAGTATGTAAGAATGAATCAAACTTATTTCCAAATTTACAAAAGATCAATTTCCATCCATTTTTAAACTATGCACATGATTATATAACAAGATATAATGTTACATAATGACAAAAAATTGCATTGAAAGGAGAACATAACATATTCTTAATCCATTTGAAAGTAATATCAAATGCCTTGAAACAAAGTTCAAAAATGCGGGCAGAAGGGGAAGACATTTGCTTTATATGCTAAAACTTAACTTTATAAATGTTAGCCAAAGAACGACCAAATATTTATTTAAAATCAATTTCTCTCTAAACATGTTAGAGAATATTTATTTAAAATCAAATTCTCCGAGCATGAAGAAACTGCCACACTGCCACTTTCCTCCCTAAGAATTTTTTTTATTGTTACTAATTATAACAAAGATTTCATACCACCTAATCATATCCATGTGTTTCACTACCACATGTTGCTACTGATCCTCTAGGTATTCTAATTGCAATTCCTTAAAAAAACTAGGTAAACTATTAACAAAAAAATTGCATGTATGGAATCCTTGGAATAATGAGCTTGTCTTTCAGTATTTGCTTCTACAAACAAATCCCTGCAAAACCAAGTCCCTGCATAACCGATATTATATATTGCAGGGGGCAACATAATAAAAAATATGGAGCATAACCAATAAATATCTTTAATGCAGCAAGTCCCTGCTCTTAGGATGTTAAAGAAAAAATGTAATATTCTTATCCAAGTTTGTGAAAAAAATTATAAATAAAAATCTAATCTACTTAGTATAGGAAGTTCTCCATGAAAGAGAAATATTCATGAATCTTCTTTAATTATTTTAATTTTTATATGAGAGTGATAAGTATCAAGTCTCATGCATAGGCATTTAAATTCATTTGGTGGATAATCAATACAATTAAATATAAGTGATCAATACTTTCCATTCTCAATTGCAATTATGGAAATTTTTTGAAAAGTTTGGCTTTCCATATAAACAATTATTATCAATATTGTCACTATACATTACCATTAAAACATCAGACTATATTGAATATCTAGAATTCTAAAAACTTAACACAAAAGCATTTACCAGTTAAACTAACTTTCAAAACTATAATATTTTTTTGATAACACAACTACCAATTCAAAAATACTTCAATTATTAGGTTGTATTTTTAGAAGTCTGATTTTTCAATAAAATTAAATAATTTATTGCTTAAATAAATTGATTTTATTTATTAATGATGATATATAAATAATATTCTTATTTCACAAAGAAAAGAAAACTTACATATATGTGTAAACTCTACTTTTAGAATTAAACTACTTGTTTGCATCACACTTGTAAAATTTATAATCGATGGACCTGTTAGGTAAAATTTACATGCACTTTCGGAACCATCATGCGCCACCCTACAAAAACATTTGACTTTGTTACCTTATGGTTGACTTTGTACATTACAAACAAACCAAACAATATTAAGAATTATTATTGGATCATTTTTTTCACAGTTAGTAACTATCCTTTAACAACAGTATGAAGAGCTTTTATCACCTTTGTGATGATTTTGGTACTAAGATGGATTATTTCAACCTAAACCAAGAGAATTACTATGACCGGTTTAAATAAAAGACAAGTAAACTTTTCGTTGAAGGATGACATGAGCCAATCAATAGTTTTAAAACCCCATACTTGTGACAGAGGAGGTTAAACTAATTATAAATGCTTGTAAAAGAATCTATAGCATGAAATAAAAACTAATAATAATAAGCTTTAACAATTATAAAGAACTTAAAATTTCATGGATTCTTGTTTTGGATTCTTTTTTCTTTTACAGGATATCTTAGAATTAACCCACTAACAAAATAGGAATAAGTTAGATTGAACACACTCATTTTACTTATTTTTGCCTCTTATCTAAGTCTGTCACGTGCAAGTTGCAACATGAACCATACTGTGGCGTATTTGAATGCATTATAACTAGTATTTGTCCCTTGAGGGGCAAAAATGAACGTTGGTAGGAAAAGAGGAAAGTTAGAAGGAACAAAAACATAAGCACATGCAGCGAAGGATACTGGTAGGAAAAGAGCAAAGTTTGTAACAATCTCAGATTACAAAGACATAGGCACTCAACCCATAACAAAAAATAATGTTAAGTTCATCAATACAGTGAGCCAACTACAATTTCTTTTCTCACAATCTCTGTAGTAGTAATCTCAACACTATAGATTACTACTATATCTGGAATATATAAGCAATTTGAAAAAATATTTCTGCAATAATATCAATGAAAACAATGGTTATAATAGCTTTTAAACTACACAAACTACTTGTGAACAAAAGTTTGATTTCATGCCATGTGCTCTAGCAAAAAATTTAGGAATTTCCATATACAAGTATAGATATAGAACTATTTCATGGACTAGCTCTTGATAGTGCCACAATCTAAGTTGTAAATGAATCTTCGTTATGCTTGCTTCAAGAATGGAAGATACAGTGGGAAACCCAAATATGTTTCTTTCTTTTCATTGAAGATTTCAAGTCCACAATAAAAACTTTGCATCCTTCTCAACCATGTAAAGGCGAACAGACTTGTCACTACATGAACTAATATTATGAAAATTACTAATAAACCAAGGAAAGTAATTGGAGAGTCATTTTAATTAACGCCAAAACATTTTAATTAGAAGCTATACAGTGTCAAAGGGTGTCATTCAAGAGATTAAAAAATGAATTACTTCAATTTGAAGATAACGAACAAAGAACAAAGAGGAAATGAGTTTTATGCCAAGTTCCTTGTAGGAAATGAGTCTTTAAGCACGTTCTGTTAAGCTGTTACTAAAGAATATGCAAATACCAGAAAATATTTAAACAATATATCACTCCAAATAAACTAAGACTACCTCTTGGTTTATTTGTTCATTTTAAGCATATATAGATTAATATTGGATCTATTTTGTCTTTCTCATTATCAACAATTAACTTAATTATGTTTTTGTAATATTTTGACACAAAATTGGGCATCAACCATGTCTTACTGGTAAAATAGGCCATTTTTCAATACAAAGGTATACAGATCGAAAATCTTAGAAATACAAAGTGGGTTAATGTGTTAATACGAAAGTTGAGTTTCATGCTCTCCACATATCAAACAGAATATTTTACCTATTAATGGTGAACCCTAACCAAAATATGCCCCGCTTGCGTTAAAAGATATATCAATTTAAGAAGCACACAAAGAAGTAAGATTCCATATGTAAGTTACAACTCAAGTTAAAATTGGACCAGTGCCATACATCTTTGTATAATTTCACAAATTGAGACACATTTAAAAAAAACAAGTCATGGATGGGGCAGGATGAATAAAGAACTCGTGAAAAATGCAAATTCGGTTTTTGATTTAAAAAATATATCTATCATTTGATCTTTCAAATTACAAGCATATGCAAACTTGCAAAGTCTTCAACAAAGCTATTATCATGGAAAAACCGGGGTATGAAACGACTATGTGAGATTTTTATACAATTAGGACACTGCCAGAGCTCAGATTGCCTCAGGACCATATTCTACGTGATAAATAATTTGTAAAGAATTAATGATTTCCATCTCTAAAGATTCACGCCTTTACTTCACATGATTAATGAGATTAACAGTACCGAAAAAGGCCGTAGAAGAGAAAAAGTGGAAACTCTCCAAACTCTCAAAGAAAGAAAATCTAACTTATCGTAAATATTGTAAACCTACTTACTATCAAAGCTTTTACAAAATAGAAAGTTTCTAATATATGTTTACCTTGTGTACAACATCAAATAAATAATGAGAATAATTGTTTTCATTAATTAAAAAAACATGACAATATATTTGGAAAAAAATGAGAGATGAATGAATTTACAATTTTAAAATCTCATTTTACGGTGTATCTCTTGTAGCTAAACTTTGTGAGAATCTATCTAGATTTTTTATAAACTAATATGAGAAATAAATATTGAGGATATGCATTTGTGCGATGGGGGATTGAAGGTGTGTATTTGATGTAACAAATGCACACCTGCACCCCTAGAGCAGTGGATGGAAAAGGTATGTAAAGGTGACATATAAACACCTTCACTTCCTTACAAATGTGTATTCCCATTAATGTGTCCCTTTTATTTTTTGCTACCGAACATTATGCACAACATAGCCCAGCTTGATAACATAAACTAAGAGCATTGGTATTCCCATTACTTGCCTTAATGTGCCCTAACCCTTTCCTTAAATATGAGGATGACCCAGAAAGGCTAATCCCTTATGCTCAACCAACTGATTGCTCTTTTTAAAATTGAATTTGTCTTCTTGTTTACAACTTAGTGGTATTCATTTCCTGGCTTTTGCATTAACCTTTATAGCGATGGTTTCTGATACCGAAAGGAATCATACTTCACAACATTATGAGGTTCACAAAAAACACATTCATTCTACATACCTATCCCAGATCCATTTTAGGGACAAAATTATTTAGGGTATGTTTCCCAGTTGATTGTTGTCTGAACCCAGAGCTAATACAGCTATAGGCCATTCTAAGATTCAAATGAGTTCCAAGAGCCAGTGTTACATATCTCCTATTTGTATTTGATTCTCAGTTGCCTCACGTTGTTAGCTTTCAGGGTTACTTTGAAATTGTTTACATCATGTTTGGAGGTGCTTCTATTAGTTAGTCTAAGATTCATACTTAAATTGTGATTTTGTTTTCTGTTTCAATGACGCCAGTATGACCTATTATCTATAATCTGCCTAAACTAACTTTATTTCCTTGTGCTCTTTTCCTCTCGACGTTCCTTTTGCCCCCCTTGGACAAATGCTAGTTTTAACTTCATTACTGAATTATAATATTTAAAACTTTTGGTATTTGTCAATAACACGTAAAATATAAAGTGTTTATTCCGGGTTTTGTTTTGGACAGGTCATGGCACCAAATTATGTATAAACTTCACGCAAAGGCTTCCACATAAACTAATTTATTTGCTCCATTAAATTAATACGTGACCCTATCCTCAAATTCGCCAGTCCGATATAGAGTTGATTATTGCCGGATAGTGCATAATTTTTTCACGAAATCAAATGCGATGACGAAGTCTCTTCTTAAATAATGCGAATCGTTCACTTTAAATAATACCTATGAGGTGATAAAATAAAAGGGAGACCGTTAACCCTATCCCAATTGACTTGCCAGCCAAGAGAGAATGAGGGCGTGTTCAAAATTATTTTCATATTGCTTCCACGAAGGGATCACTCCTCTTTAGTGCACATATCTTTGCTCTAGATTTGCCGTCCTCTGGGATACAATCATGCCACAATATTTCGAATCTAGGTTGTACTTCTCGGCCATTGATAGCAGGCAATAATGTCTCCCATGAAGATATGAGACCATCAACGTCGGTTTGGATGAGATCGTCTTCATCCACTATAACTCCAATGTTAACATGCTGATCTCTTACCTGAGAGTTCTTAGTGAAGGAGTCCACTGTCTCGTCCTTCTCCATCTTGAGATTTCGTAACTTTTTCTTCAATGCCATCTTTTGAGTTAGGGCCTTCTTCTCATATATATTAGTCAATGTTATCATACCATTGTTTTGTGGTCTTCAGCGTGTGATCACGAGCATCAAGCTATCTTTTACCGAATCATAGATGATTTGTTTGGCTTTAGCTTGGTTCTTCTTGAAGTTCATGCGCCTTTCATTAGATGTAGGCTCCTCCACCATAGTGGATACATAGCCATCCAAGTCATGTTCCTCTAGGATGTTGAGAATCATAGCCTTCCAAGTGTTGAAGTTTGAGGTGCCATCAAAGTGGTCATCTGGTCGTACATAGACTGATACCGTAGTCTTCAAATCTCATGCTCAACTTTTCAAGATCTACGTAGGCTCTACCTGACATGCAAAACTGAGCTCCTTCACGCCCTAAGCTCGGATACCATGTTAATATTTGGTTGAGCTTTGATATTTAATTCTTTTAGATGTTGAAACTTGAAGCAATGAGAGAATTCAATCACATGAAATTCATACAACCATAACACAAGATATACCCTAGGGAAAATCCTCTAAACTATGAGAACAAAAACCCCAACAACTCAAATCAGTATAATATAATGGATAGTAGAGAATGTCTTTCTTTTACAACATAGCATATTGCTTTCAGAAGATAAGAGATCACCAAACACTCTTGGTGAAGATACAAAAGCAATAGAGAAGAGAGATCAAGCGGAGAAGCGCCTTGCCTTCAATAATAATATCCCACACACAAAGATAAGTGCCTTGCCTTCAAAGGAGAAGAGAATTCGCTTCACATTGAATTCATCAATCCCATATAACATATTTATACATTCTTCTCTTCGATTTTTATCTTCTAAATTCAGGATGAACTCGCCCTCAAACTGGATGTATCATTCTTACATGAAGAAGTGCATCCCACTTCTCATGCACTGCTTTATCTCACTGAACTGTCACTTAGGATGAACTCGCCTCTTAACTGAAAGCTTGCTCACTTAGTTAGGTGGCTAACTTAAGAGTTGACATGCAAGTGTCGCAACTCACATGTCATCTTTTTGTTTAACATAAGTGTCATTATGCAATAACACTTAGTTAACTAGATCTTCTTTGTTGTCACTTAGTTAACTCTCTTTAACTGACTCTTTCTGAAGTGTCGTCTTTTAGTTTAACTAAAGTGAAAACACTTTAGTTAACTAGTCCTTCTTATTTAACACTTAGTTAAGTGAAATCATGCTGATTGATTTTCTTGAAATGACCATTGTGAGTTCTTTAGTTAATTGAGGCATATCTTTAATTGATGCTTTAATTGAAGCATTGAATGAGGCATACATTGATACTTAAATGAAGCTTTATAACTGAAGCTTTAATAATTCGAGTTGTCTTTAATTAGCTGAAGTGTCTGCATGGGAAATTTTGAATTCTTTTGATCTCTATGCTTTATATTTTATTTATTTATCCCTTAATGCATGGTCAATATGTGCTAACTTTAATTATCCATCACATTACATTATACTAAGAAGAATTATCGGATGTTGTGATCATATTATATTATTCTGGACCAAATGATCATATGCTAAATCAGAGGTGATAAATCTCTAAAGGATACTTAATAACAACTGGTGATCATGGTTAATAATTCATCGCACAACTTTAAATGATTTTAACAAGTAAAGAACGACCTTTATATGGAAGGTCCACCTCTATACGGGAGGTCAATCCCATGGATACCTTTATACGAAAGGTTCACATGAGAATCATGACTTGACACATAAGTCCGGAGCCTTGTCCAACAAGACTTCACAACATCATTACTTTGATCAATTACCTCTATACGAGAGGAATATCCTTTACACCTAAGGAAATCGAAGTGCTCGCCTCTATACGGGAGGAATAACCTTTACACCTAAGGCAATCAAGGTGCTCACCTTTATACGAGAAGATCAATATTGGCTGCACAAGATTAGTTTGGATAATGTCTCATGATGTTGTACATTTAACAGTTAGGGAAAATGAAGAAGTCCAAGGCCCAAGAAACAATGGAGAACTCCTCTATAAGCATGATCCCCACATACAAAGTTGATAAAATGCTAGCAAGAAACCCTAACGATTTAGCAAAATGCACCATAAAAGCACCATTCAACTAGGGTTACAAGTAAAAGTTACCAACATTTAACAAGAAGTGAGCAAGGAAGAGAGCTTAGGTCACACTTATGCATGAGTTATTCCAACTATTCTAGCATTACCATAGCATGTGCAAATTTAATCCCTAGAGCATTGCATCATTCATCTTCAAGCAAGAAGAGCTTCCTAAGAGAAGTGCGCATCACATCACCAACTCATAGAGTAAGAGAAAAATATAAAAGAACATATTTGAACCCTTTTCTTATGATTTTACAATGAAGAGAGGATGTCTATTTATACATTTTCATCCTCAACTTTTTAAACTCGACCCTACAAGTCTAATAATAAAATAATAATATTTTTAGGGTAAATTCCTCACAACTTAAGGATTTAGCCCTAAAATAGACAAAAATAGCAAAATAGACTAAAGTAAGGTTTCAATTAATGAAGTAGTGAGCCAAAGGGGGATGTCATACCCCAACTAGCTCCAAAATGATGATTTTCCCTCAACGTCGCACTTTCCAACTTGTAGGATCATCTGGTGGAAGGATGATGTCATAGGCTAGAGACACTAGAGGAGTGGTTTCTAAGTGTTGAAAATAGGTCCAAGTGGGTGAAAGAGGTGTGCCATATAGGGTATAACAACCCTTTACAAAACATGATCAACTCTACATAACAAAAACCAAGGTGGTCATGTGCCCCAGTGGGTTAGCCCCAGAAGCCCCAGACACCAACCCATGGGCCTAAAAGCCCTGCATGGTGGGAACATCCACACACTAAAGGGGAAGTCAGCTCTGCCAAAAAGCCAAGTGCTTATAGGAGTGAAAGCAAGGGAGCTTTCCATGACCAATCCAGGGGGATAGTATCCCCTAATCCAAATATCCATACAACACAACCCACTTTGGCATTTACAATACAATTTTTAGATCCCTTACTCTAGGTCTAGCCCTGCATATACATTGTTGCAGCTCTGATGCATAACACAACCATAGTGTAAACCCGGTTTAAATTTATGTACATGAGAGACCCTTGTATATAATACTTAACCAATGCCACTAACACGAGGACCACCTTGATCGCCCCTCAAAATATTCTCATGCTTCAGTTTTGTTGATTGCTCTCTATAATAAATCTTGACAGTTTTGAGTTTTTTCTTAGTTTGAGACACTTGAGAATATTCAGTCCTTTAGAAGCAAATTGAATGGCTGGAATACCCTTGTTTTCAAACAAGGTATGTTTCTAACCAGTGAAATATCCCTGACAACACTGAGATAACTTTGAAATTATTCACATTGTGATTCTCATTCCAAACATTCACATTCCTCCATTGGCTAAAAACTCCAAACATCCTCTAGAGCAGTTGGAGAATCCACCTCCTAAGCCTGCACAGTTTAGGGACAAAATACCAATAAATGTTGGATAGCCTCCTCATCAACATTGAAAATGGAATACCTACCAAGACTATACCAACATCTCTTTTGCAAATTGTCCCATGTGAAGACTTTGTTTCAAAGATATGATCACATAAATATCCTAGCCTTGATTGGAGACTTAAATTTCACAAATAGGCTTAAACCACCATTCCAAAGGCTCTATAGAGTCACATTCACACAATGCCTTGTATCCCAAGGTTGGTGTAAAATAACCCCCAGCCATATTTTTGGACCAAATTAACTTCTTGAATGTGAAGTGGCAAGAATGTGGGAAGGAAATAGATCGTGGATATTCTACCTTTAAGCCCCTAGCTTGCACATGGAAACATATGGCGAAATGGTCTATAGTCACCTTCCCTTCACCACACCCCGAGTGACACCCTCTAGCATACCTTGAAAATTCAGGTAATTCGTGTTGCTCAATCTAGACAAAACAAGAACATGTTTTTAATCTCAAGAAAACAATATAATCATCCCACTCCCTAGCTTCATATCCAAATAAATCTATCATTTTAGCGGGTTTTCACTCTTGCTTCCTTATCATTTTTGGTCCACATTTGCCATAGCCTAGTGAAAAAACCCATTTGACTAATTTTATTCTTAATTAGAGCAGGCTTCTTTGTTATTTAATCACAATTTGTCAAATTAGATAGGATTGTATGTTTGGTTGAACAAATTCAATTACTTATGCACATAAGAGTTACTGTCAAATAATTTCCCACCAGATTTTTATAAAAGACCTTAGAAG
The DNA here is from genome assembly GCA_027924585.1 of Larix kaempferi. Classification (NCBI taxonomy): domain Eukaryota; kingdom Viridiplantae; phylum Streptophyta; class Pinopsida; order Pinales; family Pinaceae; genus Larix; species Larix kaempferi. The sequence goes on from BSBM01000510.1 coordinate 48,625,191, forward strand.
CATAACATAACCAAAATATTGCTTAGAAGATTACTTATGCACATAAGAGTTACTTTCAAATAATTTCCCACTAGCTTCTTATAAAAGACCTTAGAAGCATAACATAACCAAAATATTACTTAGAAGAGAAATTAACATAACCTAATTCCATGTTTCACATCATAATACACCCATCCAAGTGTTGACCATGAGAATTGTGCCTAGCTCTAGGAAGCCCCTTAGGAAAATACCATCAAATATGTAGAAAATACACATGAAAAGATTAGCAAGTGCACTTTTCTAATAGCTTAATTTATTTCTTAATTTTTATCCCATTAACTTTATACTTACCATGGTGTGGCCATAATTAAACCCTTATTACATGTTGGACCTTTAAGACGAGGTGCATTTCCTAAGTTTCAGAGTGAAATGCATTCCTTAAGTTTCTAAGTTTCTAAGTTTCTAAGTGAGGTGAATGTGGTACTAGGGAAGTGTTTATGAATTAACCATCATAGAAATGTGAGTAAGTGCTAGGGGTAATGATTTTTCTTCCATGTGTGCATTTGAAGCAAACACTTTTTCCTTGAGTTACCCTTTCCTTCTAACTCTCTTTTGTGATCCCTTATTTATTTATTTATTTATGATTATTAGCCCTTTTTTACTTAGTCCATTTGCTTTAGATTTGACTTTGATAACTTGTGACATAGGGAACCTAGCTTATTTGCAAGGGGGCATTGCTAGCATATATAACATTTATAATTTAGTTGCATCAATCTTATAGTACTTTGACTCTTTTACTTTGGCTTAGGAATTCATACATGGGAATAGTATAGATCCGACCTTGAAACATAACATATGATAAGTCAATTACAAATGAGTACATGATGGAAATGGGTGAAAAAGATAATGGAATGGCATGGCATGAAAAATGGTTTGGCAAAAAAGTGTGAAATGAAAAATGTGTTACACCTACCTAAATCCCTAGGGATACACCTGAATCACAAGGAAACACACTTATCTAAAGGAAATTAACACCACACCATGCTACATCTTTAGCTATGAAACAACAATATAAAGTACATGAGTCAATATAAAGCAATACAATGACCCCTCATGGTCATATCCCACATAGAAGAAGGCAATCCCCATATGTAAACAAGTATAACATATGTCATACACTGGCATCAATTGAAAATTCCCCATCAATATTTGGCACATTACATGGTGATCTAAGCAAAGTGGAAGTGTGTCTAGAAAATATCCATGGGAAAATCATAGATCTCATCTATGGAATTGATAGATATCATCAAAATCTCAAAGTCATTGATCATTAAGTCACCTTTACATGTTAAGGGGTAAAATAACCTGATACAGTGAAATGATTTTGTAGTTTTTGGTGAGGATGTTTTTTTTTCATTAATATTTATTTTCAACATTGATGTAACAAACATAAAATACAATACATGAGGATGATAATAATAATAATATTAATATTTGAATGGTACATGTTTTTAAGCTTTTCTGATCCTGAGCTTTGGTCAAACATTTTTTAATAGAGTTAATTTGAAACGTGACCTTTGGCTACTTCATCTAACATTCAATGTTCTAATTTTCAAAACTCTCCAAAACACTGTTATAAATTTGAGAATTATTCTATTGTCAAGTATAGTAATTGAACACTGCAGTTAAGCAAATCATGTTAACTATGAGGTCATAAATGAAATTGTCTATACCACTCTTAACGTGGTGAATTGTTAGCCGATGTATGTGTTTGGTTCCTTTGAAGATTTGAATAGCTTACAATGAATTAAGAAATGAACCTAGTCTCTACTGGTTCAAGAAATTTCTCAAAACAATTCTGTAATTTGTGGCTAGGGGATTACCAAGTGGTTCATTAAACCAAGTCGAGGGGCGATTACAGAAGCCACTTCATTCTCCAGGTAAATGCCATAGCACAATGATCGTGGAAATGTTCCATTGTATTTGCAAAAGAAACTGGTGGGAATTTGCATTGCAGACTTTAACACGTGGCATTTAAATCTGGAGGAGGCACCTCATTACACTCACGATGTTTGAATGAATTATTAACCTGTGAAAATAATTTTATATAAGTTTATTTTTTTGTATTCGATGTTATAAAATGAGAAATTAAAATATACATTGTTTGGCTAATAAGGCTCACAAAGAGGTAGTATCGTAGATTATCGAGTACAATCTTGTTATGTTATAATTACAATATTCCTTGATAGAAGGCACATATAAATTTTAGGTGTATACATACTCTTTCAAAAAACATGCTAATAAACTATCCTTAAACCTATAATATGTCTAACACTTTTGAAAATCCACCCATGCCAATATGCTTGTTGAATAGATATCTGATGATGGCGTTGATGCAAAAGACTACTGAGGAAGTATGGTTTGGGATGGGAGACCAAATTTAGTAATCTTAATTTTTTTGGTTCTATTGCATATGCCTGGATTCTAGATGAGAAACCAACCAAATTAGACTGAAGAGCAAGAAACTGATTCTTATAGGGTACAACGACATTCATAAATCTTATAGGTTGATTGATGTGGAAATCAATCAGTGGATCTTTAGCAGAGATGTTGTAGTTGATGAATTAGTTGGACCTTTCCAATAATTTTTAGAGTTCAAAATCACAATGGAATCGTCAATCATGGCTCAGGATTTAGGTGTTTAGATTCAAATAGTTCCACTAGAAAAGGGGGAAGATTTTGAATATTTTGATGAGATTCCCAAACCCAGTTCCATAAATTTTGATGAGATTCCCAAACCCAGTTCCATAAATTTTGATGAGATTCCCAAACCCAGTTCCATAAATTTTGATGAAATTAGCTTGAATACGATGACATAGGTGCAAGCAATTCAAGTTGCAATGATGATGGGGAGGTTCCCAAGAAGAGAGCCAAGTGGTTGTACAATGCCATTGGATATCTTTGAGCAACATACATGATCAAGGGATGATCATCTAGAGGTAAGAGAAAACATAAACCTAACAAAGTTAACTTTGCTATTATGGCCAATGTTCAAGACGTATATGAGCCATAGGTGTTCGATGAAGCTAAAGGGAGACCTGAATTGGGGAAGGAATTGGCTATTGAACATGACAGTTTGATGAAGAATTAGATTTTGGATCTCACAACACTTCCAGTAGGGAAGAAATCCATTGGTTGCAAATGGGTGTACGAGGTCAAGTATAAGGTAGATGGAATACTTGACAGGCACAAGGAACAATTAGTATCAAAAGGGTTGTCTCAACGAGATGGAATTGATTATGAGACATTTTCTCTTACAACAAGGATGAGCACCATTAGACTAGTTCTAGCCATGGTAGGATAATGTGGATGGAACATGTATTAATGGATGTGAAAAGTGCATTCCTCAATGTATATTTGGAGGAAGAGGTCTATATGTATCAACCACATGGATTTGAGGTTTCAGGAAATGAGCATTTTGTTTGCAGATTAAAGAATGATTTATACAACCGGAAGCAGGCACCCAAGGCATGGTACATTAAGATTGATAGGTAATTGGTTGAATATATGTTCCAACGGAGTCCTTTAGTTTTCGACATATATTGCAAAAGCAGTGGTAATGATATCATGCTACTGGCCATTTATGTAGATGACATCATTATTATAGGTAGTGAAGCAAGAATTATTGAACATAAAAAAACAAACATGAGTAAAGCTTTTGACATGAATGATCTAGGCCTCCTACTTTACTATCTAGGTGTACAAGTTAGGCAAACATGTAGTAGCATTGTTGTCTCACAAATAAAATATGTCAAGATTACTTGACAAGTTTAGGGTGATCAAATTGCAAGATATTGTCTACACCTATGGAGAAAGGGCTAAAACATTCAACCAATAATGACTTTGAGGTAGTCGATGAGTCAATCTATAGGAAGTTAGTGGGTAGCTTGATGTACCTTACAAACACTAAGCCTGAATTGAGTTATGTCATGACCTTCATTTCTAGATACATAACAAAACCAAAAGCATAATATTGGAGTGCAACAAAGAGGGCGTTGAGATATGTGAAAGGGACACTTGACTTGGCATTCTATACAATAGAACCAAAGAACCTAGCTTGTGTGGATATACAAATTCAGATTAGGCATGTTGCATGGATGACATAAAATCAACCTCTAGATATGTATTCAACCTTGGCATAGGTGCAGTCACGTGGACTACTGAGAAGCAATCGGTAGTAGCCATTTCATCAATAAATGCAGAATATTGAGGAGCAACAAAAGGAGCATGTGAGGCAACTTGGATTGGGACAATGCTTTTAGCTATGAAGATGCAATAAATAGATTCGACACCCCCACTCGATGACAATCATGGGGTGTTTAAACTAGAAAATAATCCAATATTCCATGAGTGTACTAAGCGTGTTGAGATACATTTCCATTTCATCAGACAATTTGTAGAAGATGCAACTGTTTAGCTATACTATTGTCACACTGAAGACCAAAATGCAAATATTTCATTAAGTCTTTGGGTCTTGAATGTTGGATCCAAATACTAATTAAAACAGGTTTGCAAGTTGATTCATAGTGTTAAACACAATTAAACTTAAACAATGGAACACAACAACAACATCAACACATTACACATAAATTACTTTGGAAGCCTCTCTCCTGGAGGATATCCAACAAACCAATGAGCTTTCAATCATCTACTAATCAAACACTCAAAAAAATGTGTTTACAACTGTGACTTGCCATACCACAAGTCACACTTCTTTACATGATCATGCTCCACACTGCTACTCTATGTACAGTTCATCATGCATAGCCATTACATCTTATTTATAGGTGAAATACAACCAACTGCTTATTAATGAAAATACATAACTTCCTAACCACTTTCGATTATTCTGTTACATTCATATTAATTGGGTCAACTTTGGTTGATTTCCCATTGAGCTTCTGGTCGTTTCGTCGACTAGTCGTTTTCCTTCGACCAAACAACTATTTCGGTTGGTCGACTGACTATACTTTCGCCATCTGTCGTCTTCGACTCTAATCAACTTAAACCAATGATTATTGAATTTTCTAGTTGATCCACATGTAAATAATATAACCTTCCCAACACTCTCCCACTTGTTGTCTTCTTTGCATAAACATGAGATATAAAACTCCAGTTCACTTAAGAAGGGATAACATGTAATGTCCCCTCCTACCATACCAGCAGGATAGAGAGGATAGAGAGGACATGGTGCTCAATCCGGGCAATTAACCCCATATCCATTAATTAAACTTATTGATACAAAGACATCTATATGTGCATGCTATAGAAACACAACGGAAATAAAATAAATCCTGTTGATATCTAACATACATTCAAGATCTTTGTGACAACCATTAAATAGAGACCTTTGCAGAATTATAGAAGATCATAAGGAAATGCATAAACTTTTAAAAACACAGCGGAAGTAAATTCATTTAATACATCCACATACATTCATAATATTCATCAAATGATACTTGCAATTTAACACAAGAGAATACTTATCTCAATAAGGTAGTCCCAAGCAACTGGCTATGCAACTGCAACGTTCCACCCAACCATAGGCCAGTTGTGCTTATCAACCTCTTGATACAATTGCCACCCCCGAGCTGGGCATGATTACTACAAGAAACCAGGGAACAACAGACTCACACATAGCCAAGCATACATCAAGATAAGCCGAGCCAATCTGCAATTGGGTTTATCAGGTTGCTAGGAAATGGGAAGGAAGAATTGCTAAGCTAGTGAGCTCAACCACAGAGCTATGGGTACCCCTCTCAGATCTATTCAGCTTGGCACTCACAATGCCTACACACCCAACACAAGGAAGTATTCTCTTCACTGCCACACAGTCCCTCAAGCCATACCTTCCTTTCTAGTGCTCTCAGGGTGTGCATAGAAAAGTAGCCAGCCCTCTTGATCTTCTTGAGAGGTTACTCTCTACACTAGGTTTATCAAGCCAATTCTGTCCACTACCACTCCAGTTTCTTGCTCACAGGTTCACATCAAAACAAGGATGCACATAATAGCAAACTACACCTCCTGGGCATGAGAAAAACGTTTCAACAGTGGGATGCATGAGATGGGGTTTCCTGGGCTTTAGAAAAACGTGGGTAGACTCAAAACGTATGGCAACTGGAAAATTCGGCTGGGAGAGCAAAACCCATTCCAGAAAAACGCCCCAGGGGCAAAAACGACCTCTCCCTTAGTCCCAATTCGCGTCCCTCCTTCCCCAGATGTTGCACAATCCAAAAACGAGTTCCTGGGCATGGAAAAACGCAGGGTTATGGTGAAAAACGTGAGGATAAATTCCCGTGAGCTCAGTCTGCATGAGAGGAAGAACGTAATGGATGAAGAATTGCCTTAGGCAGCATTTCGTGGGGGTTTTCTTTCCCAGCAAGCCAAAAATACGATTTTCCAGTTGGTGGCTTTCCCATGCACGAAAATCTGACTGCCATACTTCTCCAATCCCAAGACATTAACTGCCCCAACCAATCTTTGGAAGAATTAAATGATTGGGTGCATGAGACAAAATGGGTAGTTAAGCGTTCATGGGTTTTCTCATTGACACATGGGTTGACACCATTGGCTCAAGGGTTTGAATAATTTCCCTCCCTATTCCTTGTAGAATCATGTCCCATCTCTTTGTTGCATTGCATAGCTAGTTGTGGGTTTTCCATTAAAATCCGTATTTACATGATGTCTTATTTACATTGTGCCCATCTCACACAAGAACCATAGGCATCTATTTTTAATTGCCAATACAAAATGGTAAGTCAATGGTGGGGCGTTGGCCTTGAGCTCCTCACCATGATCAAATTACAATATTTACATCATTTACGAATTAATACAAAGGGGGTCAAAATGGGGACATTACATAACAAGCCCATCGTTTTCCTACACCAGGAAAATTTCTCTGTTCTCACCGACTTGGTCAATGAGTCTGCAACATTCTTCACTGTGTCAACCTTTTCCAGTAACGCCTTTTGGTTCTCCACCATCTCCCTCACAAAATGGTATTGAACCACAATTTGTTTTGTTTTTGAATGGTATGCTGGATTCTTCGCCAAGAAGATTGCACTTTGATTGTCACAATCCAATCTAACAACATGCTTTCCGACCCCAAAATCTGAACACAATATCTACAACCAAACATCTTCCTTGCATGCATGGGTAGATTCCATGTATTCAACCTCAGTTGTCGACAATGCAATGATCGATTACCTCCTACTCATCCAACTGTCTGCTCCGTCGAATATCTTGAACACATATCCGCTGGTCGATGTCTCCAACCTAGTTGGAATCGAGAAAACCATGTACATTCATTTCCTTGTTGTCCTTAGGCTCTCCTCCATAACAGATTGCATTCATTATGTTGCATAGATACCTGGATACCCTTTTAATTGTGGTCCAGTGCTCTTTTCTAGTTGTCAAAATATACCTGCTCAATAATCCCACTGCACCGGAAATATCCGGTCGTGTACAAACCATAAAATACATCAGACTACCAACAAAAATAGAATAGTGCACATGTGACATGTACTCTATTTATTCCTGTGTCTTATGACTTTATTCAATGGATAGCTTGACTCCCACATGACACATGCTGACTCACATGCTCTACTCTCCTACATGTCAAAACGTTTAAGAACTGTCTAACATATTTCTTAACTTGAATAGAGCCTTCTACCTGCACGATCTCTTTGATTTTCCATTCCAAGAATGAAAATTTATGCTTCAAGATACTTCATGTTGAACTTGGAGGATAAATGTAGTTTCACCTCCTTTATTGGATCCATGTTATTCTAAACCAACAACATGTCGCCGACATATAAAACTACATATATGAAATGACACCAACTTTCTTCCCATACACAATGATCATCCTGACTTATCATGAACCCTAGTTGGTGGATATACATGTCAAACTTCTGATACGATGTCCCAGGGGATTGTTTTAGACCATAGAAAGACTTCTTGAACTTACAAACCATCTCTTTTTCTCATTCCATTGTAAAACCTTTAGGCTGCTTCATATATATTTATTGTTCAAGGTCACCATGAAGAAATGTCGATTTACATCCATCTATTCTATCTCAATATCAAGTGTTGCAACTAAATACATTAGTACCCTTATAGAAGTTATTTTAGCAACATGAGAGAAAATTTCACTGAAATCGACTCCCTCGACTTGAAAATACCCTTTTTCTATTAGTCGAGCCTTGTACTTCTCGACTTGACCTGTTATATTCAACTTTATATTGAACACCCACTTACTACTTACAGGTTTCCTTCCATTTGGTAACATGACTAGATCCCATGCTTCATTCTTCTTCAAGGACTCATTTTCTTCTTTGATAGCCCTTTTCTAGAGTTTACCTTTTGTTAAGTCGATCACTTCCTTTACTGACCTAGGATCGTCTTCTATGACATATAACACAAAAGAAGAGCAAACTTCGGGTGGACTATACCTTTCTAGTTGTTTCCTTGCTTGACCAGATCTCCTAACATCCTGAGTTTGTTGTTCCAACTCTTTGTCGGATTGAGTTGACTCATCTAAATTTGGAATTTCATTGTTCATTATATACTTGTTTTTTCTCTTTTAACCTCTTCCTCCCTGGAAGTTCCTTTGACTTATATAAAGATTAGATCTCTATAATAAAATTGATAATGCATTCCTTGTCATTGGGTTCCACAATTTATACCCTTTCACTCCATCCTTGTACCTGATGAAGATGCATTCTTCAACTTGTTGTCGATTTTGGTTCTTTTCTCCTTTGGGATATGCAAAAAGGAATCACACCCAAACACTCTAAGATGTGTAAGAGAGGGATTCTTACCATCCCATGCCTCATATGAAGTCTTGTCAACCAGATCCATCAACGATGACCTATTCACTAGGTAATACATCATGTCGACTAATTCTTCCTAGAATTCTTGTGCGACTCCTGCACCACTAAGCATACTCCTTGCTTTCTCCATCAACATTCTATTCATTCTTTCAACAAATCCATTTTGTTGAAGCATGCATGGAGTTGTATTTTGTCGTGCTATACTATGATATCTGCAGAATTGGTCAAATTATTTTTCATAGAATTCTCCTCCGTTGTTAGTTCTTAGCTCATTGATATTTTTGCAAGTCTAATTCTTCACGAAAGTTTTAAAATCCTGAAACTTCTAAAACAACTCAGATTTCCTCCTCAAAAAATACAACCATGTCATTATGGATAAAACATCTATGAAATAAATGTAACATTGAGATACTCCTAGTGAGGGGACCAATGCAGGCCCAAACACATCACTATGTATTAACTCCAGTATTTCTTTAGCCCTAGAATCACTAGATGAGAACCTTACACGACTTTGTTCACCATAAATGCAATGTTCACAAAATTCAACTTTTTCAGAGCAATCACGGATACCTTCGAACATACCTTTACTATGCATAGCACGAAGACCTTTCTCACCTATATGTCCCATCCGTTGATGCCACAACATAGTCGATTCGACTAGACAAGAAGATATGTTGTTAGACTCCGGACATACCACATTAGCACTTTAGTCGATGTCTATTCTTCCCAATAACTTATACAAGGTTCTATTCCAAACTCCCCTCATCAGTACCATCACTCCTCGCACCATATTACATGTATATTTCTCAAATATATATTGCACACCTGGAATCCCCATTTTACTGACTGAGATAAGGTTTCGATCCAAACATGGGATATGTAGTACTCCTCAATGTGTTCCTATTCTTCCATACTTAAGATTTAGTCGAACTTTACCTCGTCTGACTATCCTGGTTGGTGAATCATCTCCCAATAGAACATCACCACCATCGATTTTCTCATGCTCATATAATCGATATTTGCGAGGTGTCATATGATATGATGCACTAAATTTGATTGACCAAGAGTCTGGATCCGACTATGCATTTGTGGAGGCCAAATACATCTCCCTTCTCTTCTTGTGAAGACTTACCATCAATCGAATGAAATTCATTAGTCCCTTTTCCTTTCTCAACTTCTGTTGAATTACAGTTCCGTCTATAATTCCCGTCTTTACCACATCACCAGAATGTTTTTCGTAGTTGGACCAGGATATCTGGTCTTTGATCTACCCCCAAACTTCGATCTTCTACTTGAGGTTTTGACCTTTCCTTTGTTTATCTGTCGAACTCGTACCATTAAGGAATCATGGGTAATACATTCCATGTTCTTTCATCTCATGTCTTCTAACAATAGGGATGTGACCACATCGTCGATCTTTAATGTGGTACCGTTGCTTCCAATAGCCACAACTGGGCCATCCCAGGAATCTGCCAAGGAACACAAAAAATTGATGCATTTTTCCTCCTTGGTGATTTTAATATCCATGGACAACAACTAAATGATAAGAATGTTGAACACATTCAAATGCTCTGTTCTCGAGTCACCTTCAGCCATCCTCAGAAGATATAGTTTCTTCTAAAAAAACAACTTGTTAACCAAATATTTCGACTGGTACAAGTTCCCCAACTTTTCCCATAGTTTCTTTGCAATGTCTTATCCTGATACATTCAACAATACATAATTTGATAAACAACGTCAGATTGTACTCCTTTCCTTTTTGTTGATATTTTGCGAGGCAAACCTTCGACACACCTGCTAGAGTTGTTCTTGGTTCAACTACAATCCATTGTTCTCAATCTACAAGGAGATCCTCCATCTTAAGCTTCCAACACTCAAAATTTCTCCCATTGAAAATTTCAATTTCTATCATCGATGTGTTAGCCATTCTAACTATGAATCAATGCTTCCGGAAGACTCCCACTATAACATGTATTCCCTAGATTGAGGAAAAATCCAAGCTCTCAGGAACAAAGGCACCCCCTACAACCAAATACAACTATGATCCCAATATTAAATAGAACTAAACTTAAACAATGCCACGCAACAACAATATCAATATATTATATAGAAATTATCCTAGTGTTACCCCCCCATTAGAATTTTGTAAATACTTAGCTTTTGGTTTGCTTGATTTGGTAGATGATTACACGGCTTTCCTTTTTTGGATCCTTGACTTTTGTTGCTACCTTTTCTTTGGCTTGGTTTTTATGGAAAATAATATGCTAGCCGTATATTTTGTTGCTTGACCCTCTCGGTTCCTTGATTTCTCAATCATGCTTACATCCTCTTATCTGAACTTGTGTGAATTGAATGCATACTTTGGTTTGGCTTAACTGGGTTGATATCATTTTTTTTCTACAATATTACAAAATTTGGTCTTCAATACTTTAATTGCTTAAGAGTGCATTTTGATGAATCAATTTAAATTAGCTAGTCACTTAATTTTTCAAAAATTGATTCACGTCTTGAAATTATATATTTAGATAAATGGAAGCAATCCTTTGATTATGATTTTGTACAAGCATTTAACTTTTAATAAGAGTTTTGCCTTTCTAAACAATTTTAATAATTTTGGGTAAAATTAAAATAATTTAATTAAGGCTTATTTATAATTCATATCATGTCTTAAAGGATTTATATTAATGTTAGAAGACAACACCATATTTTTTAATTTGAACCAAATATCATATTTGTTCTGAGACTCTTGTTTTTATTAAAAATACATTTTCTTACTTGTTAATGAATTTAATTATTTTTCTTAGATTTTAATATTAAGTTCATTACAATTGAGAAGATTTATGCAATGACCAAATCTTTATTCTTAATATTTAAAAGGTATATCATTGGTATTCTAATTTATTTATTTTATTATTATTTGGTCATAAAAAAACTTTTTCTCATTTTAACATTAAATATTTGCACATTAATGCCATAACATTATTATTATTTCATTTTAACTATAAAAAATCATTTATATGCCTTTGGTTAAGTTCCTTTTTTGGTAAGCTGCAAAATTCTATTAAACAATGGAAATCAAAAATACATATGGAATAACTGTCTGCGGTGGTCTAAGTAGGTGGAGCCACCAGCCCAGGTATTCAAAAGGATCAAAATGGATGTGCCCATAGTTACAAAACCTTTGCCCGGAGCAGGGAAAGCAAGTATTTCCTGTAGAAGAACAGTGTCTATAAAAACCTATAGAAAAATAGCTAAAATATACAATATTAAGAAGAAGACTGTAACAAAAAAACTGGAGGTCGCAAGTAGTTTCCAGAACCCTCTTAACTCGCTGTGTTTTCATTAGTGGGAACCTCTTCTAGAACCGGGAAGCTGGATTTGTCCTAATCTGTCGCATCCTAAGCCGACAGCTTGATTGGATGGGGTTCCACCTTGCGCCAGGGAAGAACTATATCCTCATTCTCACCGCGAACCCTTTTAATTTCCATCTGACCAGTTGTGGATGGAATGGGGAAGGAATTCGTGGCAAGTTCCTTGTCGCGCGGCTCCATGGTTGCTGGTACAGACTCACCTCCCTCTGCAACAATGTTGCTACCAACGGCATGGCTATTTGGGGCATAAGTCTTCCCACCAAAGGTGGTTTCCAAACTTCCCAACATTCCTTCCATCTGACCCAAGTGAGATTTCAGAGTCCGAGTTGTGTCCCTGGCCTTGGACTAGTTGGCCTTGGTGTCTTCCATAAGAGAACCCAACATGTTCTTGACGAGCCAATAGTGGTTGATGCGACCCTCATTCCTTCTAGAGGAGAGGTGGTCGGCAATTAGGCGAGCTTCCTAGTTGTCGATGAGAATCCGAATAGGGATGGAGACCCCCCTCCCCATAACCATCTGTTGCTACCCAATCCCGGTTGGTGGTAATTCGACCGACTCTCCCTCTTCGGGGTTTTCCCCGCTGCCTCGACATAGTTGCAGATAACCAGAAGCTGATATCATAATCCAAATTCGCACATGGAGGTGAGGTGTCAAGCATCACATAATTACTGGCAATGGTAAGAAGCACCCACACTGTAGTCTTAAACGGTCTGTAAAACTCCCCCGAAGCTGTCATGTCCCAAATTTGGTATTGGGTCACAATGGCCTAATCACATTGGCTCTATTCATTAGAGTTTGTCAAATTGATGCTAAAGGTCAAATAATTGCCAAGGAGGAAAATTACTAGTTTCCTAGGTTTGGGGTGGAAGCTTTGGGATTTGGAATAATGGGGATAATAAATGATGTTTGAACATTAGAATGGAATAAATATTTAATAAAGGATCTAAATAAATATATACAAGGGAAAATCAAAGTGGCATTTCATCATGAAGACACATGGAGGAAGTGGGACCCACATATGGCTAGATTTCCCCACTACATTTGGCATCATTCTCTCACCAATTCGAATTCAAGGTGAATGGTAACATACTTGGGGGAGTCCAAAAGGTATTATTCATTGCATGACTCATCCATGGTCGAAATATAGAGGAAGAGTAACTCCCATGGAAGAGGAAGAGGCAATTTGGAGCTAGTGAGACACTTGGGTTAGATTCCCTAGCTCTATGACAACAATAATGAAGATGCTATGACACCTATGACACAAATCAGACCTGAAGGCTGACATATGACATATATGACATGTCAGGGCTAAAAATAGAATCCAAGAGGGCGCTCAAGGGTGTTAGGGCAGCTAAGATGCTTCCACATGTGATTTGGTGGAAGTGGGAGACTAGGAATTGTTGTACAAGTGGCGTTCTTTGGAATCTCTTCCCAACATGAGTTGGCATGAGTCTCTTGGAAGGAATTCGACCCATGGAGGACATTAGAATTTTATAAATGTCAATAAAAAAGAATGAAACCAGCTTTTGATCATTTGTAGAATTTGCAATTGCAGTTGTGAAGAGGGAGAGCTAGTGGATGACTAGTTTCTTGCCTTAGCCAATTTCGAGGGTGAAAGATTCCCATCCAAGTTGGCAATTGGAAAGGCCATTCAGACCTTTCATTTGGAGCTTTAATGGAGTATTTATTTTCAGGTGTAAGCTACAGGGAAGCTCATGGTTTCTTCTATTGCAGCTCGCTCCTTCAACCATTTCCAGTTTTGATGGCATATTCTTGATCCTTGAGGGAGGGCGTTTTTGGTGAGCTATTGTACTTTTTGGGGGAGCTTCTAATGCCCCATTTATTTTGTAATATAAATTAAATACTCTGTTCTTCATCTCCAAAAATTTTCAGGTCAAAATTCCAAGTAGAAATGTATAAATCTCATTTTTAATGGAAGAACAATGCCATTTCCCCACTACCTTGTTGTGAGCCAATGTATTGATGATGATTTCGAATGAATGGATGATTCTCTGATATATTTGTGATAAATATACTTCCATGGATGTATTATACAAGTTTCATGTACTGTACTTGAGCATTTGAATCATTTTTACTCAGTTTAATTGCATTGGGAGAAGAAATAGTGCCATTTCCCCAAGGGTCAAATTGGGGATTTTTGCAGTTGAATGGGAGAGGGTGAGAACAGTAGTAATAAACCATTAATGGTGCATATGAGACCTTAATAACACACTTAACACATTACATACCTCTGTTCATAAATTTGAGTGGGTTTGGAGGCATTTGGGAAGCCATTTTCAGTACTTACCTTAGGGGGATTTGAACCCCAAATTACTAGTAAAATTGCATACTTGGTCCAGAATCTTAAGAGAGTTTTCAGAGGTCTTTTGGTGGCCATATTTTATCCCTGAACATCATATTCAATTCCTAATATCATTCATAAACCTTCCTTGAAGATTTGAAGGCATTTGGAGTCAATTTGAGACCTAGAGACCAATACTAGTCAAAGAGAAATCACTGGTAAAGTTACCTACATTGACCAGAATTGAAAGAGTATTTGAAGAAGTGTTTTAAAGGTACAAAGGCATCCCTGAAACACATATTTATGTTCTAATATCATTCATATACCTTCTCAGAATATTTGGGATCATTTGGGGCAAATTTGGGACCTAGAGATCGAAACTAGTCAAAGGTCGAACCAAGGAAAAAAGTGGAAAATTGCAATTTTAATAAAATTCCTAATAAGGGACATTACAGTGGTATCAGAGCATGGTCTTGGCACCTGATGTGGTAGAACATTAATGAATACCAGGAGTCAAAGAAATAAGCCACCACCCTTAGAAACTGAAACTGGATGTACTTTGGTGAAAGGGAAGAAGTAGGAGAAGAAGTGCATTCATTGGTCACCATGAGTAAGGATGAGAAAGGAATCTTAAAGGAGAATGAGGAGTTTAGGAAATTACTTGAACCATCCTTTGAAGACAAGTGGAGACAATACTTTCAAGAGTTCAGATTGTTGCTTAGTGAAATTGGAAGCAACTTGGAAAAAGGAATGAGCACTTGTCCTTGTTCAAAGGGATTATGAGTTGCCTCATGGAGAGAGTTGCAAAGCCTTGGAAGAGGTACATGATCTCACAATAGTTGGACCAGCCAATTATGGAGAAGATGAATTAAATATTTCAATGGGTAAGAGTTGTAAAGAATTAAAGTTGGTTCATAATTCCTCACCCCACACTTCTTTTCCAGCCACATCACTTTGGGATGAAAATTGGGTGAAAGGTTTTTTCCTAGTGGTGCCACATGAGGGGTATGAAACTCCTACCTCTCCTTTTGATGATGACATGAATAGAGCACCTCATTATTTAGAATTGCAGCAGCATATTGCTTTACCTTATGATGATACATATCCTCATGGATGTATGGATGAGACTTCTTTGAGTCCTTTGAATTCTCCTTGTTTTTCCTGCTCATTATTTGGTTCAGATTTTAGTGGAGATTCTTCATTCACTTCTTGGATGAAAGAATGCATGGCTGAATATTTTGATGCATATCACATTCTCTTGGAGCAGCACTATTGGACATGGGATCCTCACCTATGTCATTGGAGCAGATTTGATGGGTCACTTGAAGATTGTATGCACTTGGAAAATGGTGGTCTACATGCTTGGAGGTATAAGCACTTTCATGACTCTTTGATGAAGCATCTCCTTTATGTACATTTTCATTATGTTGTTATGTACTTTGATGGTATATATTTTGTACTCATGATGTTTGGAAGAATGCATACAAGAAAATGGGATCCATGAATCCTCTTATCTGATGGTATGGGTTGGAGAGCACTTTTAATTGTTGGGGTGCAATACAAGCAATGGGACCCTGGAATAATTTTTATCTCATTGGTTTCATATTTTTTGGGGAAGCAAGCAGTATGGGAGATGGATTCCCCACTTAATAAAGTGATTTTAATCAGAGTAGTGCAGCAGCAAGCATGGTGGTTCCTCTCTAAAATCTTCATGGAAACTCAAAGACTCAAGGTTGGGCAATTCAATGGCAACTTCAAAGAATTATATAGAAAGCAGGTTCTTCAACACCCACATTTAAAATTGCTTGAGGACAAGCAATATTGGGAAGGGAGGATTTGTCATGTCCCAAATTTGATATTGGGTCACAATGGCCTAATCACATTGGCTCTATTCATTAGAGTTTGTCAAATTGATGCTAAAGGTCAAATAATTGCCAAGGAGGAAAATTACTAGTTTCCTAGGTTTGGGGTGGAAGCTTTGGGATTTGGAATAATGGGGATAATAAATGATGTTTGAACATTAGAATGGAATAAATATTTAATAAAGGATCTAAATAAATATATACAAGGGAAAATCAAAGTGGCATTTCATCATGAAGACACATGGAGGAAGTGGGACCCACATATGGTTAGATTTCCCCACTACATTTGGCATCATTCTCTCACCAATTCGAATTCAAGGTGAATGGTAACATACTTGGGGGAGTCCAAAAGGTATTATTCATTGCATGAATCATCCAAGGTCTAAATATAGAGGAAGAGTAACTCCCATGGAAGAGGAAGAGGCAATTTGGAGCTAGTGAGACACTTGGGCTAGATTCCCTAGCTCTATGACAACAATAATGACGATGCTATGACACCTATGACACAAATCAGACCTGAAGGCTGACATATGACATATATGACATGTCAGGGCTAAAAATAGACTCCAAGAGGGCGCTCAAGGGTGTTAGGGCAGCTAAGATGCTTCCACATGTGATTTGGTGGAAGTGGGAGACTAGGAATTGCTGTACAAGTGGCGTTCTTTGGAATCTCTTCCCAACATGAGTTGGCATGAGTCTCTTGGAAGGAATTCGACCCATGGAGGAAATTAGAAGTTTATAAATGTCAATAACAAAGAATGAAACCAGCTTTTGATCATTTGTAGAATTTGCAATTGCAATTGTGAAGAGGGAGAGCTAGTGGATGACTAGTTTCTTGCCTTAGCCAATTTCAAGGGTGAAAGATTCCCATCCAAGTTGGCAATTGGAAAGGCCATTCAGACCTTTCATTTGGAGCTTTAATGGAGTCTTTATTTTCAGGTGTAAGCTACAGGGCAGCTCATGGTTTCTTCTATTGTAGCTCGCTCCTTCAACCATTTCTTGTTTTGATGGCATATTCTTGATCCTTGAGGGAGGGCGTTTTTGGTGAGCTATTGTACTCTTTGGGGGAGCTTCTAATGCCCCATTTATTTTGTAATATGAAGTAAATACTCTGTTCTTCATCTCCAAAAAGTTTCAGGTCGAAATTCCAAGTAGAAATGTATAAATCTCATTTTTAATGGAAGAATAATGCCATTTCCCCACTACCTTGTTGTGAGCCAATGTATTGATGATGATTTCGAATGAATGGATGATTCTCTGATATATTTGTGATAAATATACTTCCATGGATTTCTTATACAAGTTTCATGTACTGTACTTGAGCATTTGAAGCATTTTTACTCAGTTTAATTGCATTGGGAGAAGAAATAGTGCCATTTCCCTAAGGGTCGAATTGGGGATTTTTGCAATTGAATGGGAGAGGGTGAGAATAGTTGTAATAAACCATTAATGGTGCATATGAGACCTTAATAAAACACTTAACACATTACATACCTCTGTTCATAAATTTGAGTGGGTTTGGAGGCATTTGGGAAGCCATTTTCAGTACTTACCTTAGGGGGATTTGAACCCCAAATTACTAGTAAAATTGCATACTTGGTCCAGAATCTTAAGAGAGTTTGCAGAGGTCTTTTGGTGGCCATATTTTATCCCTAAACATCATATTCAATTCCTAATATCATTCATAAACCTTCCTTGAAGATTTGAAGGCATTTGGAGTCAATTTGAGACCTAGAGACCAATCCTAGTCAAAGGGAAATCACTAGTAAAGTTACCTACATTGACCAGAATTGAAAGAGTATTTGAAGAAGTGTTTTAAAGGTACAAAGGCATCCATGAAACACATATTTATGTTCTAATATCATTCATATACCTTCTCAGAATATTTGGGATCATTTGGGGCAAATTTGGGACCTAGAGATCGAAACTAGTCAAAGGTCGAACCAAGGAAAAAAGTGAAAAATTACAATTTTAATAAAATTCCTAATAAGGGACATTACAGAAGCCCTCTTAAACCTATGCATGAAGGAGGCCATTAGAACCACACGCATGAGAATCTTGTTGGTGGTACCCGGAGGCCAAAACTAGCGTGGATGACGGGACATGGTTGCTACCGAAGTGAATCCCCTAGGGTGTAATCCCTATGGCACCTTAAATGCTCCTCCTTATTCCTGCCACGGGACGGGTACACCGGATTCTGTGCCATGGTCTCGCAACGCACCATGTCTGCCACGACACCCGCATCTTGGTAAAGGTGAGTGGGCTTGGCCCTAGCTGCAAATATCACGGCGAGGCCCGGCCTCGCTCGGGTTTGAGCACAAGACCTGACCGTTGTTATGAGACCGCTTTACCACTACGCCGCCTCTGCCAACCTTTAAAGGTGAATGGGCTTGGCCCTGGCTGCAAATCTCACGACGAGCCCCAGCCTCGCTTGGGTTCAAGCACAAGACTTGACTGTCATTACGAGACCGCTTTACACTACACTATCTCCGCCGACCTTTTTGGTTAAGTTCCTTTTATTAATATTATGAGTTACTTTAAATGTTTTTTTTTTGTAAATTAGAAGAACCTTCTATTTCCTTAAAAATTGAGATTTATAGAAGTCATCAAGCCCTCTCAAGAAAGAGAAAACAGGCTTGAAATTCATAAAAATTGAGATTTCCAAAAGTCATCAAGCCCTCTTAACAAAGAGAAAACAGGCTTGTAATTCAGAACCAGTTTGGGAATTCATAACCAAGTTTTAAACAACTATTTTCCATGAAAACTACTAGAAAACTATAAACATTAGCTATAAACAGTAGCCAAAACCAAAATATTCAGCAAAAACTAGAGAAAAACTACTTCAGGGAGTAGCATAAACAAGCATAGAGAGAATAACAAATTACTCTTGAGCCCCGCTGGTGGAACCTGGCTCAAGCTGCATTCGCAAACGCTTGGCAATTTCAACCTGATTGTTGAGGATGCGCTGCAGGAGCAGCAACATTTCGTCTTGCAGAAGAAGGATTTCACTATGCTGCTCATCTTTCTCCACCAGAGTCCTTCCGAGGACCATTTTCTGCGACCAATACATATCCAGGGATTTCTAGTACATGGTAAGCTTGCCATGAGAGGAGCCCGGGTTGGGGACCAGCTCCATGAATTCTTTCTTGATTTCCTCAGCACCTAGGCAGGTTCTATCAACATCAGTTTCTTCCTCCGCCAACTGAATCTTTTCCTGGATAGACTCAGGAATCTCTTTTTTAAAACGCTTGCATTTATCAACTAAAAGCTTTTGAAACCGAATGGGAGGGCCCATAGGTTCAGAAAAGCAGAATTCAGGCAGAATGGAGCCACGACGGGGGTTCTTGCGAGGAGGCATACTGCCAGCAGGAAGAGCACCTAAAACCAACGAACGAAACAGATGTAGACAAAGGGAGTGGCGAAGGAATCAGATAGCGTCTCCCAGGAAAGACAACCTATCGTCTGTAGAAACACAACAACCGGTGCTATTAATAGCAACAGAAAGGTGGCGAAAATCGAAGCTACGGTGAAGGTGGCGAATAGACTCCAGGTCACCCAGAATGTCACCCAAAAGAACCCAATACAGAACAGAGCCAACGCTATAATTCCACTTACCCAGGTTGATAGTCCGAATGGTGGAGTCGAAGGAACGGGTAACAGCGATCCCAGGATCCCACAGGCTGACCAAACTCAGACTGTCAAGGAAATCCAGAGAGACGAGCAGTATGAGGGCAAGGTTCCCAAAGGAGCTTCTCTGCTTACCGGAATGATCTCTCAATCCTTGAAAAACAAGTAATTAACCTGCGTGGTGGATGGCCGCCCATATCTCCTCCATAACTCTCATGACCAAACCATAAAGACCTCACACTTCATCATTATGAACATCAAGCATGCTTCTAATCGAAGCCTCCGTCGCATAAGTGCCCAATACCTTCAACTGATGTGAGCTCGTACGAGATTGCAGAGATCAATTACTCTCCATGAGGGAGAACGATCTTGATGTAGATTGATTTGTGGGGGACAATGAGGTGGGAACACGGGGGGCAGAACATCCCTCCACGTGCCTCCCTCCTCCCTCCCGGCTGTCTCCATGTCCACTCGTCATGGGGAAAGTTACTTTAAATGATTAAAGTCATATAATTATCTTATAAATATTTAAAAAAGAAAAACTTTTTAAAATATTGTAACTTATATGCCTTTCGTTAAGTTCCTTTTATTAATATTATAAAGTTACTTTAAATAATCAAAGTCATATAATTGTCTTATAAATATTTTTTTTTAAATGACTTTTTAAAATATTGTAACTTTAATTTTTGGATATAATCAAAGGAACATGGATTTGGATTTCTTTGTAATGTGATTGTATCCATTTTGAAAAATATTTTTAATATTCTTCCATCTTACACTTTTACGTGGTTTAGATGCTTGAGTAAAGCTTATGTCTTTTAATTTCCTGGTATATTTCATTATTTATGAGAAAGCATCGTAAACTCAAACGTTTCATTTGAATAGTGCTTGGATTTTGGGAGAAAGAACTTTATATTTTTAACTTCATTAGTGGATTATAATGTTTAAAACTTTTGGTATTTGTCAATAACACGTAAAATATAAAGTGTTTATTCCGGGTTTTGTTTTGGACAGGTCATGGCACCAAATTATGCTTCCACATAAACTAATTTATTTGCTGCATTAAATTAATACGTGACCCTATCCTCAAAATTATTTTCATATTTCTTCCACGAAGGGATCACTACTTTTGCCACAAGAAAGAAGAAGCCATATGCCAATAAAGTAGAGATCGTTGAGCATCAATGTGTTGGTTGCACCAAATCACACGCGTCAGAGTCAAGGAGCTTCAAATTAAAATGCAGAGATCCCCGCTTAATCCACAGTTATGAGCTACCACGATCATTATTGCTAATGAACAAATCTTAATTCATTTTTGCCACATTTCTCAACAAATTTTCAACCACAGAAAGTAATTGTACAGGTTCATATGAGATGGCATTGCAGGTTAACATCATTTACGAGTGTATCGAGGGATTCTGATACTTTTGCTCTTTGCTCGTCACCACCAGTTTATTTATCCCAAGTAACTGAGATGGAAGAGGCTCAATAAATCGTTACATCTGGGAGAGATATGGTGAATCAATGGGGGTAAAAAAGGGAAGTCTCTTATGATGCAGGAGAATCGACCCAAAGTCCTATATTTTCTGAATGAGCAGTCAATGATATTCTTCTTTGTAATAGTTTCTAGAAGTCTAGGGTTAGTTATGGATTAAATGTAATTGGTTGGGATAGAATTAGTTTGATTGTACTAATGACAATTTTCCACTAATGTCCTCGAATCTTGCAAGAGGTTGCTCCAAGACTCCGCGTTTAATTGCATATTCGCTGTCTTCTTTCAATAACTAGAACTGTGTAATTTCCCTGTGTGTGAGTGAGCAGAGTGTCATTGCGTAATGTCCCTTGTTAGGAATTTTATTAAAGTGACCATTTTTCACTTTTTTCCCTAGTTAGACCTTTGACTAGTTTTGAGCTCTAGGTCCCCAAATTGCTTCAATTGCTCCCAAATATTCCGAGAAGGTATATGGATGATGTTAGAACATAATATGTGTTTCAGGGATGCTTTTGGACCTTTAAAATACTTTTGCAAATCCTCTTTCAATTCTGGCCAATGCAGGGAGCTTTACTAGTAATTTCCCTTTGACTAGTATTGGTCTCTAGGTCTCAAATTGACTCCAAATGCCTTCAAATATTCAAGAAAGGTGTATGAATGATATTAGGACTTGAATATGATGTTCAAGGATGATATATGGCCACCAAAAGACCTCTGCAAACTCTCTTAAGATTCTGGACCAAGTATGCAATTTTACTAGTAATTTGGGGTTCAAATCCCCCTGGGGTAAGTGCTGAAAATGGCTTCCCAAATGCCTCCAAACCCACTCAAATTTATGAACAGAGGTAGGGGATGTCTCAAGTATGTTATTAAGGTCCAAAATTCACCATTCATTAGTTATTAAGTCTGTTCCAAACCTCTCCCAAACAACAGCAAAAATCACTAGTTCAACCCTTGGGGAAATGGCACCAAATCTCTTCTAAATGCAAATAAACTGAGCAAGGTGGCTTCAAATGCTTAAGTGTTGAACATAAAACTTGTAAAACTCATCAATGGAAGTCCATACATCATAAATATATCAGAGAAGCATTCTTCCATTCGAAATAACCATCAATACATTGGCATACATCAAGGTAGTGGGGAAATGGCACTATTCTTTCATTAAAAATGAGATTTATACATTTCTACTAGGAATTTCGACCTGCAAATTTCTGGAGATGAATAAAAGATTATTTAATTCATATTATAAAATAAATGGGGCAGGAGAAGCTCCCCCAAAGAGTACAATAGCTCACCAAAAACGCCCTCCCTCAAGGATCAAGAATATGCCATAAAAAATGGAAATGGTTGAGAGAATGTGCTGCAATAGAAGAAACCATGAGCTGCCCTGTAGCTTACACCTGCAAATAAAGACTCCATTAAAGCTCCAAATGAAATTTCTGAATGGCTTTTCCAATTACCAACTTGGATGAGAATCTTTCACCCTCGAAATTGGCTAAGGCAAGAAACTAGTCATCCACTAGCTCTCCCTCTACACAAATGCAATTGCAAATTCTACAAATGATCAAAAGCTGGTTCCATTCTTTGTTCTTGAAATTTATAAAGTTGTAATGTCCTCCATGGGTCGAATTCATTCCAAGAGACTCATTGCAACTCAAGTTGGGAAGAGATTCCAAAGAACGCCACTTGTACAACAATTCCTAGTCTCCCACTTCCACCAAATCACATGTGGAAGGATATTAGCTACCCTAACACCCTTGAGCGTCCTCTTGGATTCTATTTTTATCCCTGACATGTCATATATGTCATATGTCAACCTCCAGGTCTGATTTGTGTCATAGGTGTCATAGCATCTTCATCATTGTTGTTATAGAGCTAGGGAATCTACCCCAAGTGTCTCACTAGCTCCAAATTGCCTCTTCCTCTTCCATCGGAGTTACTCTTCCTCTATATTTCGACCTCATTGACTCATTCCAAGTATTATTGACCTTATAACTCATCCCAAGAACATTAGGATTCCCATGGATTCGAAATTGCAAGAAGAGGATGCCATGTGGCACATAAATTCTAGCTTGTGTAGGTCCCACTTCCTCCATTTGTCTTCATGATCAAATGTCACTTTGATTTTCACTTGTATATATTTATTTATCTCCTTTATTAAATATTTATGCTATCCTAATGTTCCAACATCATTTATTATCCCCATTATTCTAAATCCCAAAGCTTCCACCCCAAACCTAGGAAACTAGTAATTTTTCTCCTTTGCAATTATTTGACCTTTAGCATCAATTTGACAAACTCTAATGAATATGGCCAATTTGCTTAGGCCATTGTGACCCAATGCCAAATTTGGGACATGACACATTGCCAGAGACCCCCAAAAGCCGAAGGTTGTGGCGTGTTCATTCAAATACTAGGCATGCAGAATTGATCGTTGCACCGATCAATTCACGAGATCATAGTTTGATCAATCTGTGGGAGTGAATGTTGGACAATCAAGAAAATAAGAGGGAGATCGACTGTCCAAGACAGAATTCGGAAGGCCAAAGATACAAGTTTGTTAGTGGACAACTGAGATCGGAGGGTGGAGAGCGAGGCCGAAATGATCGATGACCCATGTGGTATTTCGCTGAGGTGAAGTGCGCAAAAGTTAAACCTCTGAAATCCAAACTGAACATTCCACAATCGATCGCAAATCAACGGATAGGAGAAGCCGTGAAGCGATCAACGACTTGAAGAGCATTTTGCTTGTGTATGTGAGTGAGGGTTAACGGCCAAACTAGATGCAAAATCTTCAGTAAATTCACCCTAAACCAGTTAACCCGACCATTGATCCGACCTATTTCCAATCCGACGGTCTAGAGCAATCTCGGAAGGCACACTTACAGATCCGACGGTCCAAAGTGATTGCGGGAGACAATTGCGGAAGCCTATTGCGGAAGGAGGTTGCAAAAGGCACCCGCAATTGAAGAAGGAAGGTCTGCAGAAAGTCAATTGTGGAAGGAACTTTGCGGGAGGTGAATTGCATAACAAAATTGCGGAAGATAGTTTGTTTGACGCTTCGCAATCAGGCGACCCGTAATTTTTGTAAAATCCAATTTACCACCAGTTCTAAGTCCGTCCTTCAACGATCGCTGCGGAAGAAGGACTTAGCCGAGTGTGCTAAACTTGGAATCAACCAAATCCTGGGATAGCGGATTGGATTGGTTCTACTGATTCCAACCTGCATCAATTGGTATCAGAGCATAGTTTATAGCAAGGAGAAATATTCCACCAAGACGAGGTCGAGCATGTGGAGTTCCAGTTGAAGGTGATCGAGTAAGACTAGCTGCAGATGCAGATATGCAAAAAGAATTGAGACAACTTCAATCTAGGATGGAAGTTATGGAGAGAAGAAATTTAGGGATTGTAGATGTTAGTGATGAAGAACAATCCTCTGAAGAGGAAATATAGGAGGTTGCTGATGAAGTAAAGGTATTGAGGATGCTGGTAAAGGCTAGTAGCAGGCCTAAAGTGGAGGTCCCTATGTATGAAGGTAACCTGAATGTTGAATAGCTCATGGCCTGGATAAATGCTTCAGAAAAGTATTTTGACTTTGAAAAAGTTGAAGATAAAAATCAAGGTGAAATATGCAACTAGCATAATGAAATGATATGCAGCCATTTGGTGGGATGAACTACAGATCCATAGGGAAAGAAAATGTAAGTCCAAAATAAAAAAAATTGGGACAAGATGTTGAATAAAATTAAAATTCAATTTATGCCTAAAGATTATCAATTAACTCTCATTAGACAGCTACATAATCTTAGACGAAAGGGTATGGCTGTTAAAGAATATATAGAAGAGTTCTTTAGGTTGAGTATTAGAGTTGGACAGATACAAGGAGACATAGAAAGAGTGGCCAGGTATATGAATAGACTAATATATGAAATACAAGATGAGATCAGTTTATTGAATTTCATGATTGTTGAAGATGCTTATCAGGTAGCCTCTAGGGTAGAAGAGAAGCTACTAAGAAAACAAAACCAAAAGAGTATAGGGAGAAGTACAACAAGAGGGAAAGGATTTTCAAACAGAGGAGAAAAGTTTCAGGCTTCTAGGAATGAAGTAGAGAGTTCCAGCAGCCAAATACCCCAAAGATGAGGATTCTGGGGAGGTAAAATTGGTGCTAGAGGAAGAGGCGGAAGCAGAGAAATGAAATGCTATGCATGTGGTGAGATTGGACACATGTTATGGGAGTGCCTAAGGAACAAACCGGTAGCTTATAGGAATGAAAACATTTTTGAGGCTCAAGAGGAGTCCAATAAGAGAGCAGAGATGGAAAATCCTCCTGAGGAAGGGGAGTCTCTTATGATGAAGAGGGTTTTGGTGAAACATAAAAATAAGTACATGAACCAGCACAAAGGAAGAGTCTATTCAGGACTAAGTGCAAGTCACAAGGGAAGTGTTGCAAGGTGATCATTGATAGTGGTAGCACATACAATTTGGTCTCCACTGAGATGGTAGAGAAGTTGGGATTGAAGAGGATGAAGCATCCCACTCCTTATAAAGTGTCCTGGTTGCAGAAAGGACATCAGCTCTTGGTGAATGAGCAGTGCAAGGTGGAGTTACAAATTGGTACTTACAAAGATGTGGTATTATGTGATGTAATTCCTATGGATGTGTGCCATATACTCTTAGGAAGGCCATGGAAATATGACAAAAAGGTTGTTCATGATGGAAGGAGAAACACTTATTCTCTGGAAAAAGATGGAAATGAGTATGTGCTTCTACCTTTGAAGGATGAAACAATTCAAGAAGATACAGGATCTATCATTTTGTTGATGTCTGGGAAAGAGCTACTACAAGAAGTCAAGAAGGACGAGGAGTTACATTTTTCCCTTATTTGTAAACCGAAGGTAATTTTAACTGCCACAAATTTAGATGATTTTCCTACTGAAGTTAGGATCTTACTTGATGATTTTGCTGATATTGTTGTGGATGAGCTACCAAATGATTTACCTCCAATGAGAAGTATTAGTCATCATATTGACTTAATATCTGGTGCAAGCTTACCCAACAAGGAAGCCTATAGACTGACTCCATAAGAGAATGAAGAGATTAAACACCAAGTACAAGAGTTACTGAATAAAGGTTTGGTGAAATAAAGTTTAAGTCCTTGTGAAGTTCCCACAATGATTATCCTAAAGAAAGATGGTGCATGGCGTATGTGTATTGATTCCCGAGCAATCAATAATATCACTGTCAGGTACATATTTACTTTACCCCGCATTGATGATTTGATGGATTGTTTGAGTGGGTCCAAGTATTTTCAAAGATAGACTTGAAGAGTGGTTATCATCAAATAATAATTAGAGAAGGGGATGAATGGAAAACTGCATTCAAGACTAATAATGGATTGTATGAATAGTTAGTAATGCCCTTTGGGCTTACTAATGCACCTAGTACGTTTATGAGGTTAATGACTGAGGTCCTGAAGGAATACACTGGAAAGTTTGTGATAGTGTACTTAGATGATATTCTAAGATTCAATCAGAGTAAGGAAGAACATATGAGACATCTCAAATTGGTGTTGGATACCCTATAGAAGGAGAAACTACTGGTAAATTTGAAAAAGTGTAGTTTCATGAAGAATGAGTTGATTTATTTTGGTTTTGTAGTCTCTAAAGAAGGGTTGAAGATGGATCCAAAAAAGATACAAGCAATTCTCAATTGGCCAATCCCAAAGAATAGTTTTGAAGCCAAGATTTTTTATGGTCTTGCAAGTTTTTATAGAAAATTTATCAGGAATTTTAGTCAAATTTGTGCACCCATAATAGACACCTTTAGGGAAAGTAGACAACCTTTCAAGTGGACAGAAACAGTTGATAAAAATTTCAATCTGTTGAAAAAGAAGATCATTGAGAATCCTATTTTGGCTTTACCATGTTTTGATAAAGTTTTTCAAGTGGAAACAGATGCTAGTGGGACAGTAATAGGAGTTCTGAGTCAAGAACAAAGACTGGTAGCATATTTCAGTGAGAAGTTAAATGAAGCAAAACAAAAGTATTCCTCATATGACAAAGAATTGTATGTTGTTGTGCAAGCTCTTAAGAAATGGAGGCATTACTTGATGCCCAAAGAGTTTATATTCTATACAGATAATCATGCTTTGCAATTCATAAATAGTCAACCTAAATTGAATCAGAAACATGCTAAGTGGTTGGAATTTTTCCAGAACTTTAATTTTGTGATCAAGCATACAAGTGGAAAATCTAATAAGTTAGCTGATGCTTTAAGTAGAGTAACTTTAATCTTACAAGAAATTAAGGTCAACACTTTGGGATTTGAAAATTTGGTTGATATGTATAACGAGGATGCGGATTTCAAGGATATATATGCATCCTGTGAGAATCCAGTTGCCCGCAATAGAATTCAATGGTTGGACTACATGCTACAAGAAGGATTGTTGTTCAAAAACAGTCAATTGTGCATTCCTAAATGTTCTATGAGAGAAAACCTGATAAAGGAGAAGCATAGTGGAGGTTTGTCAGGTCACTTTGGATAGGAAAAAACATTTTCTCAGGTGAGTACTTTTTATTTTTGGCCGGGAATGCAGCAGGATGTAAATAAGTTTGTTGAGACATGCAGGATATGTCAACATCCCAAAGGGAGGAGCCAAAACACTGGACTGTATAAACCCCTACCTATTCCAATAAGGCCTTGGGATTCCATCAGTATGGATTTTGTTATGGGATTGCCTAGAACTCAGAGGGGGAATGATTCTATTTATTTAGTAGTGGATATATTTTCAAAATGGCTCATTTCATTGCTTGTAAAAAGACCATTGATGCAACAAATATTGCTAATTTGTTCTTCTCAGAAGTTGTTATGTTAAATGGTCTTCCTTTGAGCATTGTATCAGATAGAGACACTAAATTTGTTGGTATTTTTTGGAGAAATTTATGGAAGAAATTGGGAACCAATCTTAGTTTTATCTCTTCTTATCATCCTCATACTGATGGTCAGACTGAAGTGGTAAATAGAAGCTTGGGGTATATATTGAGAAGTCTTGTTTATGAGAATCCAAAATAATGGGATTTATCTCTTTCTCAAGCTGAGTTTGCTTATAATGATTCACCTAACAGGAGTACATGTATGAGCCCATTTCATATTGTGTATGCGATGCATCCAAGAGGGGTGTATGAACTCATAAATTTGGGAAAGTTAGAAATGAGGAGTGCAGATGGTGAAGAATTTGTATATAGTATGCAAGAGTTGCAGGAAAATGTCAAGAAGAAATTGCAGGAGAGTGCTAAGAAGTACAAACAAAGAGAAGATTTGTAGAGAAGGGAATTTAATATTCATGTTGGATATTTAGTGATGGCATATCTTAGGAAGGAGATGTTTCCTAAGGGAACCTACAATAAATTGAAACTCAAGAAAATCGGGCCTTGTAAGATTTTGAGGAACTTTTGTGCAAATGCATATGAAAAAGAACTTCCTTCTGACATTGGAATTTCTCCAATTTTTAATGTTTCAGATCTGTATCCTTTTAAAGATTCAGGTGTTCATACAGAAGAAATGATTTCAGGTAAGGATGGTCAAGTGGTAGATTGGAAAGAACAATTATCTCAAAAGGAGCAACCACATATTGAAGCTATACTTGACAAGAGAATTTCAAAGAAAACAAGGAACATGGATTATTTTCAGTATTTAGTCAAGTGGAAAGGTGAGCCATTTGAAGATGCAGTGTGGATGACAGAAATGGAGGTTTCCAAGTATAATGTGGACCTTGAAGACCTATTGAAGAGTTCTTTTTCTTCCCCGGAGTATGATGCAGGAGCATCGATCCAAAGTCCTATATTTTATGAATGAGCAATCAATGTTATTCTTCCTTGTAATAGTTTCTAGAAGTCTAGGGTTAGTTATTGATTAAATGTAATTGGTTGGGATAGAATTAGTTTGATTGTGATAATGGAAATTTTCCACTTATGTCCTCAGATCTTGCAAGAGGTTGCTCGAGGATAGGGTTGTTATCTATTTTCTTTATTTAGGAGTATAGATCCTGCTTAATCGGATCTGACATGTTTGTGGGAGTCTTATTTAATCACTGGATGTAATCGATCAAAGGGTTGATGAAATGAAGAACAAATCTCCAATACTCTGCGTTTAATTGCATATTCGTTGTCTTCTTTCAATAACCAGAACTGTGTAATTTCCCTGTGTGTAAGTGAACATAGTGTCATTGACAGAGACCCCCATAAGCCGAAGGCTATGGCGTATTCATTCGAATACCAGGCATGCGGAATTGATCGTTGCACTGATCAATTCACGAGATCATAATTTGATCAATCTGTGGGAGTGAATGTTGGACGGTCAAGAACAAAAGAGGGAGATCGACGGTCCAAGATAGAATTCAAAAGGCCAAAGATACAAGTTTGTTATGTCGCGAACAACAGAGATCGGACGGTGGAGAGCGAGGCCGAAATGATCGATGGCCCATGTGGTATTTCTCTGAGGTGGAGTGCATAGAAGTTAGACCTCTGAAATCCAAACTGAATGTTCCACAATTGATCGAAGATCAACGGATAGGAGAAGCTGCGAAGCGAACAACAACTTGAAGAGCATTTTTCTTGTGCATGTGAGTGAGGGTTAACGTCCAAACTAGACACGAAATATTCAATAATTCACCCTAAACCAATTAAACCCACCATTGATCCAACCTATTTCCGATCCGACGGTCCGGAGCAATCGCGGAAGGCACA
Organism: Larix kaempferi; assembly: GCA_027924585.1. Taxonomy (NCBI): domain Eukaryota; kingdom Viridiplantae; phylum Streptophyta; class Pinopsida; order Pinales; family Pinaceae; genus Larix; species Larix kaempferi. The sequence continues at coordinate 48,655,465 of BSBM01000510.1, forward strand.
CTTGCTGATCTGATGGTCCAAAGCGATTTCGGGAGGACAATTGTGGAATCCTATTACGAAAGGAACCCACAATTTCAGAAGGAAGGTCTACGAAAAGGCGGTTGCAGAAGGAACTTTGCGGGAGGTGAATTGCAGAAGACAGTTTGTTCGACGCTCCACAATCAGGTGACCCGTAATTTTTGTAAAATCCAGTTTACCGTTGGTTTGAAGTCCTTCCTTCAACGACCACTGTGGAAGGAATTAGCCGAGTCTGCTGAGCTTGGTGATTCTTCTAAACTTGGAATCATCCAAATATTGGGATAGAATATTGGATTGGTTCTACTGATCCCATCCTGCATCATCGTATTCTTCATTAGTCTATCTTCACCATCAATTTCCTTTTGTCTATTTTCTTGTCTTTAGTAGGCAGGAATCTTTGAAAAGGATTGGTTAACATTGCATCTACCCCATGTTTGAAGTCTTAATTCTTAAACTCTTCCACATCATGGGTGGATAGAGGAAAACTAAAAATATCTCCATCAAATATTTAACTGGTTGTATTAATAAGGATGTATTTTGTACGAAGCTATGAAGACAGTTCAACATTGGACTATCACCGTCTTGGGCCAAATGAGTTCCGATCTACCACGATAAAAGTCACCATCCAAATCACTCGGTTGGATACGTAGGAAAACGATTACATGGCAAATTAGTTAACCGACATGGAGATTCTTGTTATTATTTTTCCTAATCCTTTAATTGGTTATTATTTTTACGAACTCTTTCTTTTGTTTTAATTTTTAATATTGGTGTGTAGATCTGGAAACGTAGAAAGTGGTACTCATAATTGGATGCAACTATAGATGCTCAAATTGCAGTTTTTAAGATTGGCACGTCTTGAACTGGAGAGGTAGGTATTCGTCGAGACCATGAATTTAACAACGAACCACGAGCATATCTCCAAATTTTAAGTAAAGGGATTAGATGGATTAGTTCATTGAATGAACCTTAAAAAGAAATGTTAGGCACTTATTGCCTATAAAAAGAACCAAAATAACAAGTAAAAGGGGGGGAGGAAATGCTCTGTAGAATTGGAGGAAATTATTTCCTAGTTTTTGTATTGTTTCTCCTTGAGAGTTCAAAGGGTAGCATCAATGGGTCGATAGGAGTGATATGTTGTTCCTGTACATCTTATAGTTGTTATGAACTCATTCAAGGACAATCTATTTATGCCACAGTGACTCCATGTTTGGTACTATTGTAAACTTTCTTTCAATACTGCAAATTCCTGTTAATTCTTTCATGTTTTTATATACATATATTGTTGATGGAACACTTTTAAGATTGTTGTCATATATATACTTGTTCCCTTTAGATACCTATTACTGTGGACTAAATTGATAACTATGTTGTTCTTGTGATGGTAAATGCTTTATCGTTTTGATGATGATATAGTTAAATTTTAATTTCATTTGGTTGCAATTCCACTTTATTTCTGGGATTTAGTCATATTGAAATTTAATTTTTTGTTCAAAATCATAGGACAACCTCTTAGTTTTCAAATTTCTCTCGGCTGAGATAGGTCTTAGTTAAATGATTAGTGTAGATTACTTTATGTTATTTAGTAGCTACTAAAATTCGGTTTGCTTTAGTTAGATTAATTTCTGTAATTTAAATATTTGTTATTGATTAGCACCTGTAACTTAGATATAGTTTCTTTGTCTCCTTGTGAAACATATAAACTTCATAAACTTCCTAGAGACTCTTTTTGAGAGAAAAAACTTGAAGGTAACAGGGCCGTAATCCTATGAAAGGAAACTGCCCCAAACATACAAAGGGCTTCTCTAAGAACTTCGTGTGGGTTGTCTTTCTGTAGTTGGACACTTGACAGAAAATCTGGTCAACAACTAGAAGCCTCTCTCTTGCAGGAAAACCAACAAACCAGTGAATTTTCACTCATGATCTATTAATAAAACACTTAAAAACAGGTGTTCACAACTGTGACTTGCCCGAACACAAATCACACTTCATTACATGATCATGCTACACACTACTACTCTGTGTACAATTTATCATTCATAGCCATTACATCTTATTTATATATGCAATACAACCAACTTCTCATTAATGACAATCCATAAAATTCATAATTAGTTTTGGTTATTATGTTATAGTTGACTTGATTGGGTTAACTTTGGTCAATTTCTTGTTGATCTTTCGACCTTTCTGTCGATTCCTGCCGACCAATCATTTTCCTTTGACCAAACAACAATTTTGGTTGGTTGGCCGACCAAACTTCCATTATTAGTCGCCTTCATATCCATTTGACTTGAACCAGCCGACTATCAAATTTGTCATTCGATCCACATGCAAAGAATATAAAATTCCCAACACTGAAAAGTACGAAAATTTTGGGATAAACTTGTTGTAGTTAGTAGATTAACCATTAACGGAGCATACTAAAAGAAAACTTGTTTGATAATGTCAATTAGATATTATGCTTAGGCATTAATAAAGTCACTTCCAAATTTATGTTTTTGTGTTTTATTTCACTTTATTGTGTTTCTTGCTCTATCCCACATTCATAACATGGATTGAATCGACCCTTTATAAGAAATATTTCACTTTCTAATCTATGCAATACATTACGATAACTCTTCTAAGTTATTCCTAGTTTCGTTATGTGCTCGATTTTTTTGATAATTTTTCATTAAAAAAAATCAAGTTACACGTATAGAATTTGGAGCATGTATATTTAGATACTAAGCATGAGTGGAATATTGTGCAAGAGATCAACAATCTAACAAATTCATGTAATAAATGTGCTAAACATCAATGATTACACAAAACATAGATAAATAACATATGAAACTGTTATATTACATTGACAATAAAAAGTTTGTAGCAAATGATTACATATAGGCATTTCTAATAGGTCATGGAGACAATTTGAATTGGTCTTCTAATGCATGCGATCCTAATTAGGCTTAACTAGAGCCAAAATTCCCTTTGTTAGCCACACAAATTGTATGAGGGGAGTTAACAACACCATAACCACCCTGAGTGGTCCCTAGGTGGACTTGGATTCCTAAACACTAGATGCAACTGCTCGTGTGAACTCATGCATGTGGTCCTCATCCCTAAAATCTCTCAAGTAATGTGCTAGGAGATCTAAATATCCCTTAGGGTTAGTTAGGGTGAATTAGGATCATCTGGGAACCCATGCACTCCTAACTAACTCAAATTTCACTCAAGCATTCCTTAAATCAAGGAAAGAACCCCTAAATTGAGGAAGATAAATAGACTTCAAGAGTTCTATAAAGGGAATTTAATGCAATTTTAGAATCCCTAGAGCTTAGTACACTACAACAAATCCCTGTGATTAGCTTCTCGTTTAGCTCCCTTTTTTGCTCCCATTGACCATTTTAATGTATTTTTCTCCATTTTCTTGAAAAGCTATTCATTGAGATGGTGCTATTTATGGCATTGTTTTTGTTGTATATGCCAAGTCGGTGCTAAATTCAGTGCTATATAGCACCGACTTTAGCTTCCAGTTTAATTTCTTCTTTAGCTTCCTTTTTTGCTCATTGTTTAGCTTCCTCTTTAGATTCATTTTTTGCTCATTGTTTGTTTAGCTTCTAGTTTAGCTTCCTCTTTAGCTTCTTGTTTTGCATCATGTTTTGCTCCTCTTTTAGCTTCATTTTTAGCTTCCTTATTTGCTCTTGTTTTAGCTTCCATTTTGGCTTCCATTTTAGATCCCTTTTTAGCTTCTAGTTTGGCTTCATATCTGGATTCCAATTTAATGCCTACTATGCCTAAATAGTTAAGTTGTTGAGTTATTGGGGCTTAAGGTGATATGGGATTTATGGATTAAGGGTTTAGGGCTTAATTGATTAGGGATTAGTGGTTAAGGGATTAAGGATCAATGGATTAGGGATTATGGGTTAAGGGATTAATGTTTAAGGGTTTAGGAGTAAGGGATTTTGGATTAAGGGATTAGGGATTAAGGGCTTAAGGGTCAAGGGCCTAGGGGTTAGGGGATTCATGGATTACGGGTTAACGGATTAGGGATTTATGGCTTAAGGGTTAAGGGATTAGGGATTAGGGGTTAAGGGATTAAAGGTCAAGGGCTTCAGAATTTGGGGCTTAGGGAGTTTAAAGGGTCATGGGATTAGTGATTATGGGTTAATGTATTAAGGTCTAATGGCTTAGGTGTTAGGGGGTTTAGGGGATAAGGCCTTTATGGGTTAAGGGCTTAGGGGTATGTGGTTTATGGTTTGGATGCTTTAGGGGTTAAGGGGATAAGGAATTTAGGCATTAAGGACTCAGGGGTATGAGTTTTATGGTTTAGGGGATTATGGGGTTATCGTTTAAGTTGTTAGGGGTAAAGGGTTTAAGTTGTTAGTGCTTATTATCTTTTAATTTAGTTTAATTTAGATTATTATTTATGCCAATTTAAAACATATTAATAATATTGGATATTCATGTTTTGAATATATAATTTTTTATATTCATTTGTATTGAATAAATAAATAATATTGTTCTTAATGTTAACTACAAAAGATACTAGATTAATATTAAAAATACTTAATATACCAATTTAGGCTTCAAATTGCCTTATGATAATAAAATATGTGAATTTATTTTATATGGGCTTTTTATTATTTTTAAATTTTGTAGCCATAATGTAAATATAACTAAGGCAAAAATTATTTAATTTTAAGTTTCCAATTCATAGTGATCAATTGAAAAATATATTTATGTGGCTTATTAAAATATTTTATAATAAATTGTAAATCTATATTTAATCATACATTTTTTTTTATATTTTTTAATATATGAATAGGAAACTGAAATTGAGCTTTAAATTAAATAATCACCTAATTTTAGGTGATTAAACATTTTTCTTTCGTTTCAATATTCTATTTTATAAAGTTCTTAATAAAATATACTATAAAAATTATGTTCAACATAAATATGGAAGCAATATAAAATTAACGAAGTTAACAAAGTTACGTATTCAAATCATTTTGAGATATGTGCATTGAATTTTTATTAAGTTTTGTGTCTTCACAAACATGTAGATACAAACTGAATGGAAGAAGCATATGAAATTGAAAATAGGGGTTAGGTAGTTTAATGGTTAATGACTTACAAATTATGGGTTGAGGGCTTCATGTTTATGGTCTTATGGGTGAGGGGTTTAGGGCTTAATGGATTATGGCTTAAGGTATTAAGAGTCAAGGGCTTATGGGTTAGGGGATTAGGGATTAGGGGTTTAGGGATTAAGGGTTAAGGGATTAGGGATTAAGGGTTAAAGGTCAAGGGATTATGCATTAGGGACTTAGGGGGTTTAAAGGGTAAGGGATTAGTGATTATGGGTTAAGGGATTAAGGTGTAAGGGCTTAGGGTTTGGAGGTTAGGGGGTTTAGGGGTTACAACCTTTAAGGGTAAAGGGCTTAGGGTTATGGGGTTATTTTTTAAGGTGTTAAGGGTAAAGGGTTAAGGGTCTAGGGGTTTAAGGGTTAAGGTCTTAGGGATTAACGATTAAGGGGTTATGGATTAATGTTTTAGGGATTAAGGGATTAGGGTTTTAGGGCTTAAGGGTTATGGGATTAGGGATTAGGGGTTCAGGGATTAAGGGTCAATGGATAATTGGTTAGGGTTAGGTATTTTAATGGTTAATGGATTAGGGATTATGGGTTAAGGGATTAATGTTTAAGGGCTTAGGGGTTTAGGGGTTAAGGGATTAGTGGTTAATGGATTAGGGATTAGGGCTTAAGGGATTAAGGGTCAAGGGATTAGGGGTTAGAGAATTCACAACTTATGGGTTAAGATATTAGGGATTAGGGGTTTAGGGATTAAGGGTTAAGGGATTATGGATTAGGGTTTTAAGGCTTAAGGGATTAGGGATTAAGGGTCAAGGGATAAGGGGTTAGGGGCTAAGGGGTATGAGGTTTATGGTTTAGGGGATTTAGGGATTATGGGGTTATCATTTAAGGTTTTAGGGGTAAAGGGTTACGTGTATAAGGGTTTAAGGGTTAAGGTCGTAGAGATTAACAGTTAAGGGGTTAGGAGTTAACAGGTTAGGGATTAGGGGATTAAGGGTTAATATATTAGGGATTAGGGGGTTAAGAGATTAGGGGTTAGGGGATTTATGGGTTACAAGTTTAGGTGATTAGGGGTTTAGGGGTCAGGGATTAATGGATTAGGGTTTAAGGACTTAAGAGTTTGGGGGCTTAAAATTTAGGGTGATAAGGGATTAAGGGATTTTAGGGTCAAGATCTAAGGGGTTAAGGGCTTAGGGGTTAAGTAGTTTAATGGTTAATGAATTAGGGATTATGGGTTAGGGGTTTAGGGTTTAAGGGATTATCGGTTAAGTGATTAGGAATTAGGGGTTTAATTAGTTTATCAAAGTCTTATTATAAAATTCCAAAGACCATGAACCCTTAGTTTAATTACAATGCAATTAAATTAGACTTATGTCGCATGGTAAAAAAATCAATGATAAAAATATTTGAAACATGATAAGAAAGAGTATGCCATCATTATAATGCAGTAAACACTAAGAAAACTTGTATCATATTAGGAGACCTAGGACACAAAATATTTGGACCATGTACATGTTCTTTATGCATCGAAAATGAATTTAATAGGTAATCAATGTCCCATGATTTCAATCTAGTGGCTATTTCAAGGTTATGTGCATTTGAAATGGTTCTTGTGAATCAAACCATGGTAAAGGGATCAAAGGGCGTGTGTGGCGCCCATACTATCACATTATGCCCCTGTGTGCACTAACCCCTCCCACCCCTTACACAATATCCCCCCAACCCCTTGGATCTTAAATAATGAAATAAACCCCTAAATCCATTTATCAATACAACATTAATCACACATATCCCTATTATTGCAATGACCATCTATTGCACTCACTGACCCCTGCACATTTAGCCTTGACACTATTAAAATTTTCACAAAATATTAGATTTATTACTTAATGATTTTGTCAAACACTTGTCATAAAATTTGATTTCAGTCTTCTACAAGTCTCAACATTAAATGCAATGCACACATTTCTATGTAACTTGAAATCGGAAACACATATGCAAGTACATTTTGCAGCAGAAAATAAATGACAAGGACAACATTTAAGTATTCAAATGAAACAAGTATTTTGGTCACAAAGACCCTGGAAAAACCCCAAAGGGGAAAACTAGTATGGAAGAGAAATTTATTATCATGCTCATAAAATATATCTCTGGTTTACAACTTGCACAACCAATACAAAACACCAATACTTATCTCATACCAAAACATCTCGAAATTTGTGCCAGCATTTAACTCTCTAACTGTATGGATAGAGTATGACCTTTCAACATTAGAAATCAGTCTCAATAACTGTGCAGACCTCGATCACTATTCTCATCAATAAATTCACTATACGATATAGTAGTATGGTCATCAAGAGAAGAGAAAGTTTCCTTGAAATCTAAGCAAAATTTTGCCTCGATTCTTGTGCAGATTTGTTGAAGTACAATATTCTCAAGTTTTGTTGTACGGTATCATTAATGGTTGTGATATCTTGGTATGTGTGCCTCCTTATGGTCTTGGGAATATAGCCCCTATCAGGATGCTATCATAAACCTCTCTCTATTTTCTTGTTTCTTCTCCTCTCTCTTCTCTTGTGTTTCTCACACAATCATCAATGCCCTCTCTGTAATGATATTTATGTATTTTCCATTTAATGACCTAACCCTAACCTCTTTAAATTATTTGGATCCAATGAATGAGATTCACTCTCATCATTAAAGGACGGGAATTAATTTCTCATTAAATACGAAAATTTTCTTTTAACTTTATAAAATAAGACTCACTTAACTTTATAAAGTAAAAGTCACTTGAACTTTATAACTTAAAATCACTTTATAATATAAAGTTCACTTTTCTAGAGAGGACACTTTTAATGTCCCTTCATGTTAGGCATCATCACATGAAGGACATCCCAAGTTACAAATTTCAACACTCCCTCTTAGCGAGGGAGGTCCTTGTGACACATCCACACCAGAATCCCTCTCCAGACACATCAAGTTCTTTGTTGTATCACCTCCCTCTGACTCATAACTTGTGTTGTTATTTGTCCCAGAATATGAACTGGAGAGCTATGTCAGTCCCTCATATTCTATGTCAGCTCCTGATTATCATCTAACAGTGTCATCTCGATCCAACTGATTTGTAATACCCTAATTTTGACCCTGGAATGTATTTGCTTAATATGTGAATATTGTAAACATGCAATATATGATGATACCTAGTGTGGAGCTTAAGGTCAAGGTCCCAATAGTGAATTCTCGGCTTATAAAGGAAAGTATTTTATATTTCGTAGACATGTGCTAGTTAACCATGGAAGAATGTAAAACACTGTAAATATTTATAATGCAAATAGAAGTATAAGAGTTGGATATGGAGGAAACTAAAATGAGGGGATGCTTTTATCCACTAGTCAGAGGAGAGGGGTATGTGGGGTTAAATCCTTTTCTTCCAAGTGTCATCTTGAGATCCAACGTGCCATAAATGTTACTCAACCACCCAAGTGGACATTCTTGTTGATCTTTAATTCTGCTATAAGAAGACAACCAAGAAATCATCTCATGAATTTAATGGAGCATGGCCTCAACCCATAAATTCGTATGGTTGAGTATGGGATCAGATTTATGTACCTAGAATTAAATTTTCCTGATAGGGACTCATTTACTTCATTCCCATTCCATTGTTGGGAAACTTGACTCCAATTTTAAGCAAGCCATGCATTCCTAACAAGAAAAAATAATAGAAATCGTAACCAGAGAAACAGCCATGTTTTAGAGTGTAAAAAATGCCCAGAAATTTGTGTGGGTTGTGAAATCCAATGAGGGATACATATATGTCAACCCTGGGACAAATTTAAGAGTGTCAAAAGGCCAAAAATCCGTGGGGGGGCATATTTGGAAGCCTGAAAATTAAATTTCGTGGTTGAAGTTAGTGTGACCATAAATAAAAAAAAATCCAAGAGAGAATTTCAGTCAAAGAGAGGTCATAGGTTGGAATTGATTGATAAACCCAATGCAGGCAGATATCTCTAGTGGCATAACAACAAGGAAAATTTTAAGAGCTCCCCTTAAATTTCTATGTATAATATATGGGCGAATCCCCATGATATATAGGAAAACATGAAGGCTATTTGATCAATGTTATATTATGTAAATATAATTGTTTGGAAAATCTCTCATTGAATTATATAATATTGTAAAATCTTGGCGAATCTTTCACTAAATTATAAAACCTTGTAAAATCTTGGTGAATCTTTCAGTAAATTATAAAACCTTGTGAAGTATTGTGAATATTTCAACAAGTTTCTCCTTGACAAGTCATGGTCGCCTGCATGCCCAAATACACATCTATGAATGAATTTGTGTCCCCCAGGCATGATGCCCCAAACACCCACAAAAATGTTATTTCCTCATCTTCGATCGCAATATTCACAATCCCCATGTTTCTTTGGGAAAATTTGGATATGAAGTGATGGATTTATAAGTATCCTAGATGAAATGGGTCACTTAAGACCTGATGGTAAATATCAACTTCCCTTCTCATGTGGACATTAAGCAACTTGCAAAACAAGATTGAACCCATAAAATATGGACGGATGTGACTTCAACTTAAATTTCCATGATCGATAGAATGCTAAAGAGCCCCTAGCAACTTCCATGTTTGGAAATTGGGGGTGAATGGAAGATGCCTAGCAATTTTCGTGGGCAAACATAGGTTTAAATCCATTTTTAGAGGGGAGAAATTGTTTTCTATTGGATACCCTTTTTAAATTAGATGGGGCTAACCTACCATTCATTAAAAATAAATAAATAAAATGTGGGATAATCATACAAAAGAGTGCTTGGTAAAAAATTAGCCCATTAAAAATTAAAAACCCCTAAATTTAGCCCATGGGCTAAGATTAGCCCCTAAAATTTTCCATACATAGCAGCTTGGGAATTTCTATGCCCACCCCGAATAACACTAGAGGGAAGGAATGCCTGAGGGATTGTGTAGGAGAGAAGGGGACCTTCCTTGTGTTGGGTGTGGTAAGTAATTTGGGTTCCAAGGTAGGCTAAAGCTAATTAAGATGTGTGTAGCTCTATGGTTGAGCTCACTGCCTTAGCATTTTCCTTCCTTGTCTCTTTGCATGCTTGATAAACCCAATTGTGTGCCAGCTTAGCATGAGTGTGTGTGCCTATGGTTGTGAGTGACCTAGTGCAGTTCCTCATTAGTGGATACATAGCCTATCTTGGTGGTGGCCTCTCAACAGAGAGATAAAGTTCTGGGTAGAGTGCCTATGGTTGGGTGGAATGTTGCTCTCCCATATCTAGTTGCTTGAATAAATTTATTTAAAAGATAAGTATTCTCTGGTATTTGATTATGCAATGATTTTTATTGTTATTCCTGTGGTAATTGTGCTGGTATATGTATGTTGTATGTGTGGGTGGAGTTTTATTCCTATGTGTATTTTTACTATACATCTACACACACTTTAAATGTTTACGAATTTCGTAATGCAACCATGGAGGTGAAATTTAGAACCCCATAGATCATTCATGTCCCCTTTGTTGGTCGGATTGATGGGTGGGGACGTGACATGATTCTCCTGCCAACCCTGGAAGAAGCCTCTTTCCTACTTCCATGTATCGAAGACTGTATACGCGGTACCATTTCAGTCTTTGGAGATTCCCACTCTCCCTCTGGCTCTAACATTGTCTCAGAATCTAATATCCACCTAGATCCTTCATACATAGGTTGTCCACACACTACATACATTATGTCCCTCCGATCACTCAGCAACACTGCTTCAATCAGATGCACTCCCAATGAATAGATGAATACATGTCTACTTTTGAACAAGACTGCATATCCATCATCTTCTAGGGATGACAATGAAAGTTGGTTTACTTTTAACCCTGGAACAAAGAGCACTTCTGATACCTCCTGAAGTTCCCTAAACTTAAGATGGAACCTAACATGTCCAACTCATCTCACCGCATGTATTGTGTCCATTCCACTCTCTACATGATGATCTAAACCTGTCTCTGAAATCCCGAGGAATACATCCCATATTCCTATCATGTGACACCACGTCCTAACACCCTCAAATCCAATACTCTCACAGATTGAAACAAATGATACAAGTGATAATTCTTTCTCATATTTCTCAGTTAATTCATCCATCTCAGTAGAAGCTGCCACTTGTACCTCCTTGTCCTTCTTACTCTTACTTTTATTTGGGCATTGAATTGCATAATGGTCAAATGGATTACATGCGTAGCACCACACATTGCTCACGTCCCTCTCCGAAGTGGACCCCCACTCTCTTTTTTTAGTCACAACCAAGTAAGCTCCTACAAACCCACTTGTCACTCAAGTGCCAAACAAAATTCTGAACTACACTGCTCCAATCAACAAAACTCTTACCAAGCAACATTCTTGTATTGTCCATTGATATTTTCAGAGCCTTAGATCTGGTACCATGTTAAAATTTTCACAAAAAGATTAAATTTATCACTTAATGATTTTGTCAAGCACTTGGCATAAACTCTGATTTTAGTCTTCTACAAGTCTCAACATTAAATGCAATGCACACATTTCAATGTAACTTAAAAGCTGAAACACATATACAAGTACATTTTGCAACAGATACTTAAATGTGTCCTTGTCTATGATGCAGGTGGGATAGGAAAAAGCCAATCCAACCCGCTTACCCTCAGATTAGGATGATTCTTAAGTTAATAGAATCACCAAACTTAGCCAAAAACTAGGTAAGTCTTTCCAGAATGCAGGCCTCCCTTGCCAAAAATTCCTTCCACAATTATCTTCTTTCCGCAATTTGCTTCCCACAGCGACCTTTCCGCAACACCCTTACGGAACCTCCTTCCTTCCACAATTACGGGAGAGCTTTCTAACTTCTTTCTGCAATCGGCTCCCACAACTGGCTTCCACAACATTCCCTTCCGCAATTACGGATGCGCCTTCCGCAGTTCCCTAGAAACTGACTTCCACAATAGCCTCCCGCAAGGTTCCTTCTGCATCTACTTACGACCGTTGGATCTCCAAGGTTCTTTCCGCAGCTTCTATGGGCCTTCAGATCAGCAAGTGATCGGATCAATGGTGGGTTCAATTCAACTTAGGGAGAATTCAATAGAGATTTCGTGTTCGTTTCTTTGGTTAACCCTCGCTCACGTTCACCAGCGAAATACCATCCCAACCGTTGATATTTTCTGGGATTCTCCTGTCTGTGGATCTATGATCGATGCAGAACATCCACTTAGGATTTCAGAGGTTTAAATCCCGCATACTTCACCTTGGCTAAATACCATATCAGTCGTTGATCTCTTTGGCCTCGCTCTCCACCATATGATCTCAGCTTTGATCTGGGTCGTCCAAAATTCAGTGAACAAACCGAACACAACTCTACAACTCTACGTTGATTGATTAGAGGATCGATCAATCAAGTCTCAATCGATCTTCATCAAGCTTGATCTTCCTTGTTGGATCTGCACATCAACTCTTAAAACTTCAATTCGACTCCACGGTGTGTTCTATCTAACCCCAAGCTTCACCTCTACAACTTCATGTACTTAGAGCATCGATCTGGCGTCGAGCTTCATGCTACAAACATAACGTTTATGCAAGCACTAATACACAGGGATCATCAAAAAACTACGCACAGAGATTAATCAATCATCTATGCAACATTCAATCATTGAAAGCCCCAATCTCGTGCTGCGACACACACACAGAATTTGCACAGGTATTCCAACTATCAATTGATTCATGAATTAGACACATAGAGAATCAATTACCCATTTAAACAGAGACATGCATAAACAGTCTTCCCTCTATTCAATCACAGATACTTGTACATGCACAAATGCTTCAAACCCTACGTCTTGGTCCTCTTAACCTGATACAAACATATTCCTCTTCCTTGGCCAGATTTCTCCCTTTTTGGCCACACTCTATGCCTCGTAGGATTACACATTTATACACATAAAGAATCTGAAACCAATTCAGGTTCAGATCCAATAAACTCTCAACCATCTCCTATAGTCTATCAACTGTTATCTAAACTAAGCAAGCTCTTTAACCCTATCATATGACTCGATCATGAGATTTTTGAGCTTCATCAAATATTTCCATCATATGTGGACTTAGTTACATGACTCATCAAATGAATCAATACTAAACTTATGACTCATCCATTATCTAGAATCACTCCAAAACATAGCATTATTTACAATAATTCATCAAAGAACCACAAATTTAGAAAATGAATACCCTAAGGCCTTGATCAAACTTTGGACTTCAATGGAGAGCAGGATGCTCCTGCATTAGACTCCCTAGGAAGAAATATATTTGACCACTAGGTCATAACCTTCAATCTTCAAATGCATGGATCCCAAACTTCATGTCAAAGCTCCTCAATTGCTTCATGGCTATCATGTTGTTTTCTTGCTGACTGTAAATCTCAAGCTTCCAAACTTTCTACTGCAATACTCCACTAGCTTTACTTCTACAATTTTATTCCGTCACTTGTCTTCTACTGTTGCTCTGCTGATGTCAATATTATTTCTCTCTGCATGTCTTCTCTGATACACATTCACCATCAGCATCCTCATTTCATCAATTTCATCGTACTGTCTATTCATTGGCTGGTACACTTGCATCTTCTGGAATTGTTGATGTGTGTTTGTTTCTCTGCTGCATCCTTTCTTTTCTCATATCTTCGGGATTTTTACAATTAAACATCTCTATACTTGAACCCATTAAGCAATAATATTTATCAATCCTTGGATTGATCAACCAGTCTTCTAGCATTTCTAATTATTCATCATATTTTCTGAGATCAGAAAATTTCTCTCTGTCTTCGTTAGCAAATTCTCTAACAACAAATTCTTCTAGGAACTGACCATTCGTTTGAGACAATTATGTCTCGTCTTTTGTTATGACATATTTTTTATTATGTCTGCATTTACTCCCTTCAATACCTACAAGCACATACCAAAAATCAGTTTCAAAACCATGAGACTCTGAAGTCCCTGTTGATACTGTTCCTGGCATCCTCCTTTCACCAACATCTACCTCTCTGATAGCCTGAGCTATAGTCTACATACAATCTTCATCATGAATTCCTTTATAGGATACCATCTCATCTTCTCTTACAAAAGAATTATGTTATGTTGCCATGTTTTTGGAAATCATATATTCTCCTTCTTCAATTCTTGTGACAGTCCAAGATGACTGTTTAATTCCTTTCTTCATCAGAATGCAATTTTGATCCTATTCGATGGAAATGTCTCTGTACATTTCTTTTTCTTCCTTCATCTCCATAACAACCTTAATTGATTGTTGTCCTCCATTAAGAAACTCTTTAATGAGTTCCTTTTGCTGCAATACTTCAAATTGTTCCTCACTTGAGAGACCTTCTTCATCGTATTGGGCCTCATCCACTTTTGAAACTGTTTCAAAAGACCGCCTATCAGCTGCAACAAAACCTGTAATCACAAACAAATCATCAGTTTCAAAAACATAACACCTCTCGGTCTCATTTGGCCTCATTGTCACCTCCTCCATAAATTGATATGTACTTTTTACAGAATCCATGATACTTTCAGTTAGTCTCTCCTTTTCTTCATCTTCATCCTCTCCAAGCAAAGGACCCTGTTCTAGTTCACATTATGAAACTTCCATCTCAAACTCAACTGTCCTGAGTTCTTCCTTCAATCTAGCAAACATTTGTTTCTTTAGATTCACCTGTAGTGAATTCCATATCACTTTCTTCTTCTTCATTATCCAACCATACCTCTAGTCTTCTTCATGTAGCAGCTTCTCCAAATTAAATAGTTGCAATCCAATGTCATACTCCTCTTGACTCATCCTATTGATGTCTTCTACCTTGGCATCTTTTCTTCTACTGTGGCTTTCCTTTGAACCTATGCAATGATCTTCAGTAGTCATTATTTCCATTTCCTCTTTCTCTTACTCCGTGAACTTCATGTTGTTCACTTGTGGAATGCTCCCAAGCCTTCTCTCATCAAGTCTTCATACCTACCTCTATACCTCAACAAGCTATCTCTCCTTGAGCTTGTCCTTTTGGTATCCTTGGTTCTCTCCTCTAGAATCTCTTGAGAAACTTCCTTTTCTCCTCTTTGCTTCTACAAATCCAGTTCTTCTCTGAGAACATTCAACTTGTCCCCTTCTTCTTGTCCAACCTCTATTGGATCCTTAGGTTCTGCCACTGCTTCTTCTTAAGAGTTCACAAACTCTTCTCATCCTGAAGAACACAATTATCCTTAATACAGCTCCTCTAGTTGTCACTGCTGATGTCAAACCTTTCTTGTTTGCTTCAATAAATTTGTAACGAATTTAAAATAATATGTTAATTATAGTTTATTAATTATTAAGTGAAGGGTTACACCCTTTCACTTAATAATTAATATATTATTTTATATTCGTTACATTGCCTTCCCCTTAGGGAAGCTTTGTCCTCAAAGCTTATTGAAAACAAATGATTTTTTTTTGAACCGACATTTCTAGATCCTTTCTTTTAGTACTGGAGACACTTGATGAAATGAGGCGATACGAGTTACGAATTCCAAGAAAGAATTGTCGCATCATCTCTGATGTGGTACATCCGAGATCTATTTTTATCGGAGCTATTTGAATGCTTTGTGGGATGGGACTTTTTGTTTGATGCTTAGTATGTTGATTCGATGTTCTTGCTTGTCTAACATCGTAATTCCTTTGTGTATGTTCATTTTGACCCTGTCGTTGGTCAAAATGATGTTTATAATTGGGGTGTCGATGAGGAGTTCTTGTTGTTTGTTTTTCTGCTTGATTGACTTCTTTTTTAACTGTGACGTGGATTAAATTTGTATTTATTTCTTCTTCTTCAACTTGATTTTGTTTTCTGGAGAGTTCGGATGCTTCCTTCTGGATTTGCGCTACTTTGTTTTCCAGTACATTGTTATTACTCTGAATTTTCTCGAACCTTTCGTCTTGTGACTTTTTGTCCTCTTTTAACTTCTTGACTTGTTCGTCTAGTTCTTGATTAAACTTTCTGAGGTGGTGGTTTTCCTCTTGCTTTTCTAGTATTCTTCCTTCAAGGTCTTCATTTTAATGCTCCATCTTCCGACTATGTTTCAGCTTCTTGATTTTCGTAAGTAATGTCTTGTTATGAATTCTTAGTCAAAATAGTTCTTCGGTATTGCTTGCTAATTCGTCCTTGATTTTCTTAATTTCCAGCTTATGTGTCTTCTTAATGTTGTCATAATGTTGCTGAAGTTTTTCCTTCTATTGTTGATGTTGACATCTCTCTAATTCTTGATTTTCTAGCTTTCTCTAGGTTTGCGTCAATTCTGTATTTTTATCCATGATGATCTTGTTTAAGCGCTTTATGTCATCTTCTAAATCGTTATTACTTCCATACGAAGATTCGTCGACATTTTTGAAATTTCTGATTTTATCTTCTAGGTTTTGATTGTGGCTTCTTAGATGTGAAATTTCCTTATCCTTATCTAATAACCTATTCTGGAGCTCTCATTTTTTATTTTTTAATCTTTGATTCTCATGTTCTGTTAAATGATTTTGCATTTCTTGCTTTATAATTTCAAATTGAAGATTGCTATTGGTTGCTTGTAATGGCGATGGCATTTCTGATTTTCAATTTGCCATAATTCCTGGTTTGCACAATAACTTAGTCTTCCTTGATGATATTGGTCTCGACTTTGACGATAATTAGTCTTCGTTGACCCGACTTCTTTGACGATAGCGCGTCTCGACTTCTTGATAAGCCTTCCTTTGACTCTTTTTTTTTGTCGTTTGATTTTGTTTTGTTCTCCAAATAATTCTTATTCAAAAGAATTTGATTATTTTTTTTATAATAATAATTATGATTAAAATTTAATAATAATAATATTATTAATATTTGTTTTCTTTGAATTCTTCTTTGGCTTTGTCTTTCTTTTCCCCTTTTATATAATAATTGTAATTATTACAATTATTAAATATTATTTATTAATATTATGATATTAATAATATATATATATATATTTATATTTGAAAATTTTAATAATAATAATAATGTTATATTATTATTTTGAAAAAGTTTATATCTATTATAATAAATATTACTATTTAGTAATAATAATATTATTATAAATTTTTAGGTTTTAGGGCATTAGAGGATGTGGAGTGATGGACGTGGTGGAGGACACACGAGGAGGTGGAGCTTATGAGCACAGGTGGATGGTGTAGAGCGGTGGTGGCTTGGGCAGTTGCCGGAGTAGTGAGGGGAGAGTGGCCGAGCTGGAGGTGGGGTGAAAGGGCCCGAAGAGGTGGCCGTGAGAAGGGAGTGGCCGAGCGGGAGAAGGTGGAGTGTCAGGCTGGAGTGTGTAGGTGGTGGATGGGATAAGTAAGTAGATGGGAGGGTGTAGAGGAGTGTGATGGTGTGGAGACGTAACAGAGGTGAGCATGTAGGTATGAGTGTAGAGGGGCGGTTGGAGGAGTAGGGAAATGGAGGGCGCTGACGGACGGGGCTGCTGGAGGAGGACGTAGTGTGGGGGAAGAGGAAAGAGTGGCAAGTGGAGGGTGGAGCACGCAGAGGAAGTGCACAGGGGAAAAGGAATGACGAGCAGGAGGGAGGACGAAGCTGGTGGCTGGGAGAAGTGGGAGGGTGTATGCGCAAGAGCGTGGAGTGAGTGTGAGGAGGCCGTGGGCGTGAGGGTGAAGAGAGTTAGGGAACATGTTATGCGCGTGAGGGAGAGTGCGAAAATGGGGGCACACATCATTAGTGGATGAAGATCGCGGGTGGGAGAGGGGAGAAACAATGGAGTGAGAGAAGGATGGCAGTGGGAGAAACAGATGGTGACGCGGATGGGGGATTGTTGTTAATTTTTCGATAATTTCATTCAATATTAACTAGGATCACTAAGAGAATAACAAGCACAGCATAACAATCACAAGAGACAATGGACACAAAGCATTTCACCGGGGAAAACCAAGAAGGTGAAAAACCACGCAACTTCCTCAGAGATAGAATAATCCCAAATACAAAGATCACAAAGATCAATCCCCAAAATATAGATGACTCCAAAAGCTACTCCTCCTCCACTTGTGTGCACTCCTCTCTCTCAACTATGCGAGTTGGATGAGTGAGTGAATGAATAGAATGAGAGACACACACTCTCTATTTATACAATGAATTGACCTGCCTTTAACCCTAACTAGGCCAACTTCCTAAGGAAGCCTAATAACCCATCCACATGACTCATACAGGGCTGACCCCACACAGGTGGTCTAATAACCCATCAAATATAAGTTACGACACTTACAATGTAACTTGCGACACTTGCAAATACAAAAGACGACACTTCCAACCGGAGGAATAATACATCTCCATTGGGGATACAATAAAGTAAAAATGTAATATACAAGTGAATATCTTCCGAAGGTACAAATACATCAACACTCCCTCTTAACTAGGAAGGTATTCTCTTGACACAGGTCATCAATACACATCTGCACAAGTCTTCAATTCTGGAGCTGGATCATCATCACTGGATCACAGAGCACCATTGCCATTGCTGTTGTACTCGTCATCTCGATCACTAGGCTATCTCTCAATTCTTCTCATCATAGGAAGTTCTACAGAGCCAACCCTTTTTCATGTTGGATGTAGGCCTAGCCTCCTGTAGGTCTTCATCATCTCTGCGAGCTAGCCAACCTGTGGAATCCTCAGGGTTGATTACGTGCGTCAATAAAACCTCGAAAGAGCATGGGCCAAGACTGATTACGAGCTTACTGCTCAACCTATCAGATCTCCCAGGGAAATATTACATGTGACCTCCACAAAACCTTAAAAGAGTGTCTTGCGATCTATAAGACCTCTAAAGAGCATCCCAGGACTGATTACAAGCTTACTGCTCAACCTATCGGATCTCCCAGGGAAATATTACATGTGACCTCCACAAAATCTTAAAAGAGTGTATTGCGATATGCAAGATCTCTAAAGAGCATCCCAGGACTAATTACGAGCTTACTGCTCAACCTATCGGATCTCCAAGACTGATTACATGTGTTCTGGAAAAACCTCGAAAGAGCATCCTAGGATTGATTACGAGCTTACTTCTCAACCTATCGGATCTCCCAGGGAACTATTATATTCCACAGATAAAACCTCGAAAGAGCATTTTCCAAATCTCCTAGGGAACTATTATATGCCATAGGAAAAACCTCGCAAGAGTATCTGCAAATCTCCCAAGGAAATATTATATGCTTATCGCACAACCTGTCCACGGCCACGGAGTATCATCCTGATACTCATGATCAAACCTGATCATCCTCGTACGGAGCATCATCCTGATGCTCATGATCATACCAATCACCATCATACAGTACATCATCCTGATGCACATCATCATCACATGATCATCCTGATCATCATCATATAGTACATCATCCTGATGCACATCATCTGGAGCATCGTCCTGATGTTCATCACACGGCTCTTACATCCACAGCCATGGGAAGGATCCTCCTACCACCATGCTTGGAATGGCTCCTGCAAATCTGTCCCATCACTTCCTCCTCGAAGTATCTTCTATCTAAAGAACACCAAACCTCTCTCTGAAGTACTCGAACTTCACTCTGGCTAGTGGTCTGGCCAACACATCTGCAATCTGCTCATCCGTCGCAACATACTGGAGCTTCACTGCTCCTCTATGCACCATATCCCTGATATAGTGATATTTGATCTTGATGTGCTTCGACCTGTCATGGAACACTGGGTTCTTAAACAAATTCACACAACTCTAGTTGTCACAGAAGATATAGGTAGCATCCAACTGGAGATCAAAAAAATAAGACAATAGTTTCCTTAGCCATATTGCCTCACAGATAGTACCGTACCATGTCCTGGGTGCTTGCTTCAAGCCATACAAGGCTTTCTTTAACTTGCACACATATGACTCCCCATCATGTGTCTCAAACCGAGTGGCTGCTCCACATACCCTTCCTTTTCGACTACACCATTCAAGAAAGTTTTCTTGACATCCACCTGGTGTATCTTCCACTTCATTACTGCAGCCAGAGCAAGTACTGTTCTGATGGAAGTCTATCTGGCTACAGGTGCAAAAGTCTCTTCATAATCTATCCCCTCTTTCTGGGAGAAGCCACAAGCCACAAACCTTGCCTTGTATTTCTCTATGCTGCCATCTGCAGCATGCTTGATCTTGTAGATCCACTTGGAAGTCACAACAGACTTCCCTTCTGGTATTGGTACCACATCCCAAATATCATTCTTCATGATCGACTAGTATTCCTCGACCATGGCATCCTTCCATTACTGCATCCCGGATCCTGGGAACTTCAGATTCTTCAATATCTTCAATAGGTAGTTTTCTGGATTTGCTTGTTCTTCGAAGCAAGTCTCTCTTGTAGGTGATGGTACATGGTATTTCCTACAAGACAAGTTCAATTGCATGATTATAAACATCTCATAGATTTCAGAACAAATTCTTACACATAAGGACATATGTCATACAATCATGCAATTATCTTAGCCAATGCTTCAATACAACATTCACCCATGTCCCGTATTCATACGGTAACCTTCTAGATGCCTTCCATCTCTACCAGAACATTGTTAAGAGTGTGCACTACTCCCAACATGTCAGCAAAGAGGTTTCATTATAGATAAGTAGCAATGGAATGTTGTACAGTACCATAGGCCGCTTACCCATTACTTGCATATTAGTAGTATCTTGTTCATTAATGCAACTTTTCTAAAATGCATAATATACATCCTAAGTCTAGGAACATAAATATGTACATGATTGAAAAACATCATTTAAGTAATCATATATATAGGAAATAACAATTCAAATACTTATATTTGTTTGGTTGTTGGGTGGACTGCCTCTCAATCTTTGCTTTCTTGCAGGAGCTACTGGAGTCCGACTCTGAAGTAGCTTATTCTACTCCTTTCTGTTGTGGATTGTAAGGAGTAGTCAACTCCCTCTTAATCCTTGAATTACTGCATAACTTCTTGAAGTCTTCTGAAGTGAATTCTCCACCATTGTCGGATCGAAAGGTCTTGATCTTCTTTTAAGTGTGGTTTCTATCAAGGCTTTGAATTCCTTGAATTTGTTGAATACTTCATCTTTATTCTTCAAGAAATAAACCCAAGTCTTCCTAGAAAAATCATCAATGAAAGAAACATAATATACATACCCACTCAGAGAACTGGATGCCATCGGACTGCATACATCAGAGTGGATGATCTCCAAGATTCCTTTTGCCTTGCTTTCACTGCTTGGAAATGCCTTCTTTGTGTTCTTTCCTTTTGCACATCCTTTGTGAACACCTTCATGCTTTGACTGGATTTCAAGAAGACCTTCTACTGATTTGCTTGAAATTGGTAGTGCTATATAGTGCACATGTGCAAGCCTTCTATGCCAAATTTCACTTGGCTCCATGGATTCATGTACCATGGCATGTTTAGGTTGCCCCTTCAATTTGTACAATCCTCCCTCTTGCTCTCCAATTACTACTGCATCATCTATGGTCTTACCTTTTGGCCACATAAGTACTTGACCATCCACAAATGCAACTCTCATCCCCTTTGCATCCAAAGATGATATGGAGAGAAGATTCTTCTTGAGACCAGGTACATATAGAACATCTTTCATCTTTAAAGAATTCCCAGAGTCTAACTTGTAGGAGGCTTCACCACTTCCTTTTATAGGGTATTGATAGTCATCCAAAAGTTTCACATTATGAGGTGACTCATGTTCAGATAGGTCCATAAGAGATTCTTTAAATCCTGTCATATGTTTGGAAGCCCCACTATCAATAAGCCAATCATTACACCCATGTGTAACAGTACCTGTGAGAGAAGAGATTAGAACATACTCTTTGTCACTTGAAGAGTCTTCACTTTCTACCTTAGTCTTCTTCCTTGGAGGTTCATCATCGTCAGTAGCATGAGCATGATATCTCTTCTTGTTTCTCTTCTTCTTGTTGTTTTTGGAGCTCTTTCTGTTCTTGGGACATTCTAAAGCAAAGTGTCCCTTATCATTCATTACAAGTGAAGCATCTCAGATCTTTCTTCTCTCTTTGATGGTGGTGTGAAGATATCTTGTGATAAGGTTTCTCCCTCTTGAACTTACTTTTCTTGGTGTGTGCTGTGAGAGCTTGATCTTCATTTCCCATCTTTTCTTCTCGGGCCACAATCTTAGCTTCTTCTTGTGAACATTCCTCCCACAGTCTACTGAAGGAGATCAATTTCTTTCTTGCACAGATACCTTGGATGAAGGATTCCCATGACCTAGGTAGGCCATTCAATGTGGTCATGAAAATTTCTCCATTCTCCACTACTTCATCCACAACTTCAAGTTGTTCTTTGATTTGAGAGACCTTAGTAAAGTAGGATTGGATGGTCTCTCCATTATGGATCTTTACCCCTTTCAATTGGTTCCGTAGAGTCATCTTCCGATTTATATTCTTTCCTTCAAACAACTTGGTCAATGAGACAAACATCTCCTTAGGTGTCTTTAGGGAAGACACATGGGATATGAGATGGTCTTTGATAGAACCAGCAATGATTCTCTTGGCCTTGACCAAGTTCTTCTTGTGTAAGGCCTTAGCCTCATCTCCCTCTGGAACTAGAACCTCTTCACTTATGTAGGTGTCCAATTCATTCTCTTCTAGGATTAACCCAATCCTATACTTCCATGCTCGGAAGTTATCAACCCCTTCAAGCTTATCCTCAAGCTTAGTGTGGTGAGACATCTTAATGAGAAACTCAAATGGAAATAAAAGATTTAGGTCTTACCACTTGATTTGCTGAAATTGGATGTGGATTTGGATTAGGGTTTGTCATAGAAACCCTAAAAATTCAAACTTTGAATTTCAAACTTCTGATTGGATGGAAAGATGCGCCTTGCTGAGCTGATCAAGCTGGTATACTTCAATTTTGAAATCTACAAAATTTGACCCTTCAAAATTGACTTTGAAACTTTCGGATCTGCAGTTTCTGGTTTTCTGGTCAAAATCCCGAACTAGGGTTTGATAATGCACAGGGTTCTTCCCATCCAAAATTTTTGATCTTGGTCTCTAAACTTCGATTTTTTTGAGGAGCATCCAGCCGTGGTATCAGATTCCAAAATTTCCAACTTTCTTTGAAACCCTAATTTGCTGCAGCAGTGACAGGCCAAAAACTGAAAATGCTCAGAATTGAATTATGTATCGACAGAAAGATGCACCCTTGCTAGGACAGTCAATCTAGCCTCCTGCCTTTGATGAACTGTGTAGATAAACCCAAAAATTAAGAATCCCTAGTTTCCACAGCTGCAAAGTGTGTTCTTCTTAGTACCGCTCTGATACCATGTTAATTTTTCGATAATTTCATTCAATATTATCTAGGATCACTAAGAGAATAACAAGCACAGCATAACAATCACAAGAGACAATGGACACAAATAATTTCATTGGGGAAAACCAAGAAGGTGAAAAACCCCCCAACTTCCTCAAAGATAGAATAAGCCCCAATACAAAGATCACAAAGATCAATCCCCAAAAGACAGATGACTCCAACAGCTACTCCTCCTCCACTTGTGCGCACTCCTCTCTCTCAACTATGCGAATTGGACGAGTGAGTGAATGAATAGATGAGAGACACACACTCTCTATTTATACAGTGACTTGACCTGCCTTTAACCCTAACTGGGCCGACTTCCTAAGGAAGCCTAATAACCCATCCACATGACTCATACAGGGTCGACCCCACACAAGTGGTCTAATAACCCATCAAATATAAGTTACAACATTTACAATGTAACTTGTGACACTTGCAAATACAAAAGACGACACTTCCAACTGGAGGAATAATACATCTCCATTGGGGATACAATAAAATACAAATCTAATATACAAGTGAATATCTTTCGAAGTTACAAATACATCAACAAGCGTGTGCAGGTGGCAGGATCGACGCAGTGAGGAGAGGCGAATGGAGGTGGGATGAGTAGTGAGTGAGGGAAGAGGTGTGCAGGAGAAGACTCGGGAATGGGGAGTGTGAGGTGGATTGTATTGTGAGTGGCGATGGAAGTAGAGTGGTGAGGGACGTGGCATGAGCATTTGTTAGTGCAGGGAATGGAGGGCATGGGGGAAGGTATAAGAGTGTTGGGAAGTGGAGGGAATGGAGGGCACGGAGGAAGGTGGAAGAGCGTTGGGTAGTGCAAGGAATGGAGTAGTGTTCTTCAGAAAATCTACGTTTGATGGCCAAAGGCCGAGTTGGAGAAACTCCGAAAGAGTGGCCAAAAGCTGGATCATGCAATGAAGCTCTGATACCACTGAAGCGGTAAAATCCGTCTTCTAAGTAAACTTCCAACATAAATACAATAATGGCTCCATAAATGGGTAAATAGTAAAATATAATTGATAAGATATATGATGATATTAAATTACCATGAAGCTCACCTTTATAGGCTTGAGCATGTGTAGTGAAGGATTACACCCTTTCAATTAATAATTAATAAACTATAATTAATATATTATTTTATATTCGTTACAAAATTCTTATAACCAGATTTAAATAAAAAATCAATCATTCCATACCTTTAAGACTCTTCCACTTGTACAATTGGCTGAAACATATTCTCTGTCTACAATTCTTCTTACACCGCTGTTTGTAATCATAAATTGAAAACAAAAATACCATTACCTCATTCCGAGAGCAAATTGTGCTCTGACCTCCACGCAGAATTATTTTTTTGCTCTGATACCAAAGTATCAGGAAGAACCACGAACCTCAGTTCTGATTTCTCATCTCTGTGATACCAAATGATGGTATCAACATGAGCACACATAGAAACATGTGCTTTGATCTCCCTCAATGCATGCATAATATTTTTATTTGACTATGATATATTTTTTATGCTCTGATACCAAATGATGCAGGTGGGATAGGAAAAATCCAATCCAACCCTCTTACCCCAGGATTAGGATGATTCTTAAGTTAATAAAATCACCAAAATTAGCCAAAAACCAACTAAGTATTTCCAGAATGCGGGCCTCACTTGCCAAAACTGCCTTTCGCAATTATCTTCTTTCTGCAATTTGCTTCCCGCAGCGACCTTTCTGAAACACCCTTGCAGAACCGCCTTCCTTCCACAATTGCGGGAAATATTTCCAACTTATTTCTGCAATCATCTCCCACAACTGGCATCCACAACGTTCCCTTCCATAATTGCTTTCCTCCGCAATTGCGGATGCACCTTCCGCAGTTCCCTCGAAACTGACTTCCGCAACAGGCTTCTGCAATAGCCTCCCGCAAGGTTTCTTCTGCATCTACTTACGACCATCAGATTGCCAAGGTTATTTCGGCAGCTTCTGTGGTCCACCGGATTGACAAGTGATCGGATCAATGGCGGGGTCAATTCAACTTAGGGAGAATTCAATAGAGATTTCCCGTCTGTTTCTATGGTTAACCCGTGCTCACGTTCACCAGCGAAATACTGTCCCAACCGTTGATCTCTTTTGGGATTCTCCTATCCGTGGATCTATGATCGATGCAGAACATCCACTTAGGATTTCAGAGTTTTAACTCCCACGTACTTCACCTCAGAGAAATACCATATCAGTCATTGATCTCTTCGGCCTCTCTCTCCACCATCTGATCTCAGCTTTGATCTGGGTCGTTCAAACTTCGGTGAACGAACCAAACGCAACTCTACAAATCTACATTAATTGATCAGAGGATCGATCAATCAACTCTCATTCGATATTCACTGTGCTCGATCTTCCTCGCTGGATCTACGCATCCACTCTTAAAACTTCAATTTGAATCCATGACGTGTTCTATCGAACCCTGAGATTCACGTCTGCAACTTCATGTACGCAGAGCATCGGTCTGGCCTCGAGCTTCATGCTGCAAACATAATGTTTATGCAAGCACTCATACACAGGGATCATCAAACACTCACACACATAGATTAATCAATAATCTCTGCAACATTCAATCATTGAAATCCCCAATCTCATGTTACGACACACACACAAGATTTGCATAGGTATTCCAACTATCAATTGATTCATGAATTAGACACACGGAGAATCAATTACCCATTTAAACAGAGACATGCAGAAATAGTCTTCCCTCTATTCAATCACAAAGACCTATACATGCACAAATGATTCAAAACCTGTGTCTTGGTCCTCTTGAACTGATAAAAACATATCCATCTTCCTTGGCGAGATTTATCACTGTTTGGCCACACTTTATGCCTTGTAGGCTTACACATTTATACACAGAAGGAATTCAAATCCAATAAACTCTTAACCATCTCCTACAGCCTATCAACTGTTATCTAAACTTAGCAAGCTCTTTAACCCTATCCTATGACTCGATCATGACATCCTTTGAGCTTCATTGAATATTGCCATCATATGTGGACTTAGTTACATGACTCATCAAATGACTCACTACAAACCTCATGAATCATACCTTATCTAGAATCACTCCAAAACATAACATTATTTACAATAGTTCATCCAAGAACCACAAATTCAGAAAATGAAGACCCTAAGGCCTTGATCAAACTTTGGACTTCAATGGAGAACAGGATGCTCCTGCATTAGTCTGGAAGAGAAATTTATTATTATGCTCACAAAATATATCTCGGGTTTAGAACTTGCACAACCAATACAAAACAATAATACTTATCTCAACCCAAAACACCTTGGAATTTGTGCCAACATTTAACTCTCTGACTGTATGGACAAAGTATTACCTTTCAACATCGGAAATTAATCTCAATAATTGTGCAGACCTCGATCACTATGCCCAAAAATAAATGCGCAGTATGGTACAATAGTATGGTCATCAAAACAACAGACAATTGCCTCAGAATCTATGCAGAACTTTGCCTCAATTCTTGTGTATATTTCCTGAAGTACGAGATTCTTAACTTCTATTGTACGGTATCATTAATGGTTGTGATATATCGATATGTGTGCCTCCTTATGGTATTGGGAATAGTTCCCCCTCTCAAGCTTCTATAAAAACCATCTCTCTATCTTCGTGTTTCTTTTCCTTTCTCTTCTTTTGTGTTTCTCACACAATCATCAATACCCTCTCTCTAATGATCTTTATGTATTTTCCATTTAATGACCTAATCCTAACCTCTTTAACTTCTTTGATCCAATGAATGAGATTCACTCTCATCATTAAAGGCTAGTATTTAATTTCTCATTAAATACACTTTAATTCATTAAATACAAAAAGTCAGTTTTAACTTGATAAAATAAAACTCACTTAAACTTTATAAAGTAAAAGTCACTTGAAATTTATAACATAAAATCACTTTATAATATAAATGTTGGGCGGGGCCCAAGTGGGTTGGAAAAATATACAAGTATGGAAAATCGCGTAGCGCGCTGTAGTAGAAAGAAAAGGCATTTTTGATAATTACACAGTGTGCGCTGCGACAGGAAGAGAAAGCAGTTTTGGTGAAAGCGCATTGCGCGCGGTGGCAGGCGATGAACAATTTGGGGTTTTGCACGTGTCGTGCAAGGGAAATGACTAAGGCACGGTCGCACAGTAGGACGATGCGCATGGTAGCACATGAGCTATCTTCAGTTCAGAACATGGGAAAAGGTCAGACAGGGACATGACCTATTTTGGGTAAGGAACAAGTGGATGGCAGATGAAAGTGACCTGTTCAAACGTGTGGCGGAAAGCAGTTGAGAAGCTAGGCCACGACGCTAATGGCGATAGGAAGGCGAAGGAGTGGAAAGGGACAGGTCATGATGCAGTTTGTTAACACCCAAAAAGTGCTCACTACCTCATCTCCCTCATTGCATGACTCATTTGTCCATATTTCCTACCATATTTGCCTCCAAAACCTTAAAAACCCATTAAAAAGCCTCCAAAAGGCCCAAAACCCCCTTGTTTCCCCAAAATAATGGAAATTCCTCCAAAAATAGCAAAAACCCTCTAAAAAGGGAATAAAAAATACAAAAAAGAGGAAAAAGAGGGAAAAAAGGAAGCAAAACACCTATACAGCTGACCTAAACCATATGGTGCCCAAAACCATGGGTTAGCACTCCACCACTAAAAACCTATAAATAGGTGATGGAGGCTCCCCATTTCACACCCACAGTATTCCCTATCCTCACTCTGCCAAAATCACTCCTGAAACCCTAGCTCACCCTTTTGAGCTAATTTCACGTTTGAGTGCCCCTTTGGCCCATATCCAAACACTTTGGAGAAGGAGAAGGAACCCATTGGATCTTGGAAGCAGCCCTCCTGGACTACTACAAGAGCTTCACCAACCTCACATTGGAGGTATAATCAATACAAAAACCATTTTTTAATATCTTTTATTGTCTCATGCACATGCTAGTTTAAATTTACTGTTTTCATTTACTGTCTTGTTTTTAATGTTTTTACTGAACTGCTACTAAGGAGTCCCTTCTCCTTAGTAGGTGCCCATTTGCACAAGCTAGGGTGAAAACCCTAGCTACAGTTTTGGCGACTCCCCTAGTGTTCCTTTGAATTTTTGGTTATAGTTTTTAGAAATTTTTAGTTTTCTGCAATATTTTTTATTTTTTTCTTTTCGGCTGTCCCTTTCAGCAGTCCGATTTGCTGCCATAAATCGCGTATTTTTTCCCCACAGTTGCAATCCGACCATGGCTTTCAGACTGTTACCTGCGATCTGACCGTGGCTCTTAGACTGTTTCCCATGATCTCCTAGCGGTTTTCAGTATGTTACCTGCGATCTGACCGCATCTCTCAGCCTGTTTCCTGCGATCCAACCGCGGCTGTTCACCATTTCCCTGCGATCCGCCTGCGACTTTAAGCCATTTTCCTGTGATCCACCTATGGATTTCAATCATTTTCCTACGATCCGCCTGCGGCTTTTAGCCATTCTCCCGCCATCCGCCTGCGGCTTTCAGCCATTCCCCTGCGATCCGCCTACGGCTTTCAGCCATTTTCCCGCGATCCGCCTATGCCTTTCAGCCTGTCTCCTACGATCCGTCTATGTCTTTCACCATTTCCTTGCGATCCACCTACGGCTATTAGCCATTTTCCTGCAATCCGCCTGCATTTTTCAGCCATTTTCCTGTGATCCGCCTGCGGCTTTCAGCCTATCTCCTGCGATTCGCCTGCGTCTTTCAGCCATTTTCCTGCGATCCGCCTGCGGCTTTCAGCCTGTTTCCTGCGATCTGCCTGTGGCTTTCAACCATTTTCTTGCGGTCCGCTTGCGACTATCGATTGTTTTCCCGCGATCTGACCGCGCAGTTTCGTCGCAGACCCGCAATCTGTTTTTTGCACTTTTTCCCTGTTTAAACCCAACACTTTGTTGCAATATTTTCTGCACCTGCACAACCACCTGTCCTATCTGCAGCCACACTTCCTACAACCTTTTTTCTGCAATTTGCTTTCTGTTCCATTTACAGAGTTTTTTAAAAAAAAGTTTAAGCATTTCAATTGAAAAAGAGAAAAATTTGCATTTCAAAGTTTAATTTCTGCATTGTTATTATTAGTTAGAAAGTTTCCCACCCCGTGGCACTTTTACTTGGGTTCATTATCTCACACGCACACACTCTGTCACCTAATTCAAGTGAGCCCTAAAATACTACTTAACACAACCAACATTCTAACCCCACTTGGGGAACACATAAGAATATTGTAGTTAGGTAGGGTCGAGGGGATAGGCATCCAAATAACACACCTCGGTCGCTTACACTTGAGACATAGTTGTTGTCCATTAGGGAGCCAAAATCCCCTCGTATTTTTTGACACGGTTTAAAGCCAATTTATCGGGAAGGCCTTCCCCTAGGAGGGTTGAAGTAGCCAGACTGGTTCTGGAAGCCTGAGTGGAATACCACAATCCATTCAGTAACCGAAGGATACCTTTCGTAGTTCTCGGTGTACTACCCGTATGGGAGTACAGCAGCGATAGAACCAAACTGCAGATTCACCCAACCAAACGTGTCATGAACGGGGTATCTTAGTTTTCTTTCTTCTAGGATTGACTACCCGGTGTCCCTCCCGGTAGGGGGATATCTTTAGCCACTTGGCTCTACTATCCATATTGTCTGACTTGGATTTCATCACCTTGCAGAGGATATGTCTGGTTGAGTCAGAATACTATTTAGATAGGTGTTTTCATGCTCCCTTACCTCCCTTTGGTATAGCGAGTCCACTATTTTTTATTTTTTAGGAAACCTACTGCTTGTTGGTATTCTGACCATTTTTGTTGACGCTCCACTTATTGTAGCACAGCTGTTATAGTGAGTGTTTTGAGCTAGTTGTTGGCCTGAGTGCCATATTTTTTGCGCTCTCCTTTTGCACACTCTGCTGCATTAGGGTTTTTGAGCTATTTTTCACTCGACACAACCCCATATATTTGACACCATCTGTCACCATTGAGTCCCTGAGACATTCTCAGCGCCTCCGGGGCGAGCCCCCACAGCATGGTTCACTTGACATCACCCGTCATAGACGTAGATGTTCATCACTTGATACCACTCATCATAGATCTTGAGCTTTGTCACTTGACTCTACTCGTCGATGACATAGAGCTCCGTCACCCGATCTGGATGCCCCTTATTTCACATCTGATTCTGAGGCAGAGTCCGAGAACCCCACTTACATGGCACCAACTAGCCCCATGGCTGGCATGACTTCAAACCCTTTCTTTGTAGGAACCACTAGTGGAGCATCTACCACCACCCCAGCTGCCACAGCCGCTTTGGGTATGCCCTCGATGGGGCCCACATCCACCATTCCGATCACTGTACCCATTCCAGTAGCTAGCATACCCATCCCAACTCCACCAGTGACTCACACTACCCTTGGTGGTGCAGGACCATCCCATACCACCTTCGTTCCTCCACCTGGGGGAAACGTCCCCAACCCGAACCCTGCCCCTCCACTTGGGGGCATTGGCCCCATCATGGTCACGACTACCAATATGTCACATCCTTCAACTAGTTTTCCATTCGTGGCTAGTCTCATCCTTCCTGACCTGGCCAGACTGACTAACGATCCCATCAGACACGACCCTGCGTGGCCTCACATGCCCACCAAGCTCCCATCAGACATCCCTAAGTTTGAGGGCAAGGCAGGTGAAGACCCACAAAACCATATTATGTCCTTCCATCTATGGTGTTCCAACAACTCCATAGTGGACGACTCTGTCTGCCTCCATCTGTTACAGTGCACCCTCACTGGCTTTGCAGCTAGGTGGTACATTGAGCATCCCCATGGGACCCATGCCACCTTTACTTCCCTCCCCTTGACCTTCCTGCAGTTCTTTCAGTTACCTATCCGCTATGATGTGGGAGTTGAGATCCTACTGTCTTGTAAACAGAACACGACCACCCACATCACTAACCATATTCAAGAGTGGCGTCGACGTCGAAGCCTCTGCAAAATCAAGTTAGATGACCGTATCTTCTTATATTGGTTTCTAAAATCTCTCCTTCTTGTCATTGCCAAGGATGTGGCATCCGAGCGACCCCAGTCCGAAGAAGAGGCCATCCTCAAAGCCCAACAATTTGACCTTATCTACGCCTAGTCTGGTTACCTATATTCCATCATCCCTGACACCACCCGTGGCGATTGCTCTCGACACGATGCGCTGGGGCCATCCCATGCCGCAGATGGCATCATTGGCCGCATTGCCTCGCATAACCAGCCCTTTTCCATAGCACGTCCTAGCCCTGGCCCCAACCTTTCGCGGGCCACATCCCACTTTGGAGAAACCAATTCGTATGCTCCCATGGCACATCATCACCATTCCCACGGGCCCTCATGTCCACCTCAGTGCTTTGGTCATGCATCCCCCGCTTACGCCCCCCCGGTCGCACCTCGGCCATATTACCACCCGCAGGCTGCACCAGCTCCTGTATCCTCTCAAGCCCCACCTGCTTATTACTCGCCACAGGCAGCCCCTGTGGAAAACCCACAACCTGTCACACAGACGTATCAGCAACCCCCACAAGGTTCAGCACCTGCATCGCCTCCACCCACTTATTATCCACCACAGCTTGCTCCCGCACCTACACAACCCCAAAACCCACCTGCTGCCCAAGGGAAAGTGTATGCCCAACAGAATCTACAACAGAACCAAAATAACCAACGCCAACAAGGCCAGCAAAACCACGGAAAAGGACGTAACCGTGGGAACAACCCCCCTCCAGAACAAGGCGGCCAGCCTCCTAGTCCCCCGAACAATAATAACGCGGCACCTGCCAACCAGAACCCTGATCGGCCGCCCAAACAAGCCAAAAATCCTAATTTGCGAACAAACCATCCTTGTTCTATTTGCGGGGTCTATGGTGACTACACACATGCTTTCCCACATTTGGAGAGGGCTCGACAGCTCTGGACTGATGATGCCCACCGCCAAGGGCACGCGGCTCCTCAGGCGCCGCCCAACCCCCCACCACCCTAGAATCAACCCTTGGTGTTACAAAACCCTCTGCCCACCCAAGGCGTGGTGAATGTTGAACCGTTGGCTCCCCCTCAAGGAAACATGCAACCACAACAGCAAATCACTTATGTCGCTCCTGATCAACCCATGATAGACTCAGGTACCCATCACTTGTTAATGATGTCCTCCGCCAATGTCAACCTTCAAATCCGTCGGAACCAATATGGCTCCACCCCTGAAGCCCCTCCCGCCGACAAAAACACCAATTCTCCTCCCACCGATCAGTCATTACGCATACCCCTGGCTCCACTAGATGGTGCCTCTAAAGCCCCTCGCTTCCCACTTCGCCGCATCAACAATAACCCTAATGCTCGCGCTGCATCCAATTACAATATTGTAGATGACTTAGACCAGTCCCCCGCAGCCATGTTTGCGTTAGAGGTCCTAAAATTTTTTCCTACACAGCACAAGACTTTGCTCTCAGCCATTGGTGCTATTGACCCAAATGATTCACGAATGATGGCCTTCGATTTGGACTAATCCGAACCTCGCCTGCCTTCCACTTAAGCGTTCCAAGTTTCTGTATCCATCTGGAATCTTGTCATCCATTGGTGCATCATCGATGAAGGTGCCTCTACATGCGTTATGTCCACATTCGTTTGGCAGAAGTTGGGATCCCCTACTCTCCAACAGTCCACCACTGCATTGCGAGCCTACGATAGCCATTCGGCTCAACCCCAAGGTCTCTTAGCTAATGTCCCCGTCCAGTTGGCTGGTAAAACAATGCTCATTGACATAAAGGTCATCAACGCCCAACTTGATTATAACCTCTTATTTGGCCATAGTTACATGTACGCCATGCGGGAGGTTGATCAACTCACCTATTACGATCCCAATGCCCCCGCTGCACCCGAAAATGTTCTCCCCATGGTTGAACAACCTATTTTTAGTGCTGCTACCTCGTTGGTTTCCTCAGTGGGACCCGGAGTCTACTCAGATACGTCGATGAATTCAACATTCCAAGCCATTCCACCCCCATCACCCACGACCGAAATATCTGACTTACGTACCCTTTCCCACAATACACCAACACCCAACCATCAACCGCCCTTGCTACCCCAACCACCATTGGTACCTAGTCATGTTGGTGTTACACCCATCCATACAATCCCCTTCCTCTTGCCCCCTTCGGGAGTAGTAAGCGCCCTGGTTATGGCTACCCTCAGCATCCCCGGTTTAACCTTAGGATTACCTGTATGGTACATCACGCCTCCCGTTTCCCCTCCGACACCAAATGTCATCCTACAACCGATGCAACCCATCACCACTGCTAGTCAACCACCTCCTAGTGTCACTACTCCTTCCTCATCCACTAATCCATCCCCTCTTATCAAGCACACTGGGGGTAGAGGCCCACAACCATACACTGCTTTACCCCCGCCCAAAATGGTTAACCCCCCCCCGTGTTTCGTGCTCCTCCCAAATGCTCGTTGTGTGATGAGTTGGGCCATGCTACCCATCAATGTCTACAATTACCCGCATTACAAGAACACATGCAAATGCTTGACGACGACCCCAACATCCCGGTTGTCCAACTCGACCCAACCCTTAAGCCTCGTTATAAATCATTGTGTACCAACCACCTTTGTGCAATATACGGTATTTATGGCCATTACTCACATCACTGTCCTGATCTCCCAGATTACAGAGCAGCTCTATACGAGATGACTAATTTGGACCTTGAGACGGCTCCCCCCACCATTGAAGAGATCCACCCCCTAGTATCCGCCTCATCTGGAGAGATTAATACTATTTATATGATCTCTTCTACTACCACTCCCTCATCCATCGATTTGACAACTCAGAGTTTCCACAATGATTAGGAGATTCTAGAGGCTCTGACTGCCCTTGATTACCACTGGGAGGATATGCACCATCGTTCATATTTCCTCCCGGAGACCTCCTCCTCCACCACAGCCACCCAATTTGCGATTGAGTCCAAATATTTCCTCCCCACCAAATTCGATTGGTTTAAAGATCCCATTCCCTCCCCTGACGCCTTTGAGGAAGGTAACATGGCCAATATCTCACCCACAATCCACATTGATATCTCTACCCCAGCTGGTGCTCCTGAAATCATTTCATTAGGAGCCTCCTGCACTGAGTATGAGATCGACAAGTACAAAAAACTTTTCAAAGAGTTCCGTGATGTCTTTGCCTGGTCCTATATCGAAATGCCTGGTCTTGACCCTGCTATCATCAAGCACCACATTGACACCTCTGAGTTAGGGGGCATAATAGATTACCTCGACCCTGGGATTGGGGGCATGATCAACCATTTTGAACCTTCCCCATCACATCTATCTCATTATTTCAATGACCCCATTGTTCAACCAACACATATGTGATCCACAATCATAAACCCCATGCACATAGCATGGGGGAAGGTCATTAACCCTGCTCACTTTTTCACATAAGTGATCTCAACCATTTTTTGAGGTCACATATCACTTGTATATTTGATTTGATTTGATACACCTAGTATTCTTCCCCCGCGGGTAATCATTTCTCCCCACCACTGCATCCTTGGCTTGGTGGGCTCACCTTTATTTGCAACCATTGTTTAACCTTGTTTTTCCTTTGACCATTTTAGAGTCATTTGACCTCCGTTTTTCGCACCCTTTGCACCGCCGGATTCATATTTCCGTGCCCGTGATGATGCTTGAGATCATTTCTCGCTCTCACCAAAAAATTTAGGGCATTTTTTCCATGCCCCTCCTTGCCTCGTTCTACGTGCCACATCGGCCGTAGCCCATTTTCGATATACTTTATGTCGTCGGATTCATTTTTTCGCGCTCGTGATAATGCTTGAGATCATTTCTCGCTCTCACCCTTAGATTTTTTGGGTATTTTTTCCAAAACGCCCCCGTCGCCTCGTTTCGCGTGCCACCTCGGTCGTTATCCATTTTTGACACTTTGTATATCGTCGAATTCTGTTTTTCGAGCTCGTGATGATGCTTGAGATCATTTCTCGCTCTCACCTGGTACAATTTCAACATTGTGTCTCGACACCTTGTTGCCTCAGTTTGCGTGCCACATTGGCCGCCATCGGATTGTTCCACATTTTTACATGAGCCATTCACTCCATTCATACTGCAGTTATTTCATTATTTTGCCACCATTCATCATCCCGCAAGGAGGCCCACCAGTGTTCCCCCCCACCCTCGTTCTTGATTCTCATCGATGTTCCTTGATTGAGCACTTCCTCCTTGCTTGGCCATTCCTTTTATTCGATATAATTTTATCCCTTTTTCGGGCTGGACAAGTCCTTTACAAAAAAGGCACTTAGGGAGTTTTTGTTAAGCTCTTTTCTGACTCCTAAAACAATGAAAAGATCACTGAGCAATCTTTCTTCCTTTCATGCTCGTCAAATTACCTGAAAGGGTGTCTATCTGGTATAAGTTTAACCCTTTTTCGGACCTGGTAGGCTAATTACGAAAAATGAATACTCTAGTCACACCAGCTAGAAGAGTTCTTCATTGCATCCTTTTATAATTCTTTGGGCCTTGGAGACTAACACACGAAAAAGCACCCCCCCTGGAGTCTTCTTACTACTTTCAGACTCTCTAAAATTGAAAGCAACCACGAGCATGCACCGTCCTGGGCTCGTACAAATCCACACGACGGTACCATTCCATTATTTCAGAGTCTTCTTATCGCTTTCAGACTCCTTAAAATTGAAATCAATCACGAGCATGAACTGTCCTGCGCTCGTATCAATCCACACGACAGTACCGTTTTGAACACACTTCTTCTAGTTCCTTAACCCATGAAGAGGTCCCCCCCTGTGCCTCTCGGCACTATGATCGATCAACTCGGCAGCACCCCCAATAAGGTCGCCTTTGTTCAAAGTATTCTACAGTCTCCTGCCATCTAACACCAACTTGAGTATCACTCATCCCAGTTACTATCCTTGATCCATTATAGCTACGACCCCTTTCCCACCAGTCAGTTTCATATGCTGCTCGATCATCCCCGCCATCATACTCTGAACAAAGGAAGTTTGAGTCCACCCACTCTACTTGCCCAGTTATCCTCCGTCCCCACAGTATGTCAGTCCTACCATCAGTACTCTCACACTTCGGTTCTCCACCTCGTGCTCCTATCAAGGAAACATCATTGCCTTGCTAGTTGCAGGTCTCCCTCTGTCGACGACAACCCATCTATTCCAGAGGATAGACCCAGAGGTCCCTATGCCTTGGACTCATCACCATCTGTGGTGAGTGCCTACGGACCATTTTGAGAGGAGTCATCAGTGCCTCTCCGAGTGGTTGTTTCTCACATGCTTGACTTCAACACCTTGATCGCATCATTGAGAATCACGCAGGGTATATATCCCTTCAGTTATTGGTCGAAGACCCCGAATTTCCCCCGACTCTAGCACATTGGTGAGTCACTTCAGAACACACAGTTATATGTTCCTATGGATGTCCGGGTTGCGTTGGAAATTGTATTCGGAAGCCATCCAGTTCTATGCTTCCTTGAGTACCCAATTCAGTTCCAGTTCAGTGTACCATTGAGGGTATGACTCCCCGTCACTATGATCCAGCAACTCATCAGTTCCTCTGGTACCATACTCAGCAGCACTATTGTTATTCCAGTGTATCAGTTCTTCAGCTCAGACATGGTCAACCCAGAAGTATGTCCCAGATTCTGTGTCCCCTCTGGACCCTTATGATGTACACAGTGGTTCTCCATGTATCCTTCAGGTCCCCATTTTTGGGCCTCATTGTTATTTTTTATATATCTTGATACGAGCATGGGTATGCCCGCCTCGTCCATATATTGAGATTATTCCTCATTCATTATTTGAGGCCATGTATATTTCAGGTCCCCATTTTTTGGACCCCCTTGTTATTGTTCTATATCTTGATACGAGCATGGGAATGCCCGCCTCGTCCATATTTTGAGATCATTCCTCATTCATTATTGAGGTCATGTACTTTCAGTTTTTGCAGTTTGTTCGGGACCGTTGTTCTGGGATCTTGTTCGTTTCTTCTCCTCTCCACATCCCAGGAAAAGCATAAAATACCTATGATGTCTATCGGCCATACGATGAGCTCCTGCCCTCACACATCAGGGGGCAATCTGTTAACACCCAAAAAGTGCTCACTACCTCATCTCCCTCATTACATGACTCATTTGTCCATATTTTCTACCATATTTGCCTCCAAAACCTTAAAAAGCCATTAAAAAGCCTCCAAAAGGCCCAAAAACCATTAAAAAAGCCTCCAAAAGGCCAAAAACCCGCTTTTCCCCCCAAAATAATGTAAATTCCTCCAAAAATAGCAAAAACCCTCTAAAAAGGGAATAAAAAATACAAAAAAGAGGAAAAAAGGAAGCAAAAACCCTATACAGCTGACCTAAACCATATGGTGCCCAAAACCATGGGTCAGCACTCCACCACTAAAAACCTATAAATAGGTGATGGAGGCTCTCCATTTCACATCCATAGTCTTCCCTATCCTCACTCTGCCAAAATCACTCCTGAAACCCTAGCTCACCCTTTTGAGCTAATTTCACATTTGAGTGCCCCTTTGGCCCATATCCAAACACTTTGGAGAAGGAGAAGGAACCCATTGGAGCTTGGAAGCATCCCTCCTGGACTACTGCAAGAGATTCACCAACCTCAAATTGGAGGTATAATCAATACAAAAACCATTTTTTAATATCTTTTATTGTCTCATGCACATGCTAGTTTAAATTTATTGTTTTCATTTACTGTCTTGCTTTTATTGTTTTTACTGAACTGCTACTAAGGAGTCCCTTCTCCTTAGTAGGTGCCCATTTGCACAAGCTAGGGTGAAAACCCTAGCTACACAGTTGTAACCGCTTGGAGGACTGCGGCTGTCAGAAGAGCATGTGAGCCACGAATGGCCCAGCTGGAGCACGTGGAGTAAGCTGTCGACGGTGATAGCTAGGGTGGCAGTTAGCCACGCCAATTTTGTAGACCTAATGGCTTTTGCTTACGAATTGTAAAGATATGCTTGCGTGCATAATCTATAAATAGGCATGATTTTGTAGGGGAAAAGGTTGTTGGTTGGGTTGTTGAACTCTTCATTTTGGTTAAGTGTTGATTATTGTAGAATCTTAAGCTTAGACAACCATTGTAAAGGCTTTGCAGCTGAGTGCGCAAAGACCTATCTGAGAGAGAAGAGAGTCTGCAGCTAACTGCACAGACTAAGAACGGTTGTACCCTTCCCATTAAGAGCAATATTACAACCGTTCTTGTGGACGTAACCTCCATCCAGGGGGTGAACCATGTTAAATTCTATGTTGTGTGACCAATGTGTTTTTATGATTGTTTAATTACTTGGTATGTATGTTTAATGCTAGAAACTTCTGTATGTGATTGCTTTTATATGTATTCTCCGCAGTGAGTGGGAATAATACGTTAAGTAATGCATGCGCAAAGGATTGTTAAGTATTCTATATATATGAATCTGTCGATTGGTCAAAGTAGTGAACACTGAGTTTAAGTGCAGCGTTGGAGCGCGCAGTAACGTATGTTATTAAACCATCCACAATTTACTAATAAGACTTGAATGGAGTAAAGGGATAAAGGACGTTAAGTAGAGTGGTTAGAATTGAACATCCTGGAAAAGACGCGTAGTCTCATGGATGCGCTGAGTCATTGAAGGTTGCTGCGAGGTAGCTCTTGATAGCTTACTGTCATAACGCAAAGGTATCCTGTATCGCATAGTCATTGGAGGTGCGAGCGTAGTTGTGCACTGAAGGCGCAAGTGCGTGAGCGAAGTTGCACACTAAAGTACCCGACACGAAACAGAAGGTTCACGCAGTATCTATCTGCGCAACCCGCAAGCCGTTGTGCTGCTTATTAGCTTTCCCCCCATCGCATCACCCAGTTGTGGAAACTTGATTCCGCAACCACCCCCTCCAGCTTCACCTCGGGTGAGACCTCAGGTTGCGCGCAACCTGTTGCCGAAAGGGCCGGTGAATTAGGGTTTTGTTGATTCCTTGAACCGCAAAGTACCTAGGTCTACACTGGAAACCTCAAGAAGGTGATCGACAGCCAACAAATGGTTCCGTTGCTCGGCTAAGACCAGTGATGCGATAGAGTGTTGGAAATTAATGTGTGAAGAAGAATACCAGTTCCCATTGGGTTCATAAAATTGGCATTTTGAACAAAAAGAGATCTGGGATTGGTGCGACAAGATTGAAAGAGATTTTGCGAAGAAAGAGAACAGACATCCACGTCTCACTGACATAGAGTGGTTGAACAAATATTTCTAGAGAGATATTCACGAGATCTTTTGGGCTACGTTTCCAAACGAGCTACACGCGTGGATATCGCGACTCAAGAAGACTTGTTTTCAAGGGGGAGTACCTACAGAGTGGACTCCAAAGCTCACGACGCAGCTCAAAGCAATAGACATCCCACTATCATGAGCAGTCGACTTTTGGGTCAATAGCATACTTGAAGGATTTGTGACCGAGTTTGCTGTCGACACGCTGAAATCTTACAGTCAAGCTAAAGCATACTTTTTCGAAGGATTCAGAGGTAAGTTCTTAAACAATCTCTGTCTATATATTAAAATGCTTTTAGCTGAGAAAGGAGTTTTAAGGATGGAGTAATATTTTTACATCTGTCATGGTCAATAGCATTTATAGTGATTCTGACGAAGAAACTCATAATATAAGAAGTGGAAAGAGATATAAATTTAATAAAGAAAAGAATCCCGTAGGACTTGGACTCCACATAGATACCAAACTCCCATGTGATCTTAACAATCAGACTGTGCCGCTATCAACCACTATTCACCCTATCACACCTCAGAATCCATCGATTGCAGAAACCGCGCCATCCTTAGACCAGAACCCACCCGCTACGAGTGTCGCGCAGCCTAGTCCGCAGAATCCTAGTATTCTGAATATTCCCTTTGTTTTCTCCGTGCAGATAGTCAGCACTACTCAAAGCAGTGCACAACCAGGAAGGAGAATGACAGATAACGATATAAAGCTGCCGATATTCAAAGGAACGGTTCTAGAAGACCTTGAACAACACTGGTTTCTATGTGAAGCCATATGGAGCTTAAAGAAAATCCAGGATGATGCTGTGAAGAGAGTGTAGCTCATCACTACTTTCAGAGACCGCGTGTTGCATTGGTTTATGAAATATTCTCAAGCACAACTGAGAACCTTAACAGAAATTCAGGCTGCACTGGTCGCAGAGTTTAAGAAGCCAAAGTCAGAATCGCAGTGCATAATAGAATTAAAGGAAATCAAACAGAAGCCTACCGAATCGGTCTAGGAATTTGACCAAAAATTTAAAACATTGCTAGACCAAGTTAGTTTCGTAATAGCCCCACAACAGCATAAGGAATGGTTCATCGCTGTGTTGTTTCCTCACATCAGACAACCATTGATGCAGCAGAAGCTTGCGTCGTAGGCAAAGGCCTTAGAGATCGCAATGTAGCTAGAGGCTTCACCAATTGCTGAGACTAGTGCTGGGATGTCACAGATTCAGAACCAGCTGACTACGCTGACGTTAGAATTACAGGGTATGAAAAATGGGAAAGAGAAAAGATATGAACATAGACGTGAAGTTTGGTGCATCGGATGCAAAGGAGAAGGCCATACCAGAGAACATTGCCCTCTATTTCAGGACTATCTTTCCAGTGGCGCACCAAACCCAATAAATATGAACCACAATCAGGAACCGTGGTGTGAAATCTGCAGAACCAGAGGGCATAGGCCTGAAGACTGTTATCTGATACTAAAATATGTAAACACACCTAAAATCCTATATTGCAATTTCTGTAAATCAGTTGGACATGATGAATCCAATTGCCGCGCATATGAGCTCATGAATGAAAGAAAGTGTGATATGGAAGCAATGCGAGGTGCTGGGATGTATCGCGTTCAAGAGGAAACTCAGCCAAAACAAGAAAACACCCAATATGATCAAGGGGGATATAGAGGCTGTGGTGGTGGATACCGCGGGAGAGGAAGAAATGTCGGCCCGGTGCAAGGAAGAGGCCACGGCCAGGTAATCTGTTACAACTGTGGCCAGCCAGGTCACGTTTATAAAGATTGTACCAACCCATGCAGTACGTGCAATTACTATAAATCATTTGAGCATGTTATTGAAGACTATCTTGTACTTGAGGTAGAAATGCAGAAGAGAAGAATGACAGAACCACCAAATCCCAATATTCAGTTGATTACAGCAGAGAGCAGAACTGTAGATCCAAGTGTAAACATGGTAACGCGCAGTGGCGCAGATACAGGAAGGGATGGAGGCGCAGAAGCTTCGACCTTCGGAATGAGTGACCCTAGCCAGAATCCTGGAGAGCCGGTATGGATTAGGAAAGCACCAGGTTTGGATTTACAGAAAAATAAGAGAGCCTTTGAGGAAGCACGAGACATATTCAGGGCA
This sequence comes from Larix kaempferi, assembly GCA_027924585.1. NCBI lineage: Eukaryota > Viridiplantae > Streptophyta > Pinopsida > Pinales > Pinaceae > Larix > Larix kaempferi. The sequence continues at coordinate 48,697,435 of BSBM01000510.1, forward strand.
CTGAGACCTAGCTCCCCCAGAACACAGTTGCGTAGTGAAGTACCACAAAGAGAGAATATGCCAACGTCACAAGATCAGACAAATGCCACAACAGATGCAGGGACCTCTGTTGCGCAGTTCTTACGCAGCTGCATGAAATTACTAAAGTGCACAGATGCTTTGATGGAATTCGAAAAGCTACTAAGGCAGTATGAGCCAAATAGTGACAAGGGGGCTACCACTGGCGCAGTCCACAACATTCGGAGTCCTAAGAGAACAGGAAGGGAAATGAGACTCACTGCACAGATTGGAGATTATGAGATGGATGAGATCATTCTTGATCTTGGATCCGAAGTAAATGTCTTGACCAAGCAAACATGGCATCAGATGGGTAAACCCAAGTTACAGTGGTCACCTCTACAGTTGAGGATGGCTAACCAAGGGATAGTTATACCTTTGGGAAGATTATCCAAAACCATTGTTGACATTGATGGAGTGTGTAGCTATGCCGATTTTGAAGTAATCGAAATCGTGGATGACATCCATCCTTATCCGGCATTGCTGGGTATCGATTGGGAAATGACAAACTATGCCATTATTGATTTAAAAACTATGAAAATGATATTTGAAGGCAATGACATTAGGGTCATCGCGCCATTAGCCCCTTCGCAGGGCGAGCGGTATGTTGAACCAATTCAAGAGGAATCCAGAGCTCAAGACTTGGACCATATTTACAAGATGACAACCAATACTGCTGACTATGTTAATCCAACTGCAGATTGCACACTTAGTTGGCACTGTGATAGCTCTTGCATATTAGATTCCGATGCAGGACTAGAAAACTGGCAAAGAAGGTTACATGAAGTATCTACCAGAAAATGTGCACGGATCAAAAAGTCACTCTGTTGGATTGGAAAAGAGGTAACTCCAATCCCTACCGTTGATGGTTTATCTAATGTGTATTGTTTTATCAAATAATATACTGCAGCAATTCTGGATGAACATCGTGTCTCAGCTCTAGACATGGCATTGTGTGGCATACTTGCCAGATGGTGGGCTACGCATAAGCAAATACTGACAACATGGGATCAGTGTAGAATTAAGATGCAAATTAGGTTTGCTGATAAGGTTACCCTATCCTTTGAGAAATATAATGGACAGACGGATCCAAGAGAGCATATTCGGGTATGTTCAGGAGCATGGAAGGAAAGACCACAGACAGAATGGGTGCATCTGTTTGTGCACACGTTAGAAGAGCCGATTCCAAAGAAATGGTACTTAGACCTGGAGTTTTGCAGAGGCACAGTGGATTGGTCAGACCTCACTGCGACCTTCCAGTAGGATTTCAGCTTCGAAGACAAGCATCCAAGTATCAATGACGTGCTGTAGGTCATTAAGAAAAAAATATTCAGTCCAGATTGTACACAAGGAAACATGACACTAGAAGAATTCTTTGGTACAGACTGCATACTTGAGCGCCTACAACCTGAATGGGAAGAGCAGCTAGAACATGATCTTGAGTTTTATTACATTGATGGAGAAACCAAGGACATAGCAGATAGCAATGAGGAGGACCCGCGCAACATCCGGATACCTGAGTCAGAGGGATCGCGCGAGGTAGAAGGACCTCCACTAGAAATTCCAGACATGAGTGGACCCGTGAAAACAAGGAAAGTGAACATTGGCACCAGCGAAGTGCCAAGGTTCACAGCTATTGGAGATTATTGGGACGAAGATACAGTTGAAGAGGTCATGGGCATATTACAGGAATATCAAGAACTATTCCCGACCAAGTTCACAGAGATGAAAGGTATCTTGGGAGACTTAGGAGTGATGAAAATTCCTCTTAAGCCTAGCATGAAACCTGTGAAACAAAGACCATACAGACTGAACCCGCGCTATAAAGAATGAGTTAGGGAAGAACTCGATAAGATGCTCGATGTAGGGATCATTGAGCCAGCTGAAGAATCTGAATGGATAAGCCCAATGGTTATCCAGGGCAAGAAAACAAAGGGCGAGATCAGAATTTGTGTGGATCTCAAAAAACTCAACGATGCTTCAATGCATGACCCACTCCCTACACCTTTTACAGATGAAGTGCTAGATAATGTTGGAGGGAATGAGGCCTATTCTTTTACTGATGGATTTTCTGGCTACCATCATATTAGGATTGATTGCGCAGATAGGCACAAGACGACTTTTGCTATAGAATGAGGGTCGTTCCAATACACAATGATGCCCTTTGGCCTGAAGAATGCACCCGCCATATTCTCTAGAGTGGTCGTCGTAGCATTTAACGATTTTATACATAAGTTTCTAGAGGTTTACTTTGATGATTGGACCATTTTCGGGCTGTTGAAGAACCATGCCATGAACCTCAGGATGATGCTAGAAAAATGCAGACAACACCAAATTTCATTAAACTTGAAGAACCGTGTCTTCTATGTACCCTATGGAGTCTTGGGACACATTGTATGCAAACAAGGCTTGATGGTAGACCCTGCTAAGATTGCAGTCATCGTAAACTTACCTACACCCAATTCAGTTAAGCAATTGCGCACTACACTGGGGCATACCGGTTACTACATGAAGTTCATAAAAGGGTATGCACAGATAACCGCAGCTATGGAAAACATGCTGAAGAAATATGTACCATTCATTTGGAATGAGGATTGTGAGAAAGGCTTCGACACGTTGAAGGAGAAAATGGTCACTGTGCCAATCCTAGTTTTTCCGGATTGGGAAAAGCCTTTTCACATCCATGTGGACGCATCATGCATGGCATCGGGTATTGTTCTTGCGCAACCAGGAGAGGGAGGCATTGATCATCCCATTGCATTTTCCACTAGAAAGCTATCATCCGCTGAGAAGAACTATACTACTACTGAAAGAGAAGGACTCGCAATGGTATATGCGCTGCAGAAGTTCAGGCACTACCTGCTTGGTGCGCACTTCTCCATGTTCACTGACCATTCTGCCTTGAAATACCTTGTTAATAAGCCAGTGTTAGGGGGGCGCATATGCAGATGGTTACTACTCTTTTAGGAGTACGATTTTGAGATTGTTGTTAAGCCAGGCAGATTGAATTTGGGACCTGATCATCTATCAAGAATCGAGTCGGGAGAAGATCCTACGAATTTGGAGGACAATCTGCCTGATGCGCAGTTGTTCGCCATATAAGTTGCAGATGAGTACTACCAGGACATCATTGATATTTTTACCACTGGATTCACACCCGTAGAGTTCACTACGCAGCAGAAGAAGCAGCTGGTAGTGTGCGCAGCAAACTTCACTATAATTGCAGGTCAGCTATACAAACTGGGACCGGATGAAGTATTGCGCAGATGTGTGCTGGAGCATGAGAAACCATTTATACTAGCTAATGCGCACTCAGGAGTCACAGGAGGCGATTATGCAGGAAGAGATACTGCACAAAAGATATTGCATGCAGGGCTATGGTGGCCTACAATTCATAAAGATTTGAAGGAACACTGCTAGAATTGCCATGTCTGTCAGAGGACAAGGAAGCCATCACGCAGAGATGAAATGCCGTTAAATCCACAGCTGACATTGCAGGCCTTTGAGAAGTGGGCCATTGATTTTTTGGGTCCTATTAACCCACCAGGAAAAAGAACTAGTGCGAGGTATATCATTACTGCTATCGATTACCTCACTAGATGGGCAGAAGCAAAGCCAGTCAAAGACTGTAGTGCAGCTACAGCTGCAGAATTTATATATGAGAATATCCTTACAAGGTTCGGATGCCTGAAGATATTGATGAGTGATCAAGGCACTCATTTTCTAAATAAGACCATTGAGGCTTTAACCGAAGAGTTCCACGTTCATCATCAGCGCAGCACGCCTTATCATCCATAGGAGAATGGAATTGTTGAAGCATTTAACAAAGTGTTGGAGAATGCGCTAACAAAGATATGTAACGTCAATTGGGACGATTGGGACCTGTGCATTCCATCTGTACTATGGGCATACAGGACTACCTGCAAGAAACTAACTGGCCATACACCTTTCAGGCTTGCCTATGGACAAGAAGCAATGATGCCGATGGAGTACATTGTTCCCAGCTTGAGGATAGCAGCGTTTATAGGCATGGCTGATCGCGCAGCACTCGAAGAAAGACTCCTACACTTGGTTGGGCTAGAGGAAGATCGCTTTGTCACAGGCTTCCACCAACAAGTCCAAAAAGAGCGTGAAAAATCTTGGCATGATCGCCACATCAAGAACAAGAAATTTTAGGTAGGTGATCTAGTCCTCCTGTATGATAGTAAATTCATGAAATTTCTTGGAAAATTTAAGCTGCATTGGCTTGGCCCATATACTGTAATGAATGTTACTAATGGTGGCGCAGTCCAGTTAGCTACATTAGACGGAAACACTTTACCAAGTTTGATAAATGGTAGCAGACTAAAGCTTTACCGCAATAGTGCGGCTGCGTAGAATCCTACATGATCAGGGAAGTGTACTGCGCAACACTACTGAAGTTGCATGCGCCAAAAAAAAAAGAGAGAGAGAAGAAGAAAGTGGATGCACAGAGCAACCCCAGAAGCTCATCGCGCAGAAAAAATGAATCGACAATCACGCAGAAGATAACACCCAGTGCACGTACTGTACCAAGAATTTGATTGGACCACCAACGCATTATCACGGAAATCGTTACCATGACATCTGACGGCCGGTTAGTGGGTCGTTAACCAAATTGGTGGCAATAGGGAAACTCACGATTTAAAAATGGATGGGACATTTCGGAACCCATTAAAGACCGAAGTGACCAGTTCATACCGAAATCCAGATGGCAGGCTAAGCCATTAACGCAAATTCAACGGATTTGACAAGCTGGCTTGATAGACAACCGTTTGGCCTTTAAGGAAACAGTGTTCGCTTTACGAGAAGGATTGGCTGATAGGCCTAAGATATACGCATGAATTGGAATTCAAGAGGGCTTTAAGGACCTCGGGAACTGCGGAAGGCCATATAGCGGACCAGCAACGGCTATAAATAGACCTCGCTTGGCCACTTAACCATTTTTACGAAGTGTTTGAACTAGTTGAGAGCCGAGCGACCAGAGCATTGTATGAGTGACTCGGTTGAGTTAGTAGGTCTTTCTGGTTTATTTGAGCAAGCAAGGATTCCAGCAGCAATGACGACGATGAAACCAGGCCCGTCCAAAAGTTCAGCACGGTAGGCTGCGGGAAGCAGTAAGGGCAAAGAGACAGCAGCTCCAGAGAAGGGGGGATCCAAGGTACCATTACAGCAGATAGCTTCGGCTCACGCTCTGCCATTTTATCCAGTGCCCGACTACATTCCACTAAGGAAGCTCGATGCCCCACTAGTAAACATAGAAAAGAACTTCAAATATCAAAATCCTGCTACCCGATATCTCTACCAGGGTAAAGATTGAGGAGAATCTGATGGGTGGTGTACCAGGTTGTAAGCTGGATGAGCAAGACTGACTAGAGAATGCGTTGGTAACACCAAAAAGTTACCCACAGTTTAGGCCAGATTCCTATATCAATTGGGTCAAGGATGAACAGAATAGAACCAGCAGGCTGGAAATTCAAGAATGGCTAAGGGCCATCCAACCATCAGGCTTGTTAAATTTATTGCAAATGCCTTACTTTACCAAGAGTGCTGAGTTTTCCGTTGTTGTGTGCACATTTCTCACTTGCGTGCATGAAGGATTCCTATGGTTGGCCACGCGCATTGAAATTAGTATCGACCTGATTCATCACATCACCGGATTGAAAAAGAGGGGAGAGGACCCTGCTAACCTCATCATAAAGAAAGCGCAGGATAGAGCTATTAGCACTAAAGTAGTAAAAGAGTTTGGCGTAGTGCGCAAGGGACGGGGGTTCCCAACAGCCAACATCAATGACCACGCCACACAATTTATGACCCGGTTTCTTGCAGGAAAGCTGTTGCGCAAGTGTAGACCACCTGAAGTACCCGCGGTCGCAATCAGGGTAGCCGCTAATGTATTGCGCGGAAAATCTGTTAAGATTTAATATGCTAAGACAGAAAATAGCAGCATTACATTCCATTTCACAATAATAGCATATACAGGATCACTGAAGAAACAACAAGCATAGCATAAACACAAGAGACACAAATTTATCATGGGAAACCCTCATGGGGTAGAAAACCCAGTAAAGCTTCCTCAATATAGATGACCAGCAATATACAAAGATGCAAACCAAAGACATGATCTCCTCCTCCACCATAGCAGACCTCTCCTCCACAAGTGTGCCTCTCTCAAGTGAGTGTATGTATCAAATGAGGAACACACCTCCTCTATTTATACACTACTCTGACATATCTTTTACACAAGTACATGTAGGCTCGTATTTAACCATTAGGTTAAATACCCTATTATAACTGACTGGGCCGACCCCACTAGGGTGGTCTAACAACCCTTTGACCCACATAACACATACAGGGCCGACCCCCACTAGGGAAGTCTAATAACCCAAGTTGCCACATTCCGACGGAGGAATAAACATCTCCGGATATACAATAAGATCTTTACGGAGGAATGAAACATCTCCGGAATAATAAAGTATAAATATAATATTCTTTGAAGTTACAATATTTCAACAAAATCTTACAATTGGTGCCAATTCTTATTGAATGAGTTCCTGGCAAATGTTCAGGACACCCAAGATGATGGAACAGTGTTTCACTTTAGTTGGTTGCTAGTGTTGATAGCCTTTGTAGGCTAGAAAGAGCCAGATAATTACCAAGGAGCTGCCACTTTAGCTGGACAAGGCCGAGGAGTGCGCTTTGCCAATCTATGGGCAATCCCAAAGGCATCTAGGCAGCGGCAAATGGCTGAAGTGTTTTATGTTTACTATCACTAGTTGCGCGAAGCAATTATGGCAACGTCGCGCGTTTCCAAACCACTAGTTTATGAATACACCTTACATCATCAGGTTTCAAGCGAAAAGGAACCAAACATTCATTCAACCAAGAGGTGACATAACAGAGCAGGATTTATGGTATCCAGGCTTTTACCGACTGGACAATAACGCAATCAAGGGAATGATGGAATTATGGGAGCCCGAATGGAAAGTTCCCACTTCATGCAATGATGCTTTTGACTACGGGCATAACGTAGAACCTCTTTGGGAAAAGATCAATGTACCAGACACTGATGAGGAAGACACAGAAACATATTAGGAAGACAAAGAAGAAACAACAACAAAGAAGGGAAAGAAGGGCCGACTACCAGCTGGAATGCCCATTGTGGAAGAAAAGGATGACGCATAGAGTCAGCATTATGCTTCATCGGCAGCAAAGAGAAAGGCCACTGAAGGCCCCTCGCAACCACAGGGTCGACGCACAAAAAGAAAGGCTGAAAAACTCGAGTTCGGGCCGCAACAACATCCCAATGATTGTGAGACCATTGCAACAAAAGTGCACAAAGCATGGGAAGAGGCTTGCGCTGAGAACGAAGCTAAGCAAGAACAACTGCAGTTGACCATAATCCAAGCTGTGGAACAGGTCAAGACATTGGTAGCCCATATGGAATTGGGGCAATCAGGTTCAGGTATTAATGGGAAATCAGCAAATCCAAGCGCGCAAAGAAGACCACCTGTTACTGGAAGTAAGTATCCACGCATCTTGAACCTTGAACCTAGCTACCTGATTTACCCAAATGAAACGGTTAAGGAGGAACTAAAGACTGGGCACCTCGTCCTGAACATCGGGGCCTTACCCCTGGAAGACCTGAATGAGTTGCACGTCAAAGTTGCAGAAGAAATTCACGAGAGAGGCATCGCCTCATATGATAAGTGTGCACAGTTAACTAAGAGAATCAATCAGATAACACCAAGCAAGAATTGAGCGCAGCCAAGTAAAAGGGCCAAAAGCTGAAGGAAACCATTTCAGCTGTGTGTGCACACATAGAGGAATGCGAGGAAGAAGATGACATGGAGGACATAATAAAGAAAATTGGGGCCAAGGTAGAGTCCCTTACTGCTGAGAAAATGGAAATGGAAACCGTGTAGAAAGGCAATATCGCAAAGTTGGAGGCTCGGCACCTTGTCATTCCGTCAAATCAGTGCCCAGCTCTAGCTGAGGACATCAAAGTAACCATGGATGGCATTTCGTCGGAAGTGATGAAATGCCAAGACTTACTTGAGCGGATAACTACAGCAGTAACCGGGTTGAACGAGGATCCTGTGCTACAGCAGGTAAGGGCATAAGTAGAACAGAAGCAGCAGCAGGTCGATGTTGCAAGTATACAGATGAGGAATGCGTCGACGAGAGAGAAAGTGCAGATATTCAATGAGGTCAAGGACCTGCAGAAAGAGCTGGCAATACTAAGAGAGAAAGAGGCTGCCACAACGGACAGGCTGCAGCCTATTGAGCAAGAAGGCCTCAAATTAATGCATCAATTCGATGCGAAGTTCATAGAACTTCAAACGGCAGAAGGTACTATGCAGGAACAAGTGGCTTGGGACAAGGTCTCGTAGGCTACTCTGGAGACGCTTCAAGGGTTCAAACAGAAAGCCAAGAACGTAGTTGTGGAGTTGCAGCAAACTCTGCAAAGCTTCACAATAAATCTTGGGACGATGAAAGACGTGGCACCAGAGTCCGCAAGTGGAAGTGGCTCGGGATGAGCCATAGGTGAGTGTTAGGGGCCTGTTGGGCAGGGCCCAAGTGGGTTGGAAAAATATACAAGTATGGAAAATAGTGCATAGCGCGCTGTAGTAGGAAGAAAAGGAAATTTTGATAATTACACAGTGCGCGCTGCGGCAGGAAGAGAAAGCAGTTTAGGTGAAAGCGCATTGCGCGTGACGGCAGGCAACGAACAATTTGGGGTTTTGCGCGTGTTGTGCGAGGGCAATTACTGAGGCACGGTCGCGCAGTAGGACGATGCACATGGTAGCGCATGAGCTATCTTCAGTTCAGAACATGGGAAAAGGTCAGACAGGGACATGACCTATTTTGGGTAAGGAACATGTGGATGACAGATGAAAGCGACCTGTTCAAACGTGTGGTGGCAAGCAGTTGAGAAGCTAGGCCACGACACCGATGGCGACAGGCAGGCGAAGGAGTGGAAAGGGACAAGCCATGATGCAGTTGTAACCGCTTAGAGGACTGCAGCTATCAGAAGAGTGTGTGAGCCACGAATGGCCCAGCTAGAGCACGCGGAGTAAGTTGTTAACAGCGACAGCTAGGGTGGCAGTTAACTGCACCAGTTTTGTAGACCTAAGGGTTTTTGCTTACAAATTGTAAAGATATGCCTGCGTGCATAATCTATAAATAGGCATGATTTTGTAGGTGAAAGGGTTGTTGGTTGGGTTGTTGAACTCTTCATTTTGGTTAAGTGTTGATTATTGTAGAATCTTAGGCTTAGACAGCCATTGTAAAGGCTCTGCAGCTGAGTGCGCAGAGACCTATCTGAGAGAGAAGAGAGTCTGCAGCTGAGTGCGCAGACTAAGAACGGTTGTACCCTTCCCATTAAGAGCAATATTACAACCGTTCTTGTGGACATAGCCTCCATCCGAGGGGTGAACCACATTAAATTCTGTGTTGTGTGACCAATGTGTTTTTATGATTTTTTAATTGCTTGGTATGTATGTTTAATGCTGGAAACTTTTGTTTGTGATTTCTTTTATATGTATTTGCCGCGATGAATGGGAATAATATGTTAGCAATGCATGCACAAAGGATTGTTAAGTGTTCTACATATATGAATCTATCGATTGGAATGCATGAAGCCATCTATTGGTCAAAGTAGTGAACACTGAGTTTAAGTGCAGCATTGGAGCGTGCTGTAACGTATGTTATTAAACCATCCATAATTTACTAATAAGACTTGAATGGAGTAAAGGGATAAAGGACGTTAAGTAGAGTGGTTAGAATTGAACATCCTGGCAAGGACGCGCAGTCTCATGGATGCGCCGAGTCATTGGAGGTTGCTGCGAGGTATCTCTTGATAGCTTACTGTCGTAACGCAAAGGTATCGTGTATCGCATAGTCATTGGAGGTGCGAGCGCAGTTGTGCACTGAAGGCGCAAGTGCGTGAGCGGAGTTGCACACTGAGTACCCGACGTGAAACAGAAGGTTCACGCAGTATCTATCTGCACAACCCGCAAGTCGTTGCGCTACTTATTAGATTTCCCCCCATTGCATCACCCGATTATGGAAACTTGATTCCGCAACCACCCCCTCCAGCTTCACCTCGGGTGAGACCTCAGGTTGCACGCAGCCTGTTGCCGAAAGGGCCGGTGAATTGGGGTTTTGTTGGTTGCTTGAACCACGAAGTACTTGGGTCTACACTGGAAACCTCAAGAAGGTGATCGATAGCCAACAATAAATTTCACTTTTCTAGAGAGGCAATGTCCCGTCATGCCAGGCATCATCACATGAACGACATACCGAGCTACAAATTTCAACAGAGACATCATGGTTAAGGGATTAAGTGTCAAGGGGTTAGGGGTGGAGGGTATATATTGTTTAAATGTTAAGGGTTTAGGCTTGGGCTCAATGAAATATTTCAATATGTTTTTTAATATAAATTAATGAACAAACTTTGCATACATTGGGATTATTGGTTTGGATTTACATTGTTTTACATATACGATATATATGTAATTATATTTTGTAAAAATTGTATATTTAATGTATTGTTATTCAATAGGCTCTTTGTCCTATTTCAGTCCAAGTCTAACCAATAACCCAACAACACCTCTAAACCATTATCAACCAATAAATGACCACTAACGATGTTAACTCTTATCCAAATAATCCTAATTTTTTTTCCAACAATTCATATTAAATATTGAACACTTCAAGGAGATTTCAACAGGTAATTTGTATCCGAGACAAATAATAATGAAGCATATCAAATTTTGGGTCATAAAAATAATCATTTTTTAAACATGGATTACAAATGATGTAAATTTAGAAGTCTTTATTTTTAGATTATTGTTTGCAACAATGTCATCCAGTGTATCCTTGTCAATGTTCATATGTTCTTGCAAGTATTTAATATTATTCTTGCTACACCATCCCGAGATATTATAATCATCCTCATCTTCACCTTAATCATCTTCAACATCAATGAAATGTGTTTGTAGACCATCTATATTGTTACTAGATGTATTTGGATCATCATTTTCTATTTCATCCATATTGTTGTCTTCAATAAGATTATCTTACTTTGGATTTTGTTGATAGTCATGACCAATGGTGTCATCTAACTAATCATTCTGTGATGATGCACCTTTGAACCTACTTCTCTACATTGCTAAAGGAATATTCTCATAATTATCAACTTCACATTGTTGTGCCTCAACATAATCATCTTAAACATCATCATGGATGTCCATTTATTCTATGTTCTCTAATCCCTCACTCGTATTTTGTTGGTCATCATTTTTATGCTCCGTATTGACCGAGGCATCGTCAAATACATGCATTAATCTTGGATCACAATGTATGACAAATATCCATTTCGGGTCCAAAATATCTTCATATAAAAATATCTACACATGAACCACATACATATATTAGGCCTATGTTATAACATTTTTATTGATTAATAAACACACCCACACATTCACAATAAACTATGAATTAATAGATTATTGATCACCACCGATTCTATTTGAGTTAAAGAAATACCTGCTCACAATGAATTGGTAGAACATAAGGCTCCTTATCCTCCAATAGGAATCCTGAGGAATCTATAGAAAACAATCCACTATGGGTATCATGTCTTCGTGTCCTCTCAAATGCTTCATACCATCTACACTTAAAAATACAACATTTGAAAGATATTTAATCCGACTCAATAATTTCTTGGATTTTCCCAACATATTGAATATTCCCTTCAATGATATTCCTATCTTTTGAACTTGCTCGACTGGATTGCTTGAAATCAACCATTATGCCACAATCAAAGGATCATCTCTTTACATCTACACTTTCTACACGATAATGTAGACCATGTGCCCACATTGCAAGATATTTGCTCGCCTATGAAAGACCATTGATTTTAGTGAAAATAAATATAACTATGAATTTTTTAATAGTTAATAGTGTCAAACTGTATTGAAACAACATTTGTAGAATTCCAAATGTACCTTTTTTCACATCCTCTAGACATGTTTATTTCATCTTTTGTTATGTTTGCATCTATACCTACATCATCTATTCGATTTTGAAATTTTCCACTAAACCATTCTAGTGTGAAATCTTTGCCCCATTCCCCAAGAAACTAAGTGGAAAGTGGAGTATTCCTTGGGTTCAATCTCTTAAACTGTCTCCTTTCTTTCAACACTTCTTCGCTTTTTTTTATCATACAAATCAATCCATTTGTTCATACAAACCATATGGTATAGAGCGAACTTGTTGAGCAGAACACTTTCGGCTACACTTATTGAAAATCAACATGTATATTACAAACTCCAAATGTCATAATGTTAATTTGGAAAAAAAATTATAGAGTAAATGATTATAATAAAAATAACCACAGTGATTATGAATTTACTTACTAATTTCTACTTGCACACCATTAGATGGTTATCTTTATCCATCAATAATATTTGATGCACATTCTTCATCCCATAATTGTGGCCCATCTTCAAAATATTTACCAAGGAATTCACATAGGAAGAAAAATTATTCATTCAATACATACCCTTCAACCATGCAACCCTCTAGGTGTGCCTTTTGTCGGACATATATTTTTAGAGTTTTCATATACATCTCAAAGAAAACATCCACCTCATTGACATGACACTCGCCAATTCAAATACACATACAATTTTTGCAATTTCCTTCTTCCATCTCGACACTTCACATTCGTGGATCTCCTTGGCGGTCACCCACCTAATATAATAATACTAAATTAGTACGAACCTTTAGTCAAAATTAAAATGCAGTATAATATCTTTATCTCTCTCACACATGAACATTTCATACCAAATACCTTGTAAATGGTGACAATCAACTTATGTCATTCCTTAAGTCAACGGTAAGACATGAACCCCCCCTTAACGCCAATGACATGATATGCTATCAAACACATTTATTAAAGCTCATTAGTAAAAATTTTCACACAATAGAATATCAAAATATATTTAGTACTTAAATGCTAATAATAAGAGTTAATGACGATAATATCTTCATAAAATTGTGGAAATAATGTATTTTAAATCCTGTGATATGTCCATTAACTTTAAAAGCTTTATTCAATGATGACCCATAGCCAATAGGTGTCTTTATTGAATGAATGGCATTTTTTAGTTGGTCTAGCTCTTTCTTTTTCAAAATCCATGGAGCTTTTGCATATGTTTCATTTTCCCTATTTGGCCACAAATGTCTTCTATCAAATTTTGTATGCGAAAGAGAAATATCTATCCTCGAAGAATTCCATGATATTTCCATAACATTACATCCCAAAAGAACAAGGCTCCAAAATAATGACAGGTTTTTTCTCCACTTTCCATGTCTTCTACTAGGGTAGAAACCTTAGTGCTAAAACTAGGTAGAGACATCAAGTGAAGTATGCAACAAAAGAAACCAACCTAGGGAAAGTACCCTAAAAATTTGTGCATGATGCTCAAGGAACTCAACCACTAAAGATATCCCACTAGGCTACATCCGCACTCTAATCTACCACATTAACATGGACTCTCCACTTCAATATATTCATAATTTGATTGATTATTTTAAAAGTAGCACCAGTCTGAATTTTATTTGCAATCAAAGTCATTCAATTCATGTTATGTTGGGTGGCATATCCACAATCTTCTTTACATTAACAATCAAATGCTCCAATTTTGTAGTAACTTGGAGAACGGCCTCTTCATCATCATCTTTAGTGTGTTGGAAACACTTGGTTCCATTGGTATTTCCATTTTTGGAATCCTATGCTCACAACCTTCAACAATTGTCACATTTGCAATATTATTTTGTATTTTGTGACATATTCACTTCCTTTCTTCTATGGAAACTTTAACCTTGTCATGTTTATGTTGGAATATTTTCAAATTAATATTCTTTGGAACCCTCTTCCCTTGAATCTTTCATCTTCAATTTAATGGGACCTGCAATCTATTGCATCTTCCTTATATTGTACATGTACATGCATGCTTCTCCTCTACTCCTTTCCAATATTCCTCAAGTGCATATGTTGGGGAAGATTAAAGAGAGAAAATATGTGCTCTTGTAGAAAGGAAACAATTTACTTTGCCTAAACATTCTTTAATGGGACATATTTCGGCTACTTAGTAAAATAGTCAATAACAATAAGAATAAATATGGGACCAATAGAAGAAGGTGGGGAAATAGTACCTATAAAGTCAATTTTCACTTGGTGAAAGGAAAATAGATTATGGTAGGGTTCAAGGGCATCCTTGAAAACTTATTTTTACCTCCCAATTTCTAGTAGTGATCACAGGTCCTGGAAAATGTGAAAGAGATGTGAAATAGGGTATGCCAAATAATCCATCGCACAATATTGTGTCTACAGTGTCATTCGTAGAAAAACTCCCATTAGCAAGGAATTGTAAATGGGTTATATCATGAAACTAGTAAAAGATTGATTTGGCTTGAGATTTCTCGACACAATGGGGCAACTAGGACATACTTGGTACTTTCTAGTGTTAGTCTTCTCTTTTTGTTGGCCCGCAAATGTTATGGGAATTGTTGGCTTTTTAGGTTAAAAAATTGATATCCTAATATCAAGTGTAGTGTACCCAACCTCGAAACCAAGTTCACGGAAACATGTAAACGCAAGGGAATACTAAGTAAAGATAAAGCACAATGGAATAAGGTCAACCAAAGGTTAGGATAACATACCATCAAGCCAATTAAAACAAACATACAACCTTTAGAATAATTGTGATACTTCAAAGAAATTATAAAACTCCCCAAAAGCTGATGCAGATGAAACACCATGCAAGCATGATAATGCAACCATATTTAAAACCTTCAATAAACTTGGAACTTAGCATTATTAAATTATTAAAGGTGACCATAATCATTTTTACGGAATTCTTTGCAAACAATTACAAACTAGATCTTTCTACCATAAGACTATGCAATTTATGGCACTCCCAATGAATTTAACATCTACAACCATTTAATAATGAACAACAACAAGTATAGAGAATCCATATACATCCCCTAACTCATACAAGAAATCATATCTGCAAATAGCTATAGAAATCACTACCTGATCATCAGGTAAGCATCAAAATCTCTGCAAAACCAAATGTAAACTTTTAAAAAAAGAATATCATCTATATGGATCACTCTAACACCAAGGGTGCACTAGATAATTCATATACAACCATACAACATTAGATATTCAAATCTCCTGAGAAACTATCAATTCAATCTAGTTTTTCAAGCAGAAAACGTAGAATTTAGTGATCAAAACTCAGTAATTTCAATTGTAGAATCATGGGGCATATTTGATCAGCCATGGAGGGTGCACTTGCAGAGCATGATACAAAAAATAAGACATGATTAAACATATTTCAAGTTTCCATTAAGATCATATCTCCAATAGAAGAGAAAAACACCAATTTTCCAAACAAGATTTCTCAACTAGAGTTCCAGAAACTAGGGACCCCCCATTTATGGGACCCTTCCTAAAACTAAATCTGAAATGTAGTTGCATAATATCAATGAATTCAATCCTATAATTGATATAAAATTTAGTTTTGAACTAGCAAATACAAAATGAAATAGTAAACCTGTCAATCGTAGGTTGATCCCACTATCGAAGGAGGAGTCATCGTCAATCCAACTTGTCCATTTTCGTCTGCGTCTTCCATTGGATTCCAGCAGTAAAATCTCGTTTAACCATAGGTGAAGCAATCGTTAGCTTCACCACCCAACCGTAGGCTTATGCAGAAACTAAGGAATTTCAACTATGAATTCATCTACAGATCTTATCAGCAATAGAGGGAGCATTGGAAAAGTAAGCTACAACAAATAAACACAAAAATAACATATTTTAGTCTTCCATTAAGATCAAATATCAAATAGGAGAGAAAAACACCAATTTCCAAGCAAGATTCCTCAACTAGAGTTCCAAAAACCAAGCAATTGTAATTACAAATTTATCTACTAATCTAATCAGCCATAAAGGGAAAATTTATAGAGTAAGGTACAACAAATAAACACATAAATCACATATGTCAAGATTCCATCAAGATCATATCTCATAGTCAAGGAAAATGGACAATTTTCCAACAGTTAAATCATCAAATCTACATCCAATCATTGATACAAAACCTAATACATTTAACTACGAGTAGATCATCCATCAAGGGTGCTATAGCAACAATGAAAAAAAAATAAACATATGAATTTACATAAAATAAACCACTTATATTATTAATGTGAAACTTGCATCAACCGGACCACGTTCCACTTAGCCAAAGGAACTGCCAAGCCATATTTCAGTTTGACAAGCCACCCCTGAGCTGAGGCCACATATACACAACAGATTTGCACTCAAGGATATCTCAAGTATAAATTTGAGGGGCCACAAATTAATTCCTCGCCGCCTTCTTTCTCCTCCACCCCAATACCAGGTGCAATGGTAATCCCTTCACCCCTAGGTTCCTCGGGACATCACCATTCACTATCAGGATTTATGTACAGGTCCAAGATAGAGACAAATAGTGGATAAGGAGGAACTATACCAAAGTTTCCCTGGCTTACTACAAAGACCATACAATATCAGAATGCTTCAAGAACAAGGTTCATTCACATATCACAGCATACATGGCTTCCCAAGCTCACAAGCTTACCAAGCTCTTAACATCAATTGCACGAACAACCAATAAAAACCAACAACAATCAACAACAAACTTAACCAACGAGATAAAACATGGATTTATAGACCAAAGAAGGAAATTCGAACCCAGGGGGGGTCAAATCAAACCAAGGTAAGCCAACTTGAGTCAACCCAAGGGGGGGTTAACTCAACCACAAGAGTTTAACTCGAATACAACCCAAGCAATACGAATTTCAAGGATAGTGGCTCCAAGTCACTCCACCCAACTTAAATTCACGTGTGGACACCTCATCCATGTAGAGGAAATCAAAGTAGTGAGGTTAGTATTTACACAAGCCAAAGCATCTTTCCAAAATAGAAAAGGAGGGGTTACACAAGGAGTTACACAAACCAAGGCTAAAAATATCCAGTGAGGGCACACTTGGGCAAGTGGGGGTTACAAAACCAAGTGTAACCTCCAAAAATGAGTTATAAAACCACCAAAGGGCTCAATTAACAAGTGGAATCCACCCAAGTACCAAGGGAGGCCCACTAAACCATGAGTTAGGCTCAATAATACCAACATAGTCTAAAATAATCAAAAGTTGGGTCCATTGTACAATGTTTGGGTGATCATCAACTAATAAATCCACCAAGGCATAAATACATACCAAGCTCAACCAAACAAGTTCTAAAGTGCTAGGAATGTCCCCATTCCCCCTCACCTTGTGGATTTAGGCCTCCCATACTCTTTTGTTGTTTTGCGGTGTGCTACAATTGTTTTCATTAATTAATTATTTACAAAATAATAATAATAATGTCTCTAGGTCCTTAAAGACCCTTGTTCTGACACCTTGTGCCACAACAATAGTAACAATTATTACATATGTTTGGGGCTGAACATATAGGGCATTACATTCCCCACCCCCTTAAACAATGCCTTGTCCTCGATGCATATTTCAGACATGCCTTTACAAAAGGATAACATACATGCCCATATTTTCCTCAGAAAGATAACATCTTTCAAACTCTCACAGACATGCCCATCCATGCCTCAGAAAGATAACATCTTTCTAGCCACAATACTTCCCACTACCACCTACTTTCATGTCTGTCTCCACTACCTAAGGGAGAATCGGGACTAGTAGAGTGGACTCAAGGAAGAAAGGGTCAATCTTCAATCCCCATTATAGGGTCTTCAAACCTCATTACAAGGCCTTCAAACCTCAACAAAGATACATCCACCTGGAAATCATATTTCATTCACTCATATGATTAACATCACCTGCATATAAAAATATATGATATAAGGATATTCTCCTACATAGATAATTTCTTCACATTGCAACAACCACATGGTTAGCATCACACACACACACACATACATTGTTCAACAAGATGCATATAATACATCTCCAAAATATAAGATACATGAGATAAGATCTAATTATCGCATGAAATATTTCAAGGGTACATCACAACATGAAATAAATTCATTTTTATTCAATTTCACTCTACTTCACCCATGACACATAAAATACATCAAAGGTATATGAAATCAAAATACTTGAAATGAATTTACCTTAAAAAGGTATTCTGGTCTAGTTTATATTCAATTTCAATCATGCATTAGGTACATATTCTAAGTTACTTGAAATACATGAAAAACACATGAATTGCATTAAGATACTTTTACAGATAAGATATTTTCTAATAAATATGCATGAACTATCACCAAGATAATTTCCAACAAAGATATATGAAAATACCACAAGGATACTCTTCTAGCAATGATACATTTTTCAAAAGAGATACTTTCAACAAGATCATAAAGATAAATATCATAGAGATACTCAGATCATAAGATACTTTTCTAACAAAAATCACAAAGATACTTTATGCACTTTATTCATTCAATACATATCCACTACATTATTATTATTATTTATATCTATATACATATATCATTTACACATTTCTCATAACCTCTTCTATTCACCAATGAAACACTCACACAAATCAAATCACAATAACAATTAATCAATAATAAGAGAATTACTAGAATAGCACATGGTCATTCTTGCCTCTCAAGTGGCAATTCCACTAACATGCACAAATGACCAATAATGCAATAATAAACATACTACATGCATAAAATAAAATAAAAGGAAAATGAAAATCCCCATTTAGACAAGTGTCCCATTTCCTAAAATAGACAAGGAGTTACTTATTGAGGTAACCACTACCTTTCAAGTGGCAAAGCATGCCCTTACATAAAATTATTCTCTCAAGAGAAGCAGTAAAGGCAATAGGTAGTACATTTCCAATTACTAACATTCATATTAGTAATAGTAATACTACATCATATATATATATAATACTTCACAATTATACTTGTAATTAATATATTATACTACATATAATATACTTATTTAAATTTTATACACACCTATCATATATATATATATATATATATACTTACACTAACCTTATATTCTATATATATACAACTCACTACTTTGATTGCATATACTTACATCATCAAACTTAAATACTATAATACACATATACTAATATATACTTCATAATACTATACAACATATACCATACTATATCATATCAATATATATAATCAAATATGTCCATTATATACCTAATTTATCACATATGTACACACTTATATATATAGTATATACATTATGTAAACAATTAAAGACAACTTTTCCTAGTTTTCAAATTTTAATTTCAAAATGCCAATTTCCAAGTAGGAGTGCAACTTTAAAGGAGGTCTGCGCACAAAATTTTCTGAGACATTCCATAACCCAACTATGCACCCAGATCATACTAAAGGTTTGAAAGCATGAAAATCAATCCTTCCAAAAACCAAGTCAAACATACCCATAAATCAATCGTACAACAAGAAGCATTTCAATAATTTCAATGAGCAGTAAAAGAGGCAATGCACGATGAACAAGAATCGACCGATCAAGTTAGTGAACAATAAAGGAGGCAATGCACAATAAAAAACATCGACCAACCAAGTCACTAAACAATAAAAGAGGCAATGCACAAGTATTGACCAATCGAATCACTAAACAATAAAAGAGGAAATGCACATTAAACAAGAATCGACCAATCAAGTCACTGAACAGTAAGATAGGCAATGCACAAGCATCGACGAATCGAATCACTGAACAATAAAAGAGGCAATGCACATTGAACATGCATTGACCAATCAGTTCACTGAACAATATAATGGGCATGCATCAACCAATCAATCTAATGGATCATTAGATATGCAATGCATAGTACTTACAAATCAATCTATTGGGCAATGAATATCCAATATTAATTAATTCTAAAACTTACAACAAAATCATCTTTAATCTCTTAACTTTTGAAATTAAAAGTAGGATACAACCAAACCAATCTTTGAAGTAAGGATTCCAAATATTCCATTAGCACAATGGGGGGTTAAATTTCTTTCAAAAGAAAACTTATAGCATCCAAATGCATATGAAAAGAGTTGTAAATCCATAATAGGCCCAACATTCGCAAAGTTGGAACCTAAGCTCTGCTACCACTTGTAGTGTACCCGACCCCGAAACCAAGGTCACGGGCACATGTAAACCCAAGGGAAGGTCGATTAAAGGTATAGCATAGCGGAATAAGGTCAACCAAAAGGCTAGGATAATATACCATCAAGCCAATTAAAACAAACATACAACCTTTAAAATAATTGTGATACTTTAAAAACAATTATAAAACTCCCAAAAGCTCATCCAGATGCAACACGGTGCAAGCATGATAATGCAACAATATTTACAAACTTTAATAAAATTGGACCTTAGAATTATTAAAACATTTAAAGGTGACCATAATAAACTCAATAATGCTAACTAATCATATTTATGGAATTCTTTGCAAACAATTACAAACTAGATCTTTCCACCATAAGACTATGCAATT
Organism: Larix kaempferi; assembly: GCA_027924585.1. Taxonomy (NCBI): domain Eukaryota; kingdom Viridiplantae; phylum Streptophyta; class Pinopsida; order Pinales; family Pinaceae; genus Larix; species Larix kaempferi. The sequence continues at coordinate 48,718,148 of BSBM01000510.1, forward strand.
TATGGCACTCCCTATCAATCCAATTTATGACACTTTTATTAATAGTTTTGCATTACTTGTCTAATCAGTTATGAATTTAAAATATATATATCCATTTAATAATGAATAAAAAAATGTATAGAGAAGCCATCTACAAACCCTAACTCATATAGAAAAGCATATCTACAAATAACTATAGAAATCACTATTGGATCATCTGGTAAGCATCCAAATCTCTGTAAAACCAACTGTAAATTTAAATAACAATAATATCGGACATACGGGGAACTATACATCCACCAATGGTGCAATAAAGAATTCATATACAACCATACAACATTAGATTATTCAAATATTCAGAGAAACTATCAATTCACTCTAGTTTTCCAGGCAGAAAACCCATCAACTAGTGATCAAAACTAAGTAATTTCAACTATAGAATCATGGAACAAATATGATCATACATAGAGGGTGAAATTGAAGAGCATGCTACAGCCAATAATACATTATTAAACATATTTCAAGTTTCCATTAAGAATAAATCTCCAATAGAAGAGAAAATACCAATTTTCCAAGCAAGATTTCTCAACTAGAGTTCCAGAAACCAAGCAATTTCAACTGTGAATTTATATATAGATATTATCAGCCATAGAGGGAGCATTGGAAAAGTAATATACAATAAATAAAACACATTTATAACATGTTTCAGTCTGCCTCTAATATCAAATCCTCCAATAGGAGATAAAAACACCAATTTTCAAGCAAGATTCGTCAACTTGAGTTCCAAAAACCAAGCAAGTGCAATTAGAAATTTATCTACTGATATAATCATCCATAGAGGGGGAATTTTAAAAGTAGATATAGAAAATAAACACATAAATCACATATATCAAACTTCCATCAAGATTAGATCTCATAGTCAAGGAAAATGCACAAGTTTCCAACAGTTAAACCATCAAATTTGCATCCAATCATTGATACAAAACCATATACATTTAACTGTGAGTAGATCATCCATCAAGGGTGCTATAGAATCAATGGAAACATAATATAAACATATGAATTTACATAAAATAAACCACTTACCTCATTAATGTGCAACTTGCATCAACCAGACCATGTTCCACCCAGCCAAAGTGTAGGACCCCTCCCTTAGGGTCCCCCTGAACTGAACCTGAAACTTTAACAATATTACAAAAAAATTAGCTATCATAGTTACTGGAACAATAGAATAAAAAGCGTGAATAACTTAACAAAAATAAATAAAACCTTAACCTATCAACCCGATCCAATTGGTCCATTGTCGTCCATGTCTTCCGTAAGATCCCTTCAGCAAAGCTCGTTTAACCGTAGGCGAAGCAACCGTTAACATCGCCACCCAACCATAGGCTCATGTTTTTAGTCGCATGACCTCCCCTGAGCTTTGGGTCGTAGAGCTCACACACAATAATTAAGAAACTCAGCTTGGGATCCCCCCCCCACCAAAGTTTCCAGCCAAACCCTCAATAGTAGCAAATCATGAGGTAACTCAAAATTACGATAGTCATCCAGGGTCTGGGTCCTTTACCCATTCCCAAAGCCTTCCTTTTAAAGGAAAATTCCATGTGACACATGTCGCTTCATGCATAAATACATATTTTATTAAATTTCCAATTTAATAATACTCACCCATCAATGTGTCAGTTTTTCTAGAAGTTGCACCAACATTCCTAAGTTTGCTCATGTTTGTCTCCTAGATATTTTACTTAACTCCTAGTTTTGAGGTGTAGGTGGAGTTGACTAGGTGTCCATGCTTAGGATTCTACTTTGCTCCTAAAATAAACATTTATATTATTTTAAATGCTCAAAATATTCTTTTATGTGCAAATGCCTAAATAACACTTAATATTATTTAAATGCCAAAGTAATCATTGATGTGCAAATGCATTTCTAAGTAAATTTCTAGGTGCAAACTTATATGTTTTTATGCAGTTAAGTTTAATAATCATTTTCACTAGGATCCCGGTGTTGCGCTGTTGGGATTATCCGTTCCTAAATTTCATTTCCCCGAAATGGCACCACTTCGTTGGGTCCAGTCATCCGTAGTTTCCATTCCTCAGCAAGGTACCACATTGTTGGGTCCTTGCGTCCACTTTTTCCATTCTCGATAGGGTACCGCACCGTCGGGCCCTTCTGCCTTCATCCTTTCGTTTTGACTTGCGGGAACTTCATGTAGGGATTTCAGGAGCCATTACCTTCCATCCTCCATCTACATGCTATTAGGGACTAATGGCGCCGAGGAGTAAGTTCATTCTCATTGCATGCCCCCCAACTTGTACGTGACTAGCCCCATCGTGGACCACCTCGTACGCCCTCACGCTTTCCTTTTGATCAAGCGGATCAGTGCTTATCTGCTCATGCGTGGTATTCCGTCGGAACTCGACCTCGTTGTCACTCTCCCTGTGTGTGATTTACCCGTACTCTACGGCTCTTCATATTCCTTTGTGTGTCCGTCGATGAACCGTTTCACCTGTCGCTACACACATTTCTCATAAACAAATATTAGTAGTACTGTCCTCAATAATCATCATTTGATTCATAAATATGCTACTTCGTTAAGCATTTATAATATTGTCAAACATTACTCATTCATCTAATCAAACATGCATTTCGTCGATAATTACTTTCTTCGTTCTCATCACATAATCAACTGTATACCTAGTCGTTAAGCATCAGTCATAAGCATATTTTCCATAATCATAGTTAATCGTTAAATAACATGAAATCGTTCATTCACAATAACTACCCCAAATACACATATATCATTATTTCATTGATTTACAATCAATCGCAATCATAATATACTCTAAATAAAATCAAAGGGTTATTTTATTAATGTTTCAAACAGTCAGGTCACTCAATAGGTTCCCTCAAGGTCTACAACCATCTAGGGGCACTACATACACCCCCTCTTAAATAGAACTTCGTCCTAAAGTTAATTTGTCTTCTAGTACTATCGATGCTAGTCTTTATCTAAATTTATATTCTCATCTTCTTGTCATTCTATTCTATTTTTCTCCAACAATCATGGCTATAAGCACAAGTGGTTGAAGTCATTAGTTCCTATATCATCTAGTATGGTTACAATACACCCTTAGGAACTTAGTCGTAACTTCGTCTCATATCAATCCGATAATACATTCCATAATTGTCAATCCCAACAGGACTTTCTATATCTCTTATTCGTTCACGCGGGTCTACCATGTTCAAATTTTCAACAAGTTGCACTGCGTCAGTAGTCACCCAATAATTTATCAACATAACAAATCCAAGTAAGGTTTCAAATTCATTTGGTTATTTTCTCTTCAAGGCAAGTCACGATTTTTTTAACAAATCGGGAGAGACCCCCTAATAGTCCAAAAACTAAATTCCAAAAGACTGCTTCCAAATCTCCAAATGTTTTATTAATGTTGGTTCTCAATAAGATAGGGTTTGAGTCATCGAAATTTACTGACTTGGTCAGAATTGTTAAAGATTATCTCTAGTCCTTTCATCAGTAACATCATGTCCAATTTAATGAGCTTATCATGTCCTTACCTCATTTCATCATTTATGTTTCCATAGGATTTCTTCGTCAACCCCATCAAGTCATACTATGTTCGTTTTCTCATCCTCATTGAGTTCTATCTCGGGCTAGTCGTATTTTCATCAAGGGTTGACTATGTCCTCGAGTTAGCTGTGTTACGTTCGGTTCATTGTGTTGATCATCTCCATGCTTCGTTTTACATATATCATCTTCATTTCCCCCCCTTGAGGTGGAATTTCCAAGTTAATCATCTCTCGTTTACCATTGCCATAGTCATGTCGAGTTTGTACTTCTTCATTCTCTTCTTATCAACATTGTCATGCTGTGAAAATTAGCATCACTGGACTCAGTTCCCTATGCCAGTAACATTGATATCTCGTATGACTACAATTATCCTATTATTCCCTAGATGAGACCTTAACTACATAAACACTTTGTGAACTAATTATTTCTATAAATAACATGTATAATGAAATATGTGTTGCAATAAACCTATATAAATATATGTTTGCAATGCTACCATCATTAGACTATTCTTCAAGTGTACCTATATCCATGTAAACACTTTTCAATTCAAATATCACTACAATTAACATATATATGTGTAGCCATCAATATGTATTTAAAAAACAACAAACATTAAAAATAAACTTGTGTTGCAATTAACTTATATGAATATATGTTTGCAATGCTACCATCATTGTTAACTATTCTTCAAGGGTTCCTATATCTATGGAAACACTTTTCAATTCAAATATTACTACGGTTAATATGTATGAATATATGTACATGGCTATCAACATGTGTTAAAATATAATAAAAACATTAAATAAAATAAACATAAGTTAACCATAGTATAATAACAACGCATATTCTATCTAAATAATTTCATTCTTAATCTCCTACCTAAAACACTTCTTCAAGTTATCAATATATAATTTAACTGAATGATTTTAACAAACATATTCTTTTAAACCTAACAATCAATAGTTTTCGATTCATAATCCTTTATACTCAATGAGCTTAACGAGACCAATATATGTATTCAACACTCTAACCATTTCTAACCATTGATATATTTAATCATAGATAACCCATCACATATAATTATATAGCCCTGCACACCTCATGCTTTTATGATATATATATATATATATATATATATATAACCTACACATGTCACAAGTAGTATCATTTAAACACAAAAACCTTAATTACAAAAGTTAGTCTCCCATTCCCATCATGCAATTGGGACATAAGCATTCATGCATCCTAATCTAACTTTTATCATCATTTATATACCTTCATTCTATTAAATGCCCATCATTTATATACCTTCATTCTACTGAATGTAAAACATTCATAACATAATAATTAAGATACATTTAAATTAGAAGGTAATTTTAACACAACTAACTCTCCACGTGCATTTAATTAAATATACTACAATTATCATACTTCCAATTCACTTTCCTAACGACATACTCTATAGTATTTGTGCACATGAACATGTTCTTAACCATAATACCAATTCAAATGGGATATTTACGCCATAGGTGTTCACCAACGAGAAGTGCATGCTTCCACGTCGGCTAGATTCCTCGCTCATAGAGGAAATGGAATCCTGCCACGTGTTCTATCGCTTTGGCCCCAACCAACACTTCGTCCCTCTTGGAGCTCCCTTCAGTCCTTATGTACGCAGTAGGATGATCATAGATCAATATCTTTCTTGCTTCCAACCTCTACAGTAGAACATATCTTTTCTTTCTCTCTTTTGCCTGTATTTTTGTCGGAGATGGCTCCCACAGATTTGTTGCAGAACCGCGGAAGAGGAGGCGGCCAGACCACAGCCAAAGAAGTTCATTTTAGAGGCGCGAGGAGAAGGCCTTGGGGTCGATTCGTGACGGAAATCTGAGATCCCTGGAAGAAAACCCGGGTATGGATTGGTACTTTTGATACCGCAGAAGAAGCCGCGAAGGCTTATGATAACGTGGCCAGGGCTCTAAGAGGTGCCAAAGCAAAGACTAATTTTTCCACCCCGCGGGACAACCACAGTAGCATCCAGGCCAGTACGGTCGAATCGTGGTCGAGCCCGAAGAACGTAGTGGTTGCTCGATTCGGTCCCCCTTTGGATGGCTCATGGAGGAATTTCTACAGCGCCAAATACTTAGACGCTCGGTGGCCATGGGACTGCCTGGGCGTGCAGCCCGGTCGTGTGTGCAAGAAGGGAGGAGGGGGCACTCAGCTGGGCAGCTGCCGCTCCAAAGCGCTGTGTAAAACAAATAAAAACAAACAACAACAACAAAAAGAAAAACACAGAGGTCCATTCCTACAAACATAATGAAACGCGGTTCTTAAAAAAAGAGCAGAGAAGGGAATAAAATGTGTTTTGGTGTGAAATCAACGCGAGGAGAGAGCACGCAGCAGAGGGATTTCTTGCTTTATCCAACATTTTCAACACCTGTTCCACTTCCCCTTTTGCAGCATCTCTTCTTGGTGCAATACAGCTTCACAGTGCAATTTCCCATATCACTCATCCAATACCCGGGAAAAGAAGAAAAAAAAAACCTTTCTTCTTTCCTCGTAAAAAGATGAAACCCTCCAGACTGGCCGCGAAAGTGCATTCAATCTAATGGATAGACAATTCCTATTCCTCACACCCGAACCTTCACAATGGATCTATTCCATTCTTTCAAAGGAATATTTGGACACCTCGAAGCCCCTTCTTCCATTGCATTTGCTTAGAAAACATGGGTGGCAGCTGCGATGGAGGCGATGGTGTGGTCAACGTGGACTGGGCCTGCTATAGGGACGACAACATTATACAGCAGTAGAACGCCCTCTAGGTTGAAGAAGCCCTCAAAAACCCCTTTGTCAGTGACACAGAGTCTCTTTTTGCCTTGGAAGCTGAGTTTGAAAGCTTCCCTTTAAAGATACCAATGATTCCGTACCTAGCAGCTCCTTCATGTTGACGGGGAGGAAGCTCCATACTGCGCCAGAATGGCCTTCGCGCCTGCGAGGAGAGAGTAACCCTTTGAGACAATGGACCTTGATTGGGGATGGTGGGTGCATGCAGCCCACTCCTTGTGGGATCCCTTGCGCAGTTGGATGGGAAAAGGCTACGGGCAGGTGTTGGTTGGAAATGTCAATGGTGGGAGGGGCTGGTAGTTGGGAGGAGATAGAGGAAGGGGCTGGCAAATAGGCAGGGTGAGGTGGTTGCAGTGTGGGCTGCCATGTGGAGGCCCGCATGCAAAGAAGGAGAGGGTGGAGGTGTATCGGTGGTGGAGTGAGTGAGGTGGAGTTAGGGTTAGCGTTAGGTGAGTTCGATTTATTTTATTTTTTATTTTTTTTATTTTTATTTATTTTTTTAAGTTAAAAAAAAGGGGAAGAAAGATATTTTTGTATAATAAATTAGGTATAATTTAGAATGCAATCTATATCTAATAATAACATTTAAATTATTATTTGTATCTACCTATCTACATTTATACCTTAAAATTTAAAATTAGAAACGGTAATAAAATTCGACTTTATACATGGTTATATAAAAATTTGAACTTATAAATGGTTATAAGTCTAATAGAAAATTTAAACGAAGAGAATTGTTATTATATATATTTCAACCTTATGATGATAAGGATATGAAGAGGGTATGATGAGTTGAATTGATAATCATGAAATTAAACTCGGCTCCTTTTAAAATGACCAAGTTGGTCATTTTAAAACAAAAAGTTATAAACAATATGTTAGCCAACTATACACATAAACATAAAGTTTTCAGGGATCTCTCTACCCGAGATATAGGATGCAACTCTTGGTACAATGATTGTATTGAGAAAAACTAAGTGCTCTACAACATAAGTGTGAAGCCTGGAGGTTTGGCAAAGAAACAAATACTCCATTGGTGGTATCACCCATTGCATGGATATGAAATCCATGGAGACCAGGCTTAAGGCCTGTTACTCGGCCGAACACCTTTGTGGGTCCTGTGAGACAAGAAAATTCAATTTCAATTAATGGATGAATGGTTAACATAGGAAGTATGAGTTCTGTATTGTATGGATACGAGCAACTGGTACCATTGAACTCCTGTGTGAAATGGAGAACACCCTTGACATTCTCACTGCCTCAGAGCACCGTGGAATACGTGAAAAAATTTGTGTTGATATGATCGGCACAAACTCGCTAGAGCGCAGCGATGCATCAACGAGAAATCTCACAGCTTTTGCAGCTTTTGATCGGCAGAAACTCACCTGTTGGAGCTTCCATTTATTATAACTTATCTGGCATGCCGAGAATTTACAGAATCACATTGTGGTAATGAAGCATTTTTGGACTATTTGCAGGTAACGTTAATTCAGGAAATTTTTCTATTTTTGTTAATACATGAGGCACACTTTGTTAATACCTAAATGGTTGAGAAGGTACCTCATAAATGTTTGGAAATGGCAGCTCGGAGTGGCTTATGACGGAGAGCGGAGCGTGACCATTAGTGTGAGGACTTTGTGGGCTTTATAGTGAGTTAGAAAGCGTATTGTGTAGTCTTCCAGTATAAATTGTATGTTCAATATTTAAAGTTATTATTTGATCATTTAGTATTTGATCATGTATGTGATTTATCTACTGGTTTCAGATGAAAGGGTGATTTATTTAATTTTCACTACAACAGTTTTTGTCTCCTAGAAAAGTTGGGCCTTCCATTCCACGTTCATTTTTCCATTCCCTGTACTTGTTTTCACTGCAAGTAAACCATCCACATATTACTAATCTTAAACTGTAGTGGTGCACTTAACAGAGTAGTTTATATTTTGCAACTCTTCCCTGTATGTACCATATATGTTTATGGTAGGACTCTTAAGCATATTATTGTTTAGAATATTTTAAAGAGCTTGATAGCCTCCTTTTCCAGATCATTAAATAATTGCATGGATTTTTTACATTTGGAAGAGCTGGATGATGATGACCTTGTAATCTTCACATTAAAAAAGTCATGGAACTATAAAAGGGCTGAGAAGGATGGTAGCTACCATGGGACCATTTATCAGTGATCTTTATCAGATTATTGATATGGAAAACAACCTTACTAAGAGATATAGATGTAGTTTACAAAGTTTGTCGACATGTCACTTACAGGAATAGAACCTGAATGGGGAGGATAACACTCCATACCCCAACCACTCAGACTAGACCCAATTGACTATATTTGGTTAAATGTTACCCGATTGACTGTATTTGGTTAAACATTAAAACAATTTCTTTAACCCATTTCCGAAGAGATAAATGATTTTTTTTGTTAAGCAAGTCTTGGTTCTTATTCAATATCTTTCTAATAAATCTTCATTTTTACCTTTTGTTGCAGTTGAGAAAAGTGCAACGGGATGTCCATGCAAGGGAAGATCAATCAGATAGTGGCATCAACGAATTAAAGACTAAAGTTGAGAAGGTGCAGTAAGACGTGGTGATTTCCAGGGTAAAAAGTGACAATCAATGTTTCTAGCTTGCCAATGCCAACACCAACATTTAGAACACGATTGAAGAAAAGGTAAAGAAGATCGCATATCTAAGAGTGATTGTTAGAAAATGGATTGTCAGTGCAAGATCTCATAAAAAAACTTTCAAGATGAAATGAATTGAAGCAAGGGTGTACCATGATCAATGACCGTGCTGTTGATATTGTATATCATGGCAATTGTGGTTGTTGGTGAGACACCTGATGCGGAAAAAAATGCGGACAATCTGAATTTGACAATTCCCTTAGGTGGAGGTAACACGATTAACAACATCTGTGGTTCCTTGAAATGTCTTGTAATCTGAATTTTCCTGAGAGTTTCGACAAAAGGGTGAGTTTTCGGCTAAGTACAACTGAGCTTTTATGCCGAAACATGTCGCAATTTTTTTGTGAGTTTTCGCATCATTTTGACGAATCTGCACCGACAGTTTCATAGTAGTTTGGCGAGTTGTGCCTACAGTTTCGTATCATTTGAACGAGTCACACCAACCGTTCGACGAAATTTTTTTTTGGCAAAAGTAAAATGACGCCAATGTCGGTATAAAACAATAAAGGTCATCGACTGTTTTGCTGCAAATGAGCGAATCACGCCGACCGCGTCACAGCAACTCAGCAAGACACGTCGAAACGGTCGGTGGTGGCATTTTTACGGAAACGATGCAGGGGGGAATTTCGCACCGAAGAAGACTCACCTATCTCCGCCGACTACTTCGACGCACTTGGATTTCGTCGCCGACCGCTTTCACTGGAATTTTCTCTCCGATCGACGAACTCACCTAACTCTACTGATCGTTTCAGCGCACTTGGCTTTCGTCACCAACCACTTTCGCTGGACCTTTCTCTCCGATCATCAAACTCACCTATTTCCTCCGATCGTTTTGGCACACTTGGAGTTTCTCTCTGATCGGTGAACTTGCCCTTTTGCACTGATCGTTTCAGCGAACTCGACTTTCGTCGCCAATATGCGTCGCCGCAACTCAGCGCGGAGCAACTTCTAGTTTTTCGTCGATCAACGGACTCACCTATCTTCGTCGACCGTTTCAACGCACTTGGGTTTCGTCGATGACCGCTTTTGCTAGACTTTTTTCTCCGATCGGCGAACTCACCTATCTCCCCCGATCGTTTCGGCGCACTTGGATTTCGTCGCTGACCGCTTTCACTGGACTTTTCTCTCCATAATGGTCAGCATGAGAAGATTGGTGCAATTTATCGAGTTACACTGATGCATTTCAATTCACGGTCAGAGCAACTCAACAATTTTTGCCAAAATCAACAGCTAACCAATTCATTAGGATCAAACAAGGCATTCTTTCATCATTTCAATAAACCTGTAACAAAATGCTTTCCTCATTTTCTTGTCTTAAAACTCTTCCAACCTTGTGGAACAAAACACTGTGGTAACAGTGTGTATCCTTTACAACTGCAAGTTAGTAGTTGAGGGTCAAGAATCTCTTAAGCATTAGCTTATACTTACTTTTTAGATAGTTCAACCCCATATAGACTCGATGGTGTTTGTTGTGATGCAATTTCATTCTTGAAATGATTTGCTGACAACCTATGATATGACTATTAGAATTTTGAAGGATGACTTGAAGAGGGATATAGAGCCTTTAGGCAGATATGGATATCTCCCATTCTTGTTGAACTAGTGTTAGATATCTCCTATTTGTATTTTATTTTGAGTTGCCTCACCTTGTTAGCTTTCGGGTCTACTTTGAAAGTGTTCTCATACTTAAATTGTGATTTTGTTTTCTGTTTCATTGATGTCAGTATGACCTATTGCTCATAATCTGCCCAAACTACTTTTCTTTCCTTGTGCTCTTTTCCTCTCGGTGTTCAGACGGAGGTGAGATACAAAGATGGTGAACAATCTGACAGCATATAAGATGAGTGAGATACAAAGATGGTGAAAAATATGACAGGGAGACCGAATGGTCTACCGATAAGAGTGAGTTCAATTCTGAACAAGTGCTGCATGGCAGCAAATACCTGTCGAGATTTGGTTAGATTGTTATGTCAAAGCATTAGCATTGATTTGTTAAATGCAAAGATTAGTTGATGTAGTTATTTGAGATGTGAGGTTTTTTATATTTTAATGTTTAAAAGATATATTGATTTGTTAAATGCAAAGATTAATTGATGTAGTTATTTGAGATGTGAGGTTTTTGATATTTTAATGTTTAAAAGATATATTGATTTGTTAAATGCAAAGATTAATTGATGTAGTTATTTGAGATGTGAAGTTTTTAATATTTTAATGTTTAAAAGATATAAAGTTGAGTTTCTCAGCTAAATGTGGATGGCATATGATACAATTTACATATTATTCTAATATTGTTAGAAATTATATTAGCGAATTCATGGTACTGACACCCAAACACAGATCCTAATTGTTTGTTTGGCCTAATTGTTTGTTTGTGGGAAAACGATCAGCTATTTATCCTACCTGATACTCCCTATCAAGCTACTAAAAAAGTAGCAGAATTGCATTATATAAGAGATATTGTAAATAGCAAATAGGTTGTACGAAGGAATCAAAGGACATTGATGAGATATAGTATTAACTTGATGTGCATCATATCTACTTTTGCATATGCATATGAGTTTTGTTTTTGAATTTGCAATGTGGATTTTGAAGTAGTTATTTGTTGATTTTGAAGTAGTTATTCACTGAATAAGACAACTTCATGCCCAATTTTTCATTTTTCATTTTACATCAAAATGAAAACAAAATTCAAAGTTATCATCGTGAATATTTCATAATGTCTATTTATTTGTTATTATTATATAATGTGCCTAGGAGATGACTTAAATAATGAGTCATTCTCTTTTCACCTCCAATGCCAACTTCTCATGCTTTTGCTCGAGGTTCTCTCAACGATCCTGATCAAACTCAACACAACTTCAATTTTGAGTCTGCTCGAGGTTCTCTACACATGTAGACAATTATAGTGGATTCGTGAAATCCATAATTAATCCAACATTGTAATCAATTATAAATTATAATAATTATAATTGATAATAATAGTAGTAATAATTATTAATATTATAAGGCAAAATCATTTCATTTATATCTAACAAAACATACACCACAAAATTAATTTAATTGCCTTTAGTAATCAATTATAAATTATAATAATAGTAATAATTATTAATATTATAAGGCAAAAGCATTTCGTTTATATCTAACAAAACATACACCACAAAATTAGTTTAATTGCCTTTAGCACAATAGAAACCTTTCTGGAGAATCCAAGTGTACAGATGCAGGAAGTACCTCCTAATTTTTTTATTCTGGATATTGAATAAGATTAACTTAATCAGGATGAATGCATAGACCATCATACTTAAAACATACAGATTCAACGAGCTGATGAATACTATGATGAATATAACTGTGAAATCTAATTCACGGCAGAACCTAGTTACTATGGATTCCTCACTAGTGAAAAGATTGCAACACATTTACAAGAATAGGCATAAATCTATAAAATGAAGAACAAGAACACGTGAAATGGGTGAATAATGTAAATATTATTAACAGTCCAACCTCAAAATAGGTTAAGAACCTCCTTTTATACAAATAGGAATAATTCCAATCCATTTGGAGTGTTCACACTGATCTAGCTTACAAATAGCTCAAACCCCCCCTAGGTTGACCAAAATAACCCAAACCATCCCAAATTGGTTCAAAACTACCATGTGAACGTTGGGAATGACTGGACAGGCCCATGTGACCTCACACATGTGGAGAATCTGGTTGGTTAGAGGTTAGGCAGCTAGAATTGGCTAAAAATGGGCAAAAGAGGCAAGTTTGTCCACATTCTGAGCATGTGCGCCCTTGGTCAAAGAGAATCCCACAAAACAAGGGATAAGAGCACCCTAGTCATGCAGGAAGCAATAAATGACTGGGAGGGCGCACCCAACAGCTAGTTTGACTTGGCACAATGCTCAATTTTTTCCACATTGCCAACTGGTTCAAGCTAAATGACCATTTACCCACTAACCAACTTGGGGATGCAATTATTAAGCTGTTTGGTACTAATTAACCATCATTTGATAAATGATTAATGTACTTAGGTGTAATAATGTTCTAACAATAACAACCTTTATCATGACATGGTTCTGGAGTGCCACCATGTTAACTTAGGAGGGTTGTTTGTTTCTATGGGCTTGAGAGAGCATTATCGAAGGGTTCAGAGGTAATCCATTCATATTTGGAGATCAATTCAACTTCACATTCAATAACAATCTGTACTTGATACTTGCAATAGTTGTTTGTAATTGTCAAATAAGGAAATCTAAGTTAAATTGTGTCGAAGTGTTGGCTTGCTTTTGGCCACTGGACTACTTCATTTTTATTTCTTTGACCATGTTTCTTCCCGTCATGGTGGTGATGCCTCAGAAGATTGCAATGTGCTTTACTCTTGGCTGCATACTTATTATAACGTCTTTTTTTGCTTTAAGAGATGTGATGAATCGGTTTTTCCACATAGGTTCCAAAGAGGCAATTTATTTATGTCTTTAATGATTAGCATTTTATAGTGAAAAATGTTACATTCATGGTTTTATAATGAATTTCTTTTCGAGATTTCTATGTTTGATGACACGCGGAAACTAACCATTCTTCAAAACTGCAACAATATATGATTTCAGAGTTAAAACACAAAACACAAAGACATAAAGATTAAATTGTGGCTCTGAGATAGAAGCATTCCATTCATGCTAAAGATTTGAGTATTTAATGTTGAGTAAAAATGTCTTAAACCCTTAAAAAAACTAATTAAAAGCTTAACATATTTGAAATAAAATAAAATAAAAGCTATGAATATAAATAAAAACAGTATGTATAAATGTAATCAAGTATACCAACATGGCAAGGCTTTTCGAGAGTCGTTGCAGTGTATATGTGAGAATAATTCTAAAACTTTGGGGTCGGCAACACCTATTAGCCCATCATCGTAGAAGTTGTCACCGGTGAAGATGATGAATTGTATGTTGATGTATATGTAACTTCAGAATGTATTTCATCTGTGTATTTTATATATATTTATTGTACCCTTAATAGAGATGTGTTATTCCTCTATAAGGAAGTGTCGTCATGTGGATTGACAAGTGTCGCAAGTGTGTGTACTTGCCGATGGGTTATTAGACCACCATGTGTGGGGTCAGCCCTGAAATATATATATTATAATGTGATGTACCTAGATAGACAAGTCGGCCCCATAAGGTCACTAGGCAATCAGATCAGTATAAATAGAGATCGGGTGATCTCTATTTACATCACTCGAAAAAGTATCTCACTCTCACTCAGAAAGTGGCGCACTAGTGAGGAGGAGGATCATCTGCTACTAGGAGACTATCTCAGTGTTATTTGGTTGTACTTTGGTTGAGCCATTGTTCTCTCTATCTCTGAGGAAGTTGTGGGGTTTTCACCTTAGGGTTTTCCCCACGAAAACTCTGTGTCTCTTGTCTCTTATGCTTTTGATTCTTGTGATGCTTGTCATATTGTGATTGTCATGCATTGATATACTGTATATGTTATTATCTCAGCAAAGATCCTAGAGTATTGTGAATTAATGCTCAAAATTTAACATGGTATCAAAGCTAACCTGAGAAGAAGACATTTTGCAGTGACGGAAGCTTGAGTTCCTTGTTTATTGGGTTTCTCTCCACAGATTTTTTAAAATCAGTATAGTAGATTGACTCTACTCATCAAGGCGCATCTATCTGTCCAATCAGAATTCAATTCTGAGCATTTTCAGATTTGGCCCTAAAAATTAGGGTTTCCACAAAAATAGTAATTTCTGGAATCTGAAGGAACAGCTGGAAGCTCCTTGCAAAAATCGAAGTTTAGAGCTTTGGATCGAGATTTTTGGCTGGGTAGATCTCCAGGAAACTCAAACCCTAATTCAGGGCTCTCCCTAGTGAACTCGGGAGGACAAAAAGGAAATTCTGAAGGGCAAAACTTTGTTGATCTCAAATTCTGAATACACTAGGCTGATCAGCTCATCAAGGCACATCTTTCTATCCTTTCAGAAATTTGAAATTCACATTTTTAATTTTTAGGGTTTTTTCGACAAACCCTAATCTGGGACCAGATCCAGTTTTCAGCATTTCAAGTGGTAAGACCTAAATCTTTTCTATTTCCATTTGAAGTACTCTTTAAGATGTCTCTCCACACCAAGCTTGAGGATAAGCTTGAAGGGGCTGATAACTTCCGAGCCTGGAAATATAGGATTGGGTTAATCCTGGAAGAGAATGAGTTGGACTCATATGTGAAAGAAGACATCCCTATCCCAGAGGATGAAGAGGCCAAGGTATTGCATAAGAAGAACTTGGTCAAGGCAAAGAGAATCATTGCTGATTCTATCAAAGACCATCTCATACCCCATGTGTCTTCTCTTAAGACACCCAAAGAGATGTTTGACTCCTTGACCAAGCTATTTGAAGGGAAGAACATAAATCGGAAGATGACACTGCAGAACCAATTGAAAGGAGTAAAGATGGGAGGTGAAGATCAAGCTTTTGCAGCTCACACCAAAAGAAGCAAAACCAAGAAGGAACACTCTCGCCACAATAGATCCTATCAAAAGAGTAAGAAGGACCTAATATGCTTCACATGCAATGAGAAGGGTCACTTTGCTTCAGATTGTCCCGAGAACAAAAGGGATAATAACAACAATAAGAAGAAGAAGGGCAGCAAAAGAAGGTTTCATGCTCATGCTGCCGAAGATGATGAACCCCCAAAGAAGAAGGCTAGGGCAGAAAGTGATAGTGATGATGACTCATCAAGTGAAGAAGAGTATGTTCTGATCTCTACTCTCATAGGTACTATCTCCCATGGTTGTAATGATTGGTTAATTGACAGTGGGGCTTCCAAACACATGACTGGGTTTAAGGAACCTTTTGTGAACCTATCTGAACATGAATCACCCCATAAGGTGAAACTTAGGGAATCGATGATTATCAATACCCAATCAAAGGAAGTGGTGAAGCCTCCTACAACCTAGATTTTGGAAAATCTTTGAAGAAGAAAGAAGTCCTTTATGTACCTGGGCTCAAGAAGAACTTACTCTCCATCTCTGCATTGGATGCAAAAGGTATGAGGGTTGCATTTGTGGATGGCCAAGTCCTAATGTGGCCAAAGAGAAAGACCATAGATGATGCAGTAGTGATTGGAGAGCAAGAGGGAGGTTTGTATAAATTGAAGGGACAACCTGAACATGCCATGGTGCATGAATCCATGGAGCCAAGTGAGCTTTGGCATAGAAGACTTGCTCATATGCACTATAGGGCACTTCCAATTGCAAGCAAGGCTGTAGAGGGTCTTCCTGAAATCAAGACCAAACATGAAGGTGTTTGCAAAGGATGTGGAAAAGGTAAGAACATTAAGAAGGCTTTCCCAAGCAGTAAAAGCAAGGCAAAAGATATCCTGGAAATCATCCACTCAGATGTATGTGGTCCTATGTCATCCAGTTCTCTTAGTGGGTATGTTTACTATGTTTCATTTATTGATGACTTCTCCAGGAAGACTTGCGTATACTTCTTGAAGAACAAAGATGAGGTGTTTGATAAGTTCAAGGAATTCAAAACCTTGATGGAGAATCAAACTGAAAAGAAGATCAAAACATTTAGATCCGACAATGGTGGAGAATTCACCTCAGGTGACTTCAAGAAGCTTTGCAGTGATTCAGGGATTAAGAGGGAGTTGACTGCTCCTTATAATCCTCAAAAGAATGGAGTTGCAGAAAGGAAGAACAGAACTATCATGGAAGCAGCAAGGGCAATGCTGCATGACCAGGATCTACCTATGCATCTATGGGCAGAAGCAGCTAGAACAGTTGTATATGTGCAGAACAGACACCCCACAAGATATTGGACAACAAGACACCAGAAGAGGTCTTTTCTGGTAAGAAACCTGAAGTCAGCCATCTCAGAATATTTGGTTGTCCAGTATACACTCATGTCCCAAAGGAAAAGAGGACTAAACTAGATCCTTCAGGAAAGAAGGGTATCTTTGTGGGTTACAGTGAAAGCTCAAAGGCTTACAGAATATACTGTCCAGGGTTCAAGAAGATTGATGTCAGCAAGGATGAATATAAGTTCAAGGACATGTAATCCAGGAAGCAAAGATCAAGAGGGAGCACACTCCAGCAGCTCCTGCAAGGATGCAGATTTTCAAAGGGAGTTGACCATCTTCCTACATTCCACAACAGAAAGGTGTAGAAGAAGCTACTTTAGCAGCTCCTGCCAGGAAGCAAAGACTCAGAGGGAGTCCACCCAACAAACAAACAAAGATAAGTATTTCAATTATCATTTCTTGCCTATTTTGTTTGTTTAAATAATATTATGCTTATGTTCCTAGACTTAGGTGATGTATTATGCATATTAGAATGATTGCATTAATGAACAGTATACTACTAATATGCATGTGATGGGTAAGTGGCCTGTGGCACTGTACAACATTCCAGTGCTACTTATCTAGAATGAAACCTCTTTGCTGACATGTTGGGAGTAGTGCAAACTCTTAACAATGTTCTGGTAGAGACTGGAAGGCATCTAGAAAGTTGTGGAACATGGATAAATGTTGTATTGAAGCATTGGCTAAGATAACTGCATGACATATTTCTTTATGTGTAAAGAATTTGTTCTGAAAATTATGAGATGTTTCTAATCATGCAATTTAACTTGTTTTGTAGGAAAGACCGTATATCTTCACCTACAAAAGAAGGACTACAACATTTGTTCCAGCAACAAAGATATCTATCGAAGATATTGAAGTTCCCAGGATCTGGGATGAAGAAATGGAATGCCATGATCCGTCGATCATGAAGAAGATGTTTGAGATGCAGTCCCAAGACCTAACAGGGAGTCACATGTGTGCAGATTGAAGAAAGCCTTGTATGGCTTGTAGCAAGCTCCTAGAACTTGGTGTGATACAAAGAGGAAGCTTGCTGCTGAGTTCGATATGAAAGATTTGGGAATGATGCATTATTTCATAGGTCTGGAGGTGTGGCAGAGTGCAGGTGGGATCTTCCTTGGTCAAGGGAAGTACACAGTAGATATCCTAAAGAGATTTGGGATGATGGATTGCAAGGCCATGGCCACACCTATGGCATCGAATCTGAAGCTTCTATGTGAGGCTTCATCTGAGCTAGTTGATGTCTCTATGTATCGTCAGATGATTGGGTCCTTGATGTACCTGACGAACACGAGACCAGACATTTGCTTTGCTGTGAACACATTGAGTCAGTTCCTAACAGATCCGAGGAGTGTTCACCTGGTTGCTGTAAAGCATGTTCTGAGGTACCTGAAGGGTACAGTGGATTATGGGCTCAAGTATGAAGCAAATCAAAAGTTTAACCTCCAGGGTTATGTCGATTTAGATTGGGCTGGCAGTGCTGTAGATAGGAAGAGCACATCTAGGTGCTGCTTCAGTATGGGATCAGGTGTGATCTCCTGGTTTAGCAGGAAGCAGTCCTGCGTAGCACTGAGTACAACTAAGGCAGAGTATGTTGCAGCATGTTCAGCTAGTTGTGAGGCAGTATGGCTACGGAAGCTACTGTCTGAGTTATTTGATCTCCCGTTGGATGCTATTGGTATCTTCTGTGATAACCAGAGTTGTGTGAAGCTATCCGAGAATCCAATGTTTCATGACAGGTCGAAACACATAGAGATCAAATATCACTATATCAGGGATATGGTGCAGAGAGGGGCTGTGAAGCTCTTGTATGTTGCGACAGATGAGCAGATTGCAGATGTGCTGACGAAGCCACTAGCCAGGGTGAAGTTCGAGTACTTCAGAGAGAGGCTTGGTGTTCTTCAGATCGAGGACACTTCGAGGAAGAAGTGATGGACACATCTGCAGAAGCCATTCCAAGCATGTTGGAAGGAGGATCCTTCACATGGCCGTGGATGTAAGCGCTGGATGATGTTATGGTTTCTGCTTTGTATGATCAGTTGGATCATTTATATGTATATGTATGTACGCATCATGTTGGATGCTGGATATTATCAGTTGGATCATTTATATGTACGCATCATGTTGGATGCTAGATATGATCGATTGGATCATGTGTATGTATTTTTGTATATGCATCATGTTGATGCTTGGACCATGTATCTGTATATGTATCAGGTGGACACATTGTATGATCAGGTGGATCATGTATGGTGATATGTATCATGTATTTGTATTTGTATCAGGTGGATACATTGTATGATCAGGTGGATCATGTATGATGATATGTATCAGGTAGATACTTGGTATGCATCAGGTAGATGCATTGTATGATCAGGATGATCATGGATGACGAGCTTTAGGATGTTACTCTAGATGAAATGCAGCAGGATGTTGTAGTGATGATGATCAGGATGATTATGTGTACATCAGGATGATGTATGGTGAGTATCAGGTTGATACTCTATGGCCGTGGATCAGGTTGTGCAGATGAGCATATAATTCGTTGCCCTGGGAGATTTGCAGATAGTCTTTCGAGGTTTTGCCTATGGCATGTAATTCGGTGCCCTGGGATATCTGGAAAATGCTCTTTCGAGGTTTTCCCTATGGCATGTAATTCGTTGCCCTGGGATATCTGGCAGATGCTCTTTCGAGGTTTTGTCCTATGGCATATAATTCGTGTCCCTGGGAGATCCGATAGGTTGGGCTGTGTGCCCGTAATTAGTCCTGGGATGCTCTTGCGAGGTTTTTCCATGACCACATGTAATTCGTGCCCTGGGAGATCCTATAGGTAGAGCTGTGTGCTCGTAACAGCCTGGGATGCTCTTGCGAGATTTTGTCGTGACCACATGTAATTCGTGCCTTGGGAGATCCTATAGGTAGAGCTGTGTGCTCGTAACAGCCTGGGATGCTCTTGCGAGGTTTTGTGGTGAGGTCACATATAATATGGCCCTGGGAGATCTGCAGATAGTCTTTCGAGGTTTTGCCTATGGCATGTAATTCGTTGCCCTGGGATATCTGGCAAATGCTCTTTCGAGGTTTTGTGACGCACGTAATAAGTCCTGAGGATTCCACAGTATGGCCAGTGATGATGAAGACCTGCAGTTGGTGGGCCTACATCCAGTATGAAAAAGGATTGGCTCTGTAGAACTTCCTATGACGAGTAGAGTCAGAGATTGGTTGAGATAGCAGCAGCAGTGACGATGATGATGATGATGCATCGATGATGATGATCCCGAGAAGAAGACTTGTCTAGCAGATCTGTGTCGAGAAATACCTTCCTAGTTAAGAGGGAGTGTTGATGTATATGTAACTTTGGAATGTATTTCATCTGTGTATTTTATATATATTTATTGTACCCTTAATAGAGATGTGTTATTCCTCTATAAGGAAGTGTCGTCATGTGGATTGACAAGTGTCGCAAGTGTGTGTACTTGTCGATGGGTTATTAGACCACCATGTGTGGGGTCGGCCCTGAAATATATATATTATAATGTGATGTACCTAGATAGACAAGTCGGCCCCATAAGGTCACTGGGCAATCAGATCAGTATAAATAGAGATCAGGTGATCTCTATTTACATCACTCGGAAAAGTATCTCACTCTCACTCAGAAAGTAGCGCACTAGTGAGGAGGAGGATCATCTGCTACTAGGAGACTATCTCAGTGTTATTTGGTTGTACTTTGGTTGAGCCATTGCTCTCTCTATCTCTGAGGAAGTTGTGGGGTTTTTCACCTTAGGGTTTTCCCCACGGAAACTCGGTGTCTCTTGTCTCTTATGCTTTTGATTCTTGTGATGCTTGTCATATTGTGATTGTCATGCATTGATATACTGTATATGTTATTCTCTCAGCAAAGATCCTAGAGTATTGTGAATTAATGCTCAAAATTTAACATTGTACATCCAGAGTCTCTCCTATCCTCCCCATCTATAAAAAGTCATAATTTCATAGATAAGAAAAGCCAAAAATTAGATAAAAAATGGTCTTAAAATGGTGCCTGATATGCCACTTGGTACTGGTTGTAGGGCCCTTCTCTCCCCCAATCTCCAAATACTAAGAATTTGAGAGATCCATCAGCTTGTTTTGTTACTAGCTGCCCACATGATAAGTAGAAACACAGTAACAAGGAGATTGCAGCGATGTGGGACAGATCTTTCATTGTTAATGTTGATGACAGCTGCATAGTATGAGCCATAAAACATATTAACATCCTTAACATATCTAATAAAAATTCATCTTCCTGAACATAGAAGTCAAAATTATCAATAACAAGAAACAAAGAAAGAGATGATCTGAGAAACCACTTACCTTCATTCATGCAGTTTTGCTTTTGTTTTGGACTTTCACAGAGGCAAAAGCCCTTGGACAACAAATACTATGACGATTTGACTATGAGTAGAAGCACACGAGGATTTTTTTTTTTATAGATGTTGGTATTTGCTTCAAAGAATCCAATTATGTAATTCTTAAAGATTGATTATTTGTCTCCCATTCAATGGCCAATCTACTAACTATTCTTACCTGCATTCAATTTCCTGCGACTGTTAATGATGCGATCGAACAAGTTTAAATCCTGATGACTACCCGATACAAACTTTGGTATCTGATAACATTAGGATACTGTGTTGATGAACTTAACATTAGTTTTTGTTATGGGTTGAGTGCCTATGTCTTTGTAATCTTAGATTGTTACAAACTTTGCTCTTTTCCTACCAGTATCTTTCGCTGCTTGTGCCTATGTTTTTGTTGCTTCAAACTTTTCTCTTTTCCTACCGACGTTCATTTTTGCCCCCTCAAGGGGCAAATGCTAGTAATATAATCATAATTACATATATTAAAATGTATTTAGAATGGGATATGATCACAACATGACATAACTCTTCTTCATGCGTTCGGTTAATTATAAAAATATTATAATATTTTTAACTGACATAGTTCTTGTCTTAATTCGTGACCCTAAAAGTTTATCTTCCTACAAGTGAATACATTAATACCTAAAGGCCTTTACTAAAATCAACCTAAAAGTTGTAAAAGCATGCTAACCAATAACTTGCCCGTTAAGATTTATGATAACTAAGAGGTAACCGATGTCCTTCAACCGGTAGCATAAGTTGACAATTATCAAACTAATGAATTAAAGCAGAGAAGATTATATGACACATACTTTGGTTTGACACAGTAACTTAAACTTATTGCTTTGTAAATAATGCACTCCATACGACTCCACTGCTACATAAAACATTACCCTACATCAGAAATCTAAAGAACCGTAACAGACTTACAACCTACAGCTCCACTTGGCAGACGGAACTTGACAGAGAGAAGGTATCCAGATCGATAAAGCTATGCCTATAATCAAGCAAATAAATGAAAGCATAAAGCAGCATAGTCGACGGGTGTCTAGCCAATTCCCTTGCTGGCTAAACGCAGCCTCCAGCATGTTGCAATCAAATTATATATATATATATATATATATATTACTACCATTGTTAACTATTCTTGATACGTGCAAATTTTTCAATCCTCAAATTGCACTAGTTAGCTTTAGTAAATACCAAGGCACTGAACCTAGATTACATTCTTCAGCAATCGGGGCCTTATCTATGTACCAAACATTCCTAATTTATATAAGACTATTAAGTTTTAATTCTTTTATCCATACCTAATATGAGGACGTGTCCCAAAAGAAATCGACTAGAATCAATTTATGTTTTCTATTCCATTACTTTAAATCGGATTTTCCATCACATAAACTGTCGGTTGGGTCGGTTGGGTAGGTCGTTCACTTAACTGAGAATTTAACTTAACAAACACTTAATATTCTCTGTCGACCAGCAAGTGTCACATAAACATTAATACATAACTGAAGACTCCACGTTAGCAACTGCTGAGTTCCCTCCACGCGTCATCGACTGCCTCTACAGGAGTCGACCGAGTTTTAGTTGCTTACTCAAGGTATTACGTCGACGACTGGGGTCGAGCATAATCCTTTGTAAAGAAATAGCCACAGGGACGCAGGTCGATACTCTAACTGGATATTAACCTTTATCCACCGTAATGGTTAGCAGAGGTTAAGATCGAATTGACTGGTAATCATAAAGATCAGAGCAATTAAACAGCAAGACGTTATGATTGATGGAACTGGGTTTTCACCGTGACAATCGATAGCAAGAAGGAAAGATCAGTTCGATCTGAGTGTTTGAATGTGACTACCATGTATAAAAGACAGGGGGCCGAGATCGAATCGCTGAGATTAAACAAGAAGAAGAATGATCTGAGTATGAAAAACTGGACAATAGTAAATTAACAGACGGTATGTTGATCTGCGTGTATATATAAAAAGAACTAGTTTTCTGTAATTGA
Source organism: Larix kaempferi (assembly GCA_027924585.1). Taxonomy (NCBI): domain Eukaryota; kingdom Viridiplantae; phylum Streptophyta; class Pinopsida; order Pinales; family Pinaceae; genus Larix; species Larix kaempferi. The sequence continues at coordinate 48,741,530 of BSBM01000510.1, forward strand.
ATTTGGAAATCCACATCTGAGTGTTAAAAAAAAGATTAGATCAGAAGGCTGAGATTAAAAACTCGATTCATGCATAGACTGGGCACATAAATTAAACGACAAAAACTCGATCTGAAATATTAACTGAACACTGGAATTGCAGGACGAGGAGTCGAGGTCGAATCTGATCTACGTGTTAAAGATCGAATACTGAAATTAGGAGACAGGAAGTCGATTTCTGTGAAAGAAGACCGAACTAAAAACTAAACCCAAGGTCGATCTGAGCATAACTACTCGATCCTGTAAATAAATAGAAGCCGATCTGCGAGCACTACAGTTTAAATACAGTCTCGAATACAGGATTTCAATCTCGGTTGTCGATTTTTGTGAATGAAAAACTATTCATTGAATTTAAATAAAGATAATCGATCTGAGCATGACGCTGCAATTGAAATACAGTCTCGACACAGGTGTCACATGACAGGGCATGCTCGGAGTTAGCGAGAACTGATTAGAAGTGCCAAAATTCACAATCGCAACCGGCAAGCCTGGCAGCGAATGTAAACAAATCTTGAATGAAATAATAGAATCTGTACCTAGATCTGAGTTTTAAAAGTTTAGAGTAGTTCGAATTGGATTTAGAGCGGAACATATTTAGAATAGTCGAATTCTATGAATTAAACCTGAGAATCATGGGTTGTAGGAACTGATAAATAGATTACGCCATGCGGACAGAGTGTAGCAGCCAATACACAAAAAGAAAAATGATGTCAAGTCCATAGAACAGAGGATAGAGATTAACTTGGTGATTGGGATCACTGTTTGCAAAACCAGGGATTGACCTGATATTTTCGATGCGCAATAGAGATGTGGTAATCGGTGTACAGAGTCGAACCAAAACACACACACACACAAAAAGAAATTATAATCATCTTACTGTCAGAGGCGATTTTACAGCGCTGGTAAGACCAAATAGATGGATCTGAATACGATTATGCAACCAGAAGCGTACTAATAAATAACAACAGGGTTTAATTCGAAGGTTTCAGATGCTTGCAGAATAAACCTTATCTTACCTACCATAAGTCTAATTTCCAGCACTATTAATCAAAACATTCAGACCCAATAATAACTATAGATCTATATCTATACTTCAGCCAAGCGTAATTCATAACATCTCAGGTAAATAATAAAATTGCATTTTCAAGTTCACATATTCAGCCCAAGAATTTAACAAAAACTAGATATACCAAATAGTCAAACCTGTTTTTGACGATCTATCGTTCGATGGTGAATGCGTTGCAGAACACACAGTTCAATAGAATTTAGAAATGAGATTTGGTGCCCTCAAGGCTCGACTGACTCTGATACCAAATGTAGGACCCCTCCTTTAGGGTCCCCCTTAATTGAACCTGAAACTTTAACAATCTTACAAACAAATTAGCTATCATAGTTACTGGAAAATAAAATAAAAAGCGTGAATAACTTAACAAAAATAAACAAAACCTTAACCTGTCAACCCGATCCAGCTGGTCCATTGTCGCCCGCGTCTTCCGTAGGATCCCTCTAGCAAAGCTCGTTTAATTGTAGGCAAAGCAACCGTTAACTTCATCACCCAACCATAGGCTCATGCTTTCAGTCGCATGGCCTCCCCCAAGCTTTGGGTCGTAGAGCTCACACACAATAATCAAGAAACTCAGCTTGGGATCCCCCCCCCCCCCCCACCAAAGTTTCCATCCAAACCCTCAATAGCAGCAAGTCATGAAGTAACTCCAAATTACTATAGTCATCCAGGGTCTGGGTTCTTTACCCATTCCCAAAGCCTTCCTTTTAAAGGAAAATTCCATGTGACACATGTTGCTTCATGCATAAATACATATTTTATTAAATTTTCAATTTAATAATACTCACCCATCCATGTGTCAGTTTTTCTAGGAGTTGCACCAACATTCCTAAGTTTGCTCATGTTTGTCCCCTAGATATTTTACTTAACTCGTAATTTTGAGGTGTAGGTGGAATTGACTAGGTGTCTATGCTTAAGATTTTACTTTGCTCCTAAAATAAACATTTATATTATTTTAAATGCTCAAAATATTATTTTATGTGCAAATGCCTAAATAACACTTAATATTATTTAAATGCCAAAGTAATCATTGATGTGCAAATGCCTAAAGTACTCAAATGCATGTCTAAGTAAAGTTCTAGACGCAAACTTATATGTTTTTATGCAGTTAAGTTTAATAATCATTTTCACTAGGATCCTGGTGCTGTGCCGTTGGGCTTCCCCGTTCCTAAATTTCATTTCCCCGACATGGCACCACTCCGTCGGGTCCATTCATCTGTAGTTTTCATTCCTCGGCAAGGTACCACATTGTTGGGTCCTTGCGTCCACTCTTTCCGTTCTCGACAGGGTACCGCACCGTTGGGCCCTTCTGCCTTTATCCTTTCATTTTGACTTGCAGGAACTTCTTGTAGGGATTTCAGGAGCTGTTACCTTCCATCCTCCATCTACACGCTATTAGGGACTAATGGCGCCAAGGAGTGAGTCTGTTCTCACTATGGGCCCCCCAACTCGTACGTGACCAGCTCCATTGTGGCCCACCTCGTACACCCTCACGCTTTCCTCTTGAGCAAGCGGATCAGTGCTTATCTGCTCATGTGTGGTATTCCGTCAGAACTCGACCTCGTCGTCGCTCTCCCTGTATGTGATTTACCCATACTCTACGACCCTTCATATTCCTTTGTGTATCCGTCGGTGAACTGTTTCACCTATCGCTACACACATTTCTCACAAACAAATATTAGTAGTATTGTCCTCAATAATCATCATTTGATTCATAAATATGCTACTTCGTTAAGCATTTATAATCTACTCAAACATTACTCATTCATCTAATTAAACATGCATTTCGTCGATAATTACTTTCTTCATTTTCATCACATAATCAACTGTATAGCTAGTCGTTAAGCATCATTCATAAGCATATTTTCCATAATCATAGTTAATCATTAAACAACATAAAATCGTTCATTCACAATAACTACCCCAAATACACATATATCACTATTTCATTGATTTACAATCAATTGCAATCATAAATATACTCTAAATAAAATCAAAGGGTTGTTTTATTAATGTTTCAAACAGTCAGGTCACTCAACAGGTGCCCTCAAGGTCTACAGCCGTCTAGGGGCACTACACAAAGCCATTTCCAAGCTAGATCTCACTTTGATAGGCCACCCCCGAGCCGAGGCCACAAATCCAAAATAGAGGTGCACTCAAGGATTGATCAAGTATTAGTTTGAGAATCCACAACTCAATTACTCACCACCTGCTTTCTCCTCCACCCGACTACCAGCTATAATGGTAATCCCTTCACCCCCTAGTTTCTTGAGGACATCGCCATTCACCATCAAGATTTATGTGCAGGTCCAGGATAGAGACAAGCAATGGACACAAATGAACTATACCAGAGATTTCCAGGATCTCCACAAACACCATACAAGATCATAGTGCTTCAAGCACAAAGTTCATTCACATAGAAAATCATACATGGCTTTCCAAGCTCATAAGCTTACCAAAATCTCAACATCAATGGCATGAACAACCAAGAACAACCAACAATAATCAACAACAATCAACAATAACCTTAACCAAGGATATCAACCATGGATTTATAGACCAAAAAAAGAAATTCAAACCCAAGGGGGTCAAACCAAATCAAGGTAATCCAACTTGAGACAACCCAAGGGGGGGGTTAACTCAACCATAGGAGGCTAACTCGAATCCAACCCAAGCAATTCAAATTTTGAGAGTGGCTCCAAGTCACTCCACCCAACTTAAATTCATGTGTGGACACCTCATCCATGTAGAGTAAATCAAAATAGTGAGGTTAGGAGTTACACAAGCCAAATCATCTTTCTAAAATAGCAAGGAGGGGTTACACAATGAGTTACACAAACCAAGGCTAAAAATAGCTAGTGAGGGTGTACTTGAGAAAGTGGGGGTTACAAAACCAAGTATAGCCTCCAAAAAGGAGTTACAAAGCCACCAAAGGGGCTCAATTAACAAGTGGAATCCACCCAAGTACCAAGGGAGGCCCACTAAACCATGAATTAGGCTCAATAATACCAACATATGCTAAAATAATCAAAAGTTGGGTATGTTATACAATGTTTGGGTGATCATCAACTAATAAAGCCACCAAGGTATAAATACTGACCAAGCTCAACCAAACACATTCTAAAGTGCTAAGAATGTCCCCATTCTCCCTCACCTTGTGGATCTAGGCCTCTCATACTATTTTGTGGTCTCCGGTGTGCCAGTTGTTTTCATTAATTAATTATTTGCAAAATAATAATAATAATAAGGTATCTATGTCCTTAAAGACCCTTATTCCGACACCTTGTGCCACACTAATAATAACAATTATTACATATGTCCGAGGATTAACACACAGGGCATTACACCAAGGTTCAACAATCACATTATAATCTATATTAGCATATTCTACCACAAAAATAACAAGAAACAATTGTTCATCTTCTTGATTGCTAGGATATTCATCATGTGAATTTTCAGTTAACATGAGAGCTAATTCCCCACCATTAACAACCTTAGTAGCCATGATCTTCAGTTTGCAATCTCATATTTTAGCAAGGAAATTGATAATTGTTCTTTGCATAAATGTTTAAGATAGCGAATACCTAACAATAGAAAGGAAAACCTTCACTATTGTATGTTTTCCCAACTCATAATGTATGAAGTTTCTCAAGGTAATTCCAAGGGTCGAGGCATGTTTCTCAATCAAAGGATATTTTTCTTCATTTTCAATTGAACAGTGGCTCATAAAATCTATAGGTCTCCCAATACATTTAGCATCAAGTGGTACACGTATGGTTGAAACAACCAATTCTGTAACATTTATATAAATATGAAAATATCTGACAAAGTTAAGTTTAGATAGAATATAAGTTGAGGTGATAGCATTCTTAATGGACTAGAGAGCCTCTTAAAGAATTTGATCCCAACAAAAATATATGTCCTTTCTCAACAATAGATGTATAACCTTGATAATTGATTTAACATATTTATCAAAGGGAATGGAGTGTTGGATTATATTAGGGTAAAAAACTCTCAATGTTTTGTAAGTCTGGGAAAAAAATCCCTGAATTCATTGAAGAGGGCTAAAAATTTGGCATTTTCCTCTTTGGTGCATTAGGATCCTGTATGTAAAGTCTTGGGATCACCTCAAAACCTATGTTCATCGAGAGTGGTCAAAGTTTTGTTTAGAAGGCTCTTTCTTTTGGCCATCATGCATGGAAGTGTCATTGGTTGAAACCATGTTTTTAAAGGTACTAGAACTTTAGGATACACTTTGTGTTTGAGATTTATGACACCTAAAAATTCAAGAATATCATCTTGTTGTTCAACTAGAAAGCAGTGAATGGCTTCATCATTCCTGGAAATATCCAAAGATTTGTCATTATCTTACACACAAAGATGATAGATGGAAATGAAGTCACAGTTATTCCTATCATTAGAAATTTTTTTAATAGAATTGGTAGAAAAAACGATCAATTTATCAGCTATTGAATTCAACTATATATGGATATAAATTAGCTTAAATGAGGAAAACCTTTTAGTAAGGGGATCTACAACCTAAATATACACTCTTAAAATTTAATTAATTATATATATATATATATATATATATATATATCTTTATCTTTTTAACCATACCTTTTATCGGTATCGAATATTTAAAAACCTACCAATGTTTATAGCGCAATACCAAAGCCTTTTCCAAACATAGACATGAAGCTTTCAACTCAGTAATATTGTTAATGCATGCAAAATTCAATTGGTATAAAAACTACATGTCCAAGTCTCAGTGAATAAAGAGAGGAATGGCTCAATAAGGGAGGGATAATAGCAAGTAGATTATCAACATCTAGCTTGCAAATGCTCATCAAATGAAGCCCTCCAATAGAATAAGTATTCAAGGCAATGAATGAACCCTATATTTAGGGTTTGACCACCTAAATCTCTACCAATACCAAACAACCCCCTCAAAATCCATGTAGAACACCTGCAAAATGGACCAACCCATAAAAATGTGCAATAGACACCCTCCAAGGTGAACAATCCACCAATAATAGAATGAAAAGTGTGTAAGCAACCTCAAAGGAGTGGGTGCTCCTCAAAATATGGTATGATCATTAGTGTAATCAACCTCCAAGAGTGGGTGTTGCTTCATTTTGACATCATCAATGGTCAAGACCTCAATACATGTGCAATGGATTCCCTACACTAAGAAATGTCCACATATCAATCAACTCAATCTCCAATGCTATCTCATAAATCCATGTAATGGAAGATACATCCATGAACCAAGGAGAACACCATGTGATGAACCTGCAATAATTAATTAATGCAAATACATGAGATATCAGAAATAATAGAACATAATCACTTTTATATTGATCACGGGCCACTTCGAGGGGGCAACCTCCTTTGAGTAAGCTCAATACAATTAACTTCACGGTGCCTTCATAGGCCTCAACACACACTTATATACTAAGTCTAGGTGCCAATACCATGGGTCAATACTATGTGTCAATACAAACCATGGGCTAAGTCTAGGCGCCAATACTATGAGTCAAAACCATGGGACATATAATACTATGGGACGACTTACAAAGCATATGCGTCCAATACTATGGGTCAATACTATTGGCTAATATAAACTATGGATCAACAAATACTATGGGACGACTTACAAAGCATATGCGTCCAACAACAATATACTAACAAAGTAAAGACATGGGTTCCTAACATCCCCTCTCGCTTAGAGAAAGCTTTGTCCTCAAAGCTTTAGATGTGGAAATTGATGCAGAATCTAAAGGAGTGGGTCCCCTGTAGCATCCTCTGGTTGCATTCCGAGCCACTGGCACCTTTGGAGCTTCAGGGAGGATTGCATGGAAGGCTGTAGGCGAAGAAGAACCATATCAGTGATGTGAAAAGTGCGCTTAGAACGGTGCTGATCGGCTTGTTGTTTCAGTCAAATTCTTGCCATGTGAAAATTGTCCTGCAGAATGAGAAGAAGTTGATCACGGTTTCGAAGAATTGAGTCAATTGCCTGAACTGGGGAGCTGCTAAAGGTGTATGGAAGAAGAACTGGTGGTGCCTGTCTAGAGACTGCTTCATATGGTGTCCTTTGAGATGTGGTACTATACCATTGGAGAGCTTCTAGGAAATCCATAGAAATAGTTGTCCAAGTCTGTGGAGGGATGGGAAAGGGTTCGAGCAGTCCCGAAAGGAGGGTCGTTTTACCCTTGTTGACCTAGAAAGTATCACATTCAACCACCATCCGTTGAATTGTCCTTTTGAGTCCCTGCCAAAATAAGTTACATTGTTCCTAGTCATACGTTTTGAGGAACCCAGAGTGCCCTACTGATGAAGAAGCATGGAGTTCATAGAAGAGATAGCCCCGTTGAACAGATTGCAACCAATTTGGAACAAGTAGAGAAATAGCTGTAAGAGAAACTGGGTCATCAAATGTGCGAGGAGGAGCATCTTCCAACATATTGTCCTTACCCTTCTGGTAAGTGGTCGCATAGTCATAACCCATGAGTTGGATAACCCATTTCAGGTGTGTTGGGGAGGAGACCCGTTGTTCCAGGAAAGTTTCCAGACTCTGGAGATCAGTCTTGATGCAGAAATAATTTCCCAATAGGGATGGCTGCCACTTATGTACTGGATGCAAAATAGTCATCATTTCCTGCTGAGAGGTAGAAGCGGCTAAATTCTTACCGGAAAGGTCTCTTGAAGGAAACAAGCTCATTGGTTCAACAAAGACACCTGCATATCTATCCAAGGAAGTAGTGGAGACTATTGATGGGTGCATCTGAATGGAATGGAGCTGAGCGATGACACCATGTGAATTCTTCTTAAGTATTTTTTCCAGGTGATGTGAACTGATGATGCAGAGAGACCCTGGTTATAAGCCCATAAATTTTTGTTGTGACCCATTGACTAAAAACTGCATCCAAAGTTCAGCAAAATCCCATAAGATGGAGCCAAGTGTGTGTAACCATTGAACACCCAAAACCACATCACATCCACCTAAGGACAAGGCAAACATGTGAGAGCGCAGGTTATAATATTCCATAGAGTTATGCACATTGTGACACTTCCCCTTGCAAGGTAAGGTGCCCCCATTGGCAACCATGACTTCAAATTTGGAGCAAGGATGGACAAAACAATCAGCTTGTTTGGCAATTCGAGGATCAATGAAGTTATGAGTGCTACCAGAATCAATGAGTATGGTAAGAGGGAGCTTCTTGAAGTATCCCCTGACTCGCATTGTTTATGGGGTGGTGACACCAGTTACAGCATGGAGAGAGATCTCGGGTGGGTCGTCTTGAGATGGGGTGTCAACAGGCGGGTGTTGAATGTCGACCTGATCATCTACTGTATCTGGAGCTTCTTCATCAAGTTCTAAGGCAGGCGGAGAATCCACATCCAAGAGATAGAGATTTTGTTGAACACATCTATGTCCCTGAGTGAATTTCTCATCACAATTATAACAAAGCCTGTTTTCTCGGCGTGCCTGCATCTCTGTTTCAGACAATTGCTTGATAGGAGTTGGTTGAGGAGCAGGCGGGATTCGTTGGGAACCCATATTTCTGAAGGGAGCAAAGGTGGGTTTGGAGCATTGTTGAGCTGCGATCTTGTCCTCGGCCAGCTTAGCCAACCCTAGGACTTCCATCATTGTGTTGGGACAAAACATTTTGACCTCTAAGCGGATTTCATCCTTGAGACCACTGATAAAACAACTCCTGTAGAATTCATCAGACAATCCTTTTGTGTGATTGGCTAGTTTCTCAAATTTCGTCTGATACTCTCTCACTGTTCTAGTTTGGTGAAGTTTAGTGAGTGCTCCCGTGAAGTCGTCAAAAGCACTAGGACCAAATCGTGGCAAAAGGAGTTGGCAAAAATCTGTCTAGTTTGGCTCAGGATGAGCTTTGATGTACCAACGGTACCATTGAAGGGCTTCCTATTCCAAATGAAAGGATGCAAGTGGAACTTTCTGGACATCAAAAGTATTATGCAGACTGAAATATTGTTCTGCTCGGTATATCCATCCAGTCGGATCAGTACCATTGAAGCGAGGAAAATCAAGCTTCGGCCCACGAAAATTGCTGGAAGAAGAGCACCTGGTGGCTGCAAAAGATTCTGGTTGTCGGTTATTGTTCATGGCTGAATGTTGAAGATGGAGGCTGACAAATTTTTCATCCAGATCTTGGAGTTTGGTTTGGATGGCTGCAAGTGCTTCCTCCATGGTGTTTGCTCCTGTGCGAGTGACAACCATAACCAATAAATTTTGTATTTTTTTTTTTTTTTTTTGGGGGGGGGGGGGGAAATGGATAGAAAAACACAAACACAAGCTTATTTAGTAAGGGGAAATTTGGATTTGGGAAAAACTTGGAGGGGTAATTGGGGTTTGACTAGGTTTTTGACACTTTCTGAGGGACAGGGAAGCAAAAAATGGGGATTTCAGAAGCGGGAACTCTATGGTAAAATTTGAAGGCAATCGGGTGAAAATTGAAGAAGTTATGGCAAACCCTAAAAATAGACAAATGTGGGATTTCTGGTCTTGGGAAGTGGAATTTGGGATAGGGTCTTCAGGAATGAAATATGCAGAATGGGATTGCAGGGATGTCAGTGAAGTTTCAGGGAAAACAGAGTTGAAACAAGGGAGATATGGTCGAAAAACAGATTTATTTTTTATTTTTTATTTAGAAATGGATCGGCAACAGCGGCGCGGAAGGGATCCGCAACAGATGGATCTGCAACGACGCGGAAGGGATTGAAAATGGATGGATCTGAAACAGCGACTGGATCTGGAACGACTTTCATAATAGATCTGAAACGGCTAGATATGGAGCGGAAGTGATCGGCAACAGTTCAACTGAAAATAGATATGGACCCCAAGAATGTATGGCTCCCTAACAGTTCAGGTGTTTCACTCGGCCACCAATGCTGTCTGACGGCTTGCGTATTGGGGTAGTACCCCTCACTCCACGGCTCAGGTAAAACTGATAACCACTTTGCCACAAACGACAGCTCTTGGTTTACCTCATGGGTGGGAACTAGTCAATCAGGTAGGGGTCGTTGCCCTTTTCTCTGGCAGGTCCTCTCAATGGGCTAGCTACTTTGGAGTTCCTGTGGTACTCCTCACAATGAGTTTTAGGGCTTATGCCCAATTACTTCCCACAGTTAAGTGGATAGGGATTATTCCCAAATCCGAAGCTGCAACAGATGTGAAAAAAAAAAATTGGCAGAAATTCCACCCAACAAGCCCAAGAAAGTCCTCTGATACCAGATGTGATGAACCTGCAATAATTAATTAATGCAAATACACGAGATATCAGAAATAATAGAACAGAATCACTTTTATATTGATCATGGGCCACTTCGAGGGGGCAACCTCCTTTGAGAAAGCTCAATACAATTAAATTCACGGTGCCTCAACACACACTTATATACTAAGTCTAGGTGCCAATACCATGGGTCAATACTATGTGTCAATACAAACCATGGGCTAAGTCTAGGCGCCAATACTATGAGTCAAAACCATGGGACATATAATACTATGGGACGACTTACAAAGCATATGCGTCCAATACTATGGGTCAATACTATGGGCTAATATAAACTATGGATCAACAAATACTATGGGACGACTTACAAAGCATATGCGTCCAATACTATGGGTCAATACTATGGGCTAATATAAACTATGGATCAACAAATACTATGGGACGACTTACAAAGCATATGCGTCCAACAACAATATACTAACAAAGTAAAGACATGGGTTCCTAACACACCAACCAATGTAGAAGCATCAAAACCAAGAGTATGGTGTCCGAAATAGTTAACCAAATAGACGAGAAAGGGGACAACCCTTCTTCAAGCCAAGAACATGCCTTCACACATGCCAATAGAGAGAAACACGTAGATCATTCCACAAATAATGATGGATAATAGTGCCAAAATGTTATCCATTTGCTAGAAACCAAGAGCACTCCAATATAGATTATAGCTAACCTTGTCATGATTCCAACCAAGTGACTAGGAACAAGGGCACTCCATAGAAAATCAACAACTAATCCTCCCTAATAATGAACCATAACACTTGGGCTAGAGCGCTCTTCAACCATAAACCATCTATAAGTGAAAAAAAACTCAAAGAACTAGAACGCTCCAACCCTAATTCACCTCTAGTAAAAAATCACTCCAAATAGCAAGAATATTCCTCCAAAAGTGATAGATAATGATGCCAATATGTCAATCAAATGTCTAGGAGCAAGAGTTCTCTAAGGAAACCAATCACAAACCACTCCTAAGCATGAAATACACTGAAGAAACTAGATTTACCCAATAAGTAACCTTTACATGTCATCAAATAATGTTCTATATGGGGGCACTCAATGGAAAACCAAGAACAAAGCAATATGAAGTGTAAACCATGTGTCATGAGCTAGTACATTCCTACTAGAATGCCTCCATATGTCAATAAATCACCCACATAAGATAAACACTCCATGGAAAATCAATCATGAGTCATCCTCAAGCATGAATCATAACCAATGAGCAAGACCACTCCACAAAAATGACAATCCAAGTAATTAAGAAATGAAAGTATCCCAAAAATGCTAAGGCACTCTCATGATCATGTTCTTATAGATTCAACAGCAAGCTTATGTCACTCAAGTTGTCCCCACTAGCATGATTGTCTTTCTTAGGGTTTGCAAACCCTATCCATGTTACACCATACAAGTACATAGCAAGAGATCTCCAGTGCTAGCATCCAAGTCTACATGTCTATCTTGGTATTTCAATCATGTAGGGTTTCCGCATGAACCCTATCATCTCCTAAACAAGTATAAAGAAGAGTACAATGATGATAATGAACACAAGAGCTCTCTCCTCCCTTATATAGACCAGTAGGTGAGGGGGGATAACATAAAATAATGACATGTGTCCATATAAGTAACCAACAAGCAACCCCACATGTGTCCATACAAGGATGTTGGGGCATCAAACTTGTTCATGTGATGGTAGATAACAGACCTATAAATTTCAGTAATTTTGAGAAAGTGCCAAATTAGGTCAAAAGTAGGGCATCATGTCTAAAATAAGAGCAAGAAAGTGAATACTCTTTCTCTTGCAACATAAGAGGTATTATATGCGTGTATCATCGCACGCACCAAGACCCCCATGGATCATCAAGAATACAAGAATTCCATGATCTTGCCCAAGCCCTACATCCCAAAATATCAAGCCTGGTTACAAAATCATGTTAGGTGTTAGATCCACTCTCCATGCCTTCTACTAGGGTATAGACCTTAGTGTTACAACAAGATGCATAAGTAGCATCATCATCTTTAACAACATGTTCTTCTCTAGGTTTTACAATGTACATGTATAACACAAACCCTACTCATCATAAGAGCAATTCCTAGCATTACACAAGAGCGATCTCTCCAAGAACATCGAAGATGTCTCTCTTTCCCCTTATATTATCCTATGGTATCCTCATGATAATAGCATGCAACTCCTAGGGTTTCCTCATGAATGCTATTGTCTCTGAGATAGTTTTTGTTCTATGGCTAGTTGCAAGTAGCCACCTGGGGCCATTTAGGGACAACTTGTGCATTTTCTCTAGGGGCAAAAAATTCAAACCGGGTAGCATAACAGGGTTCTATCGGCTCCCAAATTTTTTTTTGACCATTGTGGACATGGTCTTGATTCCCACAGTCACCCAAGAGATTTCAATTCAAAATATACCCCCTTGTGCAAAATTGACATTGGCCTCACTGAACAAAACCCTAGTTCCGAAGATATTTTAATACGACTGTTTTTGGGAAATTGAAACACGGTAGAGGGGTTCCCTTGGGTGAAACCCGACATCTTGAATCTATTGGAATCAATTGTTTCATGATGCAAGTTACGTGTTTTTTTCTATGTCTAGTTGCAAGTAGGCACCTGGGGCCATTTAAGAACAAATTGTGAATTTTCTCCAAGGGCACAAAATCCAAAGTTGGCAGCATAACTGGGTCCTGTCAACTCCCAAAGATGTGTTTGGGAATTGTGGATGTGGTCTCACTTTCCATGGTCTCCAAGGATATTTTAATTTAAAATTCCCCCCCTTGTGCAAAAATGGCATCGGTCCTCACTGAGCAAAACCTTAGTTCCAGAGATGGCATAATATGACCATTTTTAGGAAATCAAAACATGGTAGAGGGGTTCCCTTGGGTGAAAATAAACATCCTAAATCCATTAGAATTGATGGTTTCATTATTTGAGTTACGATTTTGTTTCTATGGCTAGTTCCAAATAGCCACATGGGGCCATTCAGTGACAACTTATTAATTTGCTCTGGAGGCACGCAATCTAAACTGAGCAGCATAATTGGGTTTTGTCAGTTGCCACATATGTGTTTTTCCATTGTGGACGTAGTATCACTACCCATGCTCACCTAGGATATTTCAATTCAAAATTGACCTCCTTGTGCAAAATTGACTTTGGCCCTCATTGAGCAAAACCCTACTTCCGAAGATGGTATAATACGACTATTTCCATGCAATTGAAACATGTTAGATGGGTTCTCTTGGTTGAAACCAGGAATCTTGAATCCATCGGAATCAACGGTTTCACGATCCAAGTTACGATTTTTTTTTCTATTCCCAGTTGCAAGTAGTCACCTAGGGCCATTAAGGGACAAGTTGTGAATTTGCTCCTAGGGCACAAAATCCGAACTGGGTAGCATAACTAGTTTCTGCCAGCTACCACAAATGTGTTTTTCCATTGTGGACATGGTCTCACTACCCACATTCGCCAGGGATATTTCAATTCAAAATTGACCCCCTCATGCAAAATTGACATTGGCCCTCATTGAACAAAACCCTACTTTTGGAGATGGTATAATACGACCGTTTACAGGAAATCAAAACACGATAGAGTGGCTCCCTTGGGTGAAACATGCCATCCTAAATCCATCGGAATTGATGGTTTCACAATTTGAGTTATGTTTTTTTTCTATGTCCAGTTGCAAGTAGCCACCTGGGACCATTCAGGGAAAACTTGTGAATTTTCTCTAGGGGCACGAAATTCGAACCGAGTAGCATAAATGGGTTCCGTCAGTCGCCACATATGTGTTTGGCCATTGTGGGCATGGTCTCTCTTCCCACGGTTTCCTAGGATATTTCAATTCAAAATAGACCCCCTTGTGTAAATTTGACATTGGCCCTCATTGAGATAAACCCTACTTTCGGAGATGGTATAATATGACCATTTTCGTGAAACCCAACATCCCGAATCCATTGGAATCGGCGATTTCACAATCTTAATTATGGTTTTTTTTGTATGGCTGGTTACAAATAGCCACCTGGGACCATTTAAGGACAACTTGTGAAATTGCTCCGGGGGCACTAAAACTGAACCGAGAAGCATAACTGGGTTTCGTCAGTTGCCACATATTTGTTTGGCCATTGTGGACATGGTCTTGCTACTAAAACAAAAATAATCGTTTACTCAAACTTTCACTTCAAAAAAGATAGATAATCCATAAATAACAATTATAAATAAGTTATAAGATAAGATATGATGATTTTACAAAACACAAATGCCCATATATATAATCATTTAAAGGGCATTTAAGCTACTCTTCATAATAGTTGCATCTTATGATGATAATTAATATTAATTGTTATCTTTTTTTTTTTTTTTGATATATTTTATTATTATTTACGTTCATAACATTGCCTTCCTCTTCAAAAATGCTTTGTCCTCAAAGCATATTACTGAAGAATCTTTTATGTTTTTACTTTTTCTTGTAACTGTTGTCACCTCTTTCTGTGATCTGTCGTAGTAGACGATACGAGGCGATATGAATTACGAATTCCTAGGTAAAAATGTTGCATCATTTCTGAAGTGGTCCATCCAAAGTTAACCTTTAGTGAAACCTTTTGCTGATCAATTCGTTGGATGGAACTTCTCGTTTTCTACTTCCGCCTAGCTTGTTGATTTTGTCTTCACTCAGTTTTGAAATCACAACTAATCTGTTTATGTTCCTTTTGACCTAGTCATTGTTCATATCGATTTTTGTTATTTGGATGACGATAAGGTATTTGATTTTCTTGTGGAATGTTTGCATGATCTTCAACTTTTGGTGCTATTGGTGATTTATTATTCGATACCTTTTCAATATAATCGTTTTCCAGAATTTGAACATTGATTGGATTTGTACTGGTTCCTTTTTTCGAAGTCTGGATTTGTAACTTTGATGATTTTGCTATTGGGTCAATCACCATTCCCTTGTTGACAATTGATTTTTTGCGTTCTAAATCTTTTTGTAAATATTTCTTACCACGATTTAGTTGTCTAATTTGTATGAGTAAGTATTGATTGTGTTTGCTTTAGCATAAGAGTTCTTACTTATAATCTACTTGCCGACTTAATTTTGAGCAAATTGATTCTCTTTCTCTCTTTCTCTTAACATTTTTATTTGCTCTAGCAATTCCTGATTAACCCTCTTTAAGAAGGAATTTTCTTCATCTTTTCTTGATAATTTTTGTTATAGATCTTGAATCTCCTCTTCTAATTCTGATTGCACTGTGTTTTATTCTTCCTCTTCCTGATTTGAAGCAGTAATTCCTGATTATGATCTCTTAGATGAGAGACCTCTTCATCCTTTTCTTGTATGTCCTTATCAAATTTTTTCTTGCAGTTTCAAATTTCTTTATATGTGTGGTTGACTCCTGAATACGATCTTTCAATTTGGAATTTTTGTCTTTATTAAACCATTAAAATAATTCTCTTTGATATTTTCAAATTGTAAATTTTTATTGCTTTCCTGGTAGTATCCTAATTCGCCTTCCAATTTCTGTATTTGCGATTGCAATTGTGACTGACCTTGATTTTCTTTCATAATAAAATATTTACCACATATTGGACAGGAGTGATTGAAAATCTTAAAAACTGTCACATACTGGAATTCCATCTCGTAGTAAGGACACTTAGTCCAAAATTTATACTTGTATATGGAATCCATAATTTACCGGTCACTTCTTCAATAATCGCTTTAATGACTTTCTTCATTTTTTTTTTCACAATAATTTTTTTTTCTTTTGAGAATAATACAATCTAATTAATAACAATATTATTATTATTAAAATATTTTTTGTGGTTGAAGGAGTATATGATTTAAAAATATTATAATGGCAATCATTATTAAATAATAATAATAATATAATATATTTTAAAATATGATGGATTAGGGAATTAGGGTTTACACTATAATAATAAATATTATTATTAAGAATAATAATATTATTATAATTTTTTTTTGGAATAGATGATAGTGGAGGTATTATTAAATAATAATTTTATTGCACCAAGTGAAACGAGGTGATTTATAGCCCAGTATGGGGGACATGTTGTAACGTGTATGATGTAGCGTTACATCTAATAAAACGTAAAAAGTAAATTTTTTAATTAAAAAATAATTTCAAAAATTCATGTCGGTTCATAAAATAAAAAATTATGGAAAGTATTTTAAAAAAATCCATGTTGATTCATAAAATAAAATATTATGGAAAGTAATTAAAAATTAATTGCACCGAGTGAAATGAGGTGCTCTACAGCCCAGTATGGGGGAGATGTTGTAACATGTATGATGTAGCATTACATGTAGCATTACATGTAGCATTACATCTAATAAAACGTAAAAAGTAATTTTTTTAATTAAAAAATTCATGTCAGCTCATAAAATAAAATATTATGGAAAGTAATTAAAAATTAATTGCACCAAGTGAAACGAGGTGCTCTACAGCCCAGTATGAGGGAGATGTTGTAACGTGTATGATGTAGCGTTACATGTAGCATTACATCTAATAAAACGTAAAAAGTAATTTTTTTAATTAAAAAAATTCATGTCAGCTCATAAAATAAAAAATTATGGAAAGTATTTTAAAAAAATCCATGTTGATTCATAAAATAAAATATTATGAAAAGTAATTAAAAAATAGATGTTCGTTTATAAAATAAAAACTTAAAATTTAAACTCGGATCTATAAATCAAGAGAGATCAAATTTCTTGAGTTTAAATTAAAAAAAAGAAAGACACCTCAAGAAATTGGATCCCTCTCGGTGCTTGATAGATACGGGTTTAAGATGGATCTATGTTGGTTTAATAACAATGGTGGATGAATATGGTTTAAAAGCGTGGAAGGGTGTCCATTGGTTGTATCTTGGGTGGTTGGGAGGAATGATTGTTACCCTCCCCACCTAGGTTCAATTCTTGTAAGTGACATGATGCTCTTGTTGAGCCCCTATTGCAATGATTGTATTTCTGGCCATACCTTGATTCTCTACTTGAAATAGCAGGTGTTGGCATCTCTCTCAGTGGACTATCCCTCTAACAAACGGTGAACCACCATTTTTTAAAAAAATGTGGAAGGGCATGGTGCATGGTGTAGGGCGCCGTATGAGAGGTTGTAGGAGAGGTGTGGAGTGGAAGAGGTGTGCATCCTATGGGAGGATGAGTGTTGGAGCAGGAGGGAGTGCATGAAGCAAGGTGGGGCTGTGAGGGTTGGTCGTAGGGAGGAAGAGTTCGTGAAGTGCGGGAGTGGAGCTGGGGGAGAGAAGTGTCGGGCGTAGAGGAGCCGGTGGTGGGGAAGTGGGAACGCGTAGGGAGAGGAGCGACCACGAGTTGGGAGAGGACAATAGTTTGGTGGTAGAGAATGTAGAGATAACAGGTTGCGGGTAAGGGAAGAGCACAGGTGCGTGAGAGAGGGTGCAACATTAGCACGGGGAAGAGTATAGAGTGTGATGTAATGGAAGCAAGGGAATGGGGGATGAGTGGAGTGGACGTGCGTGTAGGAGGGGATGCGTGTGGGAAGAAGGGAAGGGGATGCATGGAATGGATGAGCGTATAAGAGGGAATGCGCATGAGCGTTGATTGCGGTGGGGTGTGGCACAATGAGTAGGCGGGGATGGAGTGGGAGCGAGGGTGCTAGGATCAGTGAGGGGGATTGGGGATATGAGTTATAGAGAAGGTAGAGGGCATGAGAGTTGATGAGTACGTAGGGTTGTGGGAGATGAGATGGAAACCATAGAGTGCATAAAATATGAAGTTACCGAGGGTGGAAACTGAAGAGATGGAGGGATATGGATGATGAGATCTAAAATAAATGTCCAAAGGCCCATTGGAGAAACTCCAATGAAAAGATGGCCCAAGGCCGAAACCAGAAACGAGGCTTTGATACCACTAAAACAAAAAATAATCATTTACTCAAACTTCCAATTCAAAAAGGACAGATAATCCATAAATAACAATTATAAATCAGTTATAAGATAATATATGATGATTTTACAAAACATAAATGCCCATGGTTTTGTAAAGGGAATTTAAGCGACTCTTCATAAGAGTTGTGTCTTATGATGATAATTAATATTAATTTTTATTTATTATTTATTTATTTGTTATTTGATATATTTTATTATTATTTACGTTCATAACAGTTGTCCATGTTCAACTAGGAGATTTCAATTCAAAATAAACCACCTTGTGCAAAATTGACATGGCCCTCACTGAGCAAAAACCTTGTTTTTGGGAAATCAAAACATAGTAGAGGGGTTCCCGTAGGCGATACCCATCATCATGAATCCATAGAAATTGACAGTTTCTTGATCCAAGTTATGGTTTTTTTCTATGGCCATTTGCAAGTAGTTACCTGGGGCCATTAAGGGACAACTTGTGAATTTGCTCCAAGGGCAAGAAATCCGAACCGGGAAACATAATTGGGTTTCGTCAGTTGCCACAGATGTGTTTGGCCATTGTGGATGTGGTCTCACTGACCATGGTATCCCGGGATATTTCAATTCAAAATTGACCCCCTTGTGCAAAATTGGCATTGGCCCTCACTAAGCAAAACCCTACTTCCAGAGATGATATAATATGACCATTTTTAGGAAATTGAAACATGGAAGAGGGGTTCCCTCGGGTGAAACCCAACATCCTGAATCCACTGGATTCGACAATTTCACAATCTGAGTTATGAATTTTGTTCTATGGCCAACCGCAAGTAGCCACCTAGGTCCATTCATGGCAACTTGTGAATTTACTCTGGGGGCACTAAATATGAACCAGGTAGCATAAGTGGGTTCTATCAGCTCCCACATATGTGTTTTTCCATTATGGACAGGGTCTTGCTTCCCACGGTCACCCAGGGGATTTCAATTCAAAATAGACCCCCTTGTGCAAAATTGACATTGGCCTCACTGAACAAAACCCTAGTTCTGAAGATGGTATAATACGATCGTTTTTGGGAAATTGAAACATGGTAAAGGGTTCCCCTTGGGTGAAACTCGGCATCCTAAATCTATTGAAATCAACAATTTCATGATGCAAGTTACGGTTTTTGTTCTATGGCCAATTGTAAGTAGGCACCTGGGCCCATTCAAGAACAAATTGTGAATTTGCTCCGGGGGCAAGAAATCCAAACCAGGAAACATAATTGAGTCCTGTCAACTCCCACATATGTGTTTGGGCATTGTGGATGTGGTCTCACTTCCCATGATCTCCCATGATATTTTAATTCGAAATCCCCCCCCTTGTGCAAAATTGAATTTATCCCTCACTGAGCAAAAACCTACTTCCAGAGATGGTATAATACAACCATTTACGAGCAATTGAACAATGAAACAAGGAGTCTTTGGTACCACGAGAATAAGAGCATTCCCATAAATGAATGAGCCAACCTTCAAATTGGAGGACCAAAACAATGCCCAAAATAGTAAAATATGTTATGGTGTTTCTCGAAGAAGCCACTAAGATCCTACACCAAGAGAAAAGTGTGCAAGGGGTCAAATTCTTAACCGCTATAACCACCTCCATGAATATAAGTGACCTCAATATAGTCATGTTCTAGGGTTAACTGAGATAAAATATAAATGACAACCAAAGAACATAAGAACAATTAAAAAACCAAAAACATTATTTGTGGAAAATGAGAATTGTTAAAACTTAAATAGTCCTAATGCCTCAAAATCGTCCCAAGTATATCAGTGTTTAATGAACTAGTATCACTTGGTTAGGGAGTATAGCAGTTGTGTGGTTATACTTAAAAGACACAAGTCACTTTCAAATCTCTTGTTCACACACTTCTATACAGTACTATTACAAAGTTTCCTTCTTCGAAAGCATTCACTTCAGATGTGTTATGCAAACCTTATTGTTTGTGGTGTTTCCAAAATTGGACCTTAATATATATTTATCATTCCACCATTGTTTATAAGAAGGTAGCTTCTGAATTATCCTTCTTTCCTCTCACTAACAAATGACTGCAACAATAGTGGGATCAAATATTGCTTGGGACACTCAACATTTTACTTAAGGCAATTCTCCCATATCATCCAATTGATTTTAAGATGCAATTTCTAGGTCTGAGACATAATCTTCAAACTATTATTGCTTTTCAAGAAATGGAGATTTTGAAGTATGATTGCCTTTGTCAACTGCTGTGTGTTATGCTAAGTTGTCTCTAGCTTTCACATGTTTCTTCTTTTCCTAGCTTTCATTGTTTCAAATTAGAACATCTTCACTATCATCATAAGAAATCTTACTATTTATGTAGTAGCAATATTCAACTTTGCCAATTCATCTTTCATATGAACATACTCAATATTATATACTCCATCTTCCATCACATATTCTGTACCTAACTCTACCTCATTTTTTATGTCTTCCTCATTCTGCGGAATTAACTGTTAGGACATAGAGGATTATTTGTCACATCTTTCACATACAAAACATTTTCTGTTTTGTCATTATTTGCACAGGATCCCTTCCTTTCAAACATTACACTTTCTTCGAGAGGAGATACTTGGTCTGGTTCCCTTTCTTGTGACTTAAACATCCATTGTCAACATATGTTGTTGGTTCACATTTTTCCTTCTTTTGATCCCCTGATTTACTCCTCCGTACTTTTGTCAACTTTTGCTCATGTATGATAAGAGAATTTTCTTTCATAGAATATTTCACTGAGATTATACAAAACTTTGTTATGCAACCATAGTTGTGGCAATTGTAACATTCAACATTATAGGCATCCATATAAGCACCTATATTTCTTACTTGACTATTTCTTGCATAAGTTCTGCAATCTACAACTTTGTGTCCAAAATTACTCCAAGAATAAAAATAACCAAGAAAAATACTTTCATACTTGGTAGTAAAAGGATTTCTTGGTGACTTAGATCTTATGTTCCTGATGTTCTTCATTTCTTTTCCTGCTATTATTTTCACCTTTTAGGGCATTGGCATAGCTTTTAGGCTTTTATTCATCTTCCCTTACTGATGGATTTGTGATCATTATGTCTGCATTTCTTTCAGTAGTCTTTAAATTGTTGTCATAACCAAGTCTTGCCTTATCAAATGGTGACCTATTTCTAGTGAGAATTTCATCTAATCTCTCAGTACTATTTTCAAACTTCACGTTGTTATTTAGATTTGTAGTTAACTTTTCTAACTCACCGTTCAAGGAAACAATTTTAGCTTCTTGTTTAGTACATATTTATTCATTTTCTTTTAGTTGTTTCTTCAATGTTCTTATCCTCTTCTATTGTCCTTTTAAACCAATAAAATTCTTTTCAATCTCTTTGATGCTTTTATGATTTCCTTTTCAGTTTCACTTAGCATTGGTTTTGCTCTCAATGACTTCACCATCTATTTCAGGATGTTCTTCATTTTTTGTATTTGACCTTTCATTTTTATTGTCTTCATGCTCCTGATCTACAGGTTTTGGTTTTACAAGGAGAGATTCATTTGTGTGGAGATCTTGTAGCTTCTCCCAAATCTCTTTAATTGATGTACATTGTCCTATTTTGACTTTCACGGAATCAGATAGTCCATCTAGGATGGCATCCATTGCCATTGTATTATTCTTTCCTAAATCCTTTTTAGGTGTAGTTTTTGGTGGTCTTTTTGGAGTGGTGTAACCATTTTCAATTGCACCCCAAATGTCAAACCTAAGAGATTGCAGGTATGCCCTCATTCTTATGCTCTATAGTAGATAGTTTGTTCCATTAAATAAATGGGCTATGTCCATACTAAAACCAAATTCCTCTCAAGACACATGTGGTTGAGATCTTCCTTCCAGTGGTTAAGTTGTTATGAAGGAACTATCTTTGGTACTAATTATTGGAATATTAATCTTTACTGAGAGGGGGGGGGCGTGAATCAGTATAGGACATATTTTTAACTTTTAGATCTTATTTACCATCCACATTAGCTTTCAACGAAATCAATCATTATATTTTACACATGAGACAAAAATATTTAACGTGGAAACCCAATAAGGGAGAAAACCATGTAAAGATGTTCTTTCAATAAACAATGATTACAATGATTTCTAGACACCCATCTTCTCAAGACACCAATCTCCAAGGTTTACAAGCAACAACTTGAAGGTGGCACCAACCCCCTAAATTATTCAACACCAACTGAAAGGAAGCACCAACGCCCTGGATTCTCTAGGACCAAATGGAAGGAAGCACCAACTCCTTGAATTCTCCAGCGCCAAATCCCTTCCTTGCACCACCCTGCCACCATAAAGTAAATATGCTTGTGTTTTGTATTTAATCTATAGTCACTATCTTCACTCTTTTATTTTGTCTTTCTCAATCACACATTTACCTGTAACTACTCACCTGCAGATTTTGTACTCAGCCTAGGGTGAAAACACGAAGTTGGGTAATGCTTTTTTGATAAAGGATTAGAGGAGAAAAGAAGTGCATGTGAGAGAACATGCAAAAAAATTCAACATAAAATCTCAACCTAAAGTTAATAAAACTCTCAGTCGAGAGTTTAAACTTGCGTATGAGAGTTTTTAAACACTCATACAAGAGTATATCAAACTCTTGGCCTAGAGTTTTGGCCAATTAAATCATCGTATTTCAAAAAAACTCTCATGGATGAGAGTTTATCAAACTCTCGGCCTAGAGTTTTGGTCATCAAAACCTACAAAATCGCATGTAGTTTTTTAGAACCTGTAGATTCGACAAGGATGAACCACTGCAAATTTTTAATCTTATATATCGAACTTGGTACCAATGGACTCATCATTGAATCTACTTTCTAATGATATGAGAATTGATGCTTTTCATTAATAATTTTATTCTAAAATTTATCGCCTAAGAATTTCACCTTGACGAAAATCACCTGAAATGAAAATTCAATATCGTCAAAATGACAACACCAAACAAATAAAAAAAATCACAGGGATGTTCCTTGCACTGTCTGCTACAAAAGGGTAGTTTTAGGTTGTTTGATAAGAGTCACATTAGAAAGAAAATTCATGGTCACCAAAATGTGTTGATAAGGAACCAATTTTTAACATATGCTATTTTGATAAATAATAAAAAATAGTGCTTAAGTATGAAAAACCTTAAAATATAGTCCATTCCCAAGTGTAATCTATGTAGATTATGAGCATACCTTTTTTCCCTAAAATGAATAAGCAACTCTAAAAATACAAGGGGCACACTGGTCACTCATTATCCGTACCTAAAATTTTAAAGTACGTGCCATTGGTGCCCCTAAAATTTGTCACACTATATGTCCATACAAAAATTGAAAAAAAGTATAAGTACAAACTAATACAATTCTCTAAAAATCTTATGTTTACTTCAAGGCGAAATTTCTAAGGGAGATATGGGTTTGAAATTGAAAAAAACAAATTTTATAGTTTTGTTTGTCAAAAAACAAGCAAAAGTGTTACCCAACTTCATGTTTTCACCCCCCTCATCTCTACATCCTCCATTTTCTTATGTAATCATCATATCCCAAAACATACTTTTACATTCTTCATTTACACATTATTGTCACTTAGACCTGCTTCTCTTTTGTTCCAGTTGCTGCCTCTTTTGCATACATGGAATTTACACAACACTATTCACATAGCTTCATTTTACATTTAACAACACTTCTCAGCATATACTCGTCTTTCAGTCCTTGTCTATCAATCATAAGCCCTTCATTTGAACATTGTCTAGCTTAATTTACATTTGATTTTTATCTTGTAATCAAATAACCTTGTTCAACATAATATCCTTGTTCAATATGTTGTCTTTGTTTAATTTCAGAGCTTCTTCGTTATGTGTTTGTATTGAATCAACCTTTCAAATCAGACATTCAAATCCTCTTAACTAGAAAGTCATGTCACTTCCATTGCACTACAGAACCAAAACGAGCAGCCCTATACTCATGATTTCTATAAATACTGGTCAATAGATCATAGTTTAAGTGATGGATGTAGGTGAGCATTTTGTTCTTTGTTAAACTCATGGGATCTCTTCATGGAAGAGCATTCATCATTTCAGATATTCATGTCTTCATCATACTTGGATCATGTAATTGAATAAGATAAAAACCAAAACCCCCAAAACCATAGCAAGGACCTAAACTACAATTTCAGAGTTCCATTTCCACCCAACACACTTTCTTATTTCAGCTTCCTTGCATTTATATGGACAAATCACACACAAGCTAAAAACCCATCACAAAACATTTGCAATCCCAAAACTGAAGAGACTATACCCTGTGGATTTTATGGCTAGACCAATTTGCAATGAATCACAGAGCTGACATTATGATCGTTCAGCAATGGCTAGGGAATCCTTACATGTCATTGAAACTTTCAATTAGAGATTAACTCAAGCCAAATCCCATATGCATCATTGTACACACCATAAGTCTCATCCAATTCATATGCCAGGACCCCACAATCAAAACAAAGGACAAAACCCAGACCACAACGATTTCTTAGAGTCTTCATTCTTCTGCACAAATCCCATATGCATCACTATTCACACCACAAGTCTCATTCAATTCATATGCCAGGGATGCACAATCAAAATAAAGGAAAAAAACCATACCACAATGATTTCATAGAGTCTTCATTCTTCTACACAAAGCTAGAATCACAATCTCAGGGCTTGACTCATCCTTTCATAATTTAATTATTGCGATCTTCTTTTTACAATTCACCTCCTGTGATTTGCACTCTTGCCATTAAACCCATAACTTGATCATTCTCATTTTCACAAATAAATCTACACCCACTTTCTCAAATTGATTCGATCAATATATATACATTCTCGTGGGTCTAAGAACGCATTTGTGGACCCATTCAATTTACACAACTCTGAGCTGACAACATCGTGAGAATATTCTTGCTGACTGGATTCGTTTAAAACTTAATTAATGTGCAATTTGTGGACTTTGTGAACCCATCGTGGCAACAATTGTGGTGATCTGTCTTGCTTGATGCTCATCCTCTGCTTAGCAAATGACCAATGTTTTACACTTTCACCTTTTCCCTCCAACACAAGAAAAAAATTAGCGACATTTTTCAAAAATTTGATTGCAAGTGATGTAGACCTATCATGGAAAGGGGGAAAAAACTTGACTGATTTCTTTCTTTGTCAACCACACATATTTGCTATTGGAACGATATGAATATCCTTCAAATGATTTACACACATATTTTTACAGGAATAATGAAAACCTATAAATTGAGCTCCTTTGGATGTTTGTGTTAGAACAATATTCCCATCATATGCATGCCATGGACCTTCATGTTGTTCTACCTTGTGTTATTCACTACAAGAAAAAAGGTCATTGGTGAGGGTCCAAAAATGTCACCATAAGCTCATTTGGTGATGGTCAAGAGGGGTCCCGTCACCAAAACCTGAGCGTCGCCAAAGGCACCGTCGCCTTAAGTGAGGGTATGTGGTGACATTCAAGGCCCGCCACCAATAATTATGATTATTACAGGTTGTGACCATCACCAATCGTTATGAAGTGTTGGTGACGGACCTGCTTTGACCCTCACCATTTGATGCATATATGGTGGCGTCCAATAATCGATCATTGGTGAGGGTTGAGACAGTCACCATAATCGCATCAGTGATGGTGAAAAAGGAGGGCATCACCAAAATGTGAATGTCACCAACGGCTGTGTCCCCAAAAGTAGAGGTGGTGTGGTGACATTCAATGTTCGACACTAATAAGGATTATTAGTGACAAATAGTGAACCTCACCAATTTATATGAAATTTTAGTGATGGACCTAAGGGCCTCCATCACCAAAAAAACTAAACGTCGCCAATGACATATGATGAGGGCCTTGCAATGACCCTCACTATTGAGGATATTTCCATTAACATATCAATGGTGACAACCGCTATGATATTGGCACCACTTTTCATTTTGAAAATCTTTTAATGACACAACATAAAGGACCGTTGCCATTTCAATTAAAATTGTAAAAAAAATAATTATAATTATAAATTGTCACAAGCAGAATGTAACCCTAGTAGATGGTGATGACCAATAGCCTACTGGAATAAATTGAACATTTGGTTATTATTATTATAACATTTTACTAATTTGAAAAAGCAAAAATATCACATTGTTATAAGTAAAGTAAATAGAACTGATTCACTAACATGTTTACACAATAACTAAAATAGATATATAAGATTTTTTAAGCATATGGAAACAAGATACCAAAAGATGATATAAAATGTTGTAACAACAGTTTAATAACGTATATCTACAGGCTTGGCCCAAGCCTGTAAGATGAGTTTTTTTTACACTTACAGATGCACAAATGGAAATCAGACATATGGGCCTTCTTTGGAACCATGTCACCCCGCTCATCCTCCTGTTTGTTCCCCCAAGTTCGTTCTAATGTTAACAGAGGAGCGGATTTATTGCAGACTGGTCACAGAACAAAGGAAGCATAGTTTATGCTTCCGTTGTGAGGAAATGCTATGAAGGTTAACGGAAACTAAACAAGCACTATAAATCAACACCATTGACAACAACATAAGCACAAGAAACTATTCAAAAAGCTATTCAAACAACTTTTTTGAACTCCGGCGAAAAACATGAACCATACCTCAGTCATTATTTCTGCCAGCTGCTTGACAGTGACCTCATTATTAGGATTGCCAACATTGAAAATGTGACTGTTTTCCCTGGAAGGAATTTCCTGAAAAATGAAATAGGTAGGTACTATAAATATATAAGCACTGTGCAACAAATAACATTATGGTCCTCAAAAGTCATTATTTCTCATTATTTCTCTCTTTTGCTTCATATTGGATCATCAAATTTTTATGGTCCTCAAAAGTCCTGCACTGTGCAACAATAACATTAACATTGGATATCATTCTCAAAAGTCTTATTTAAAAGAATACTTGACCTCATAATTTTTTTAAGTGTGGTTCTGAAACTTGCACGATATAATTCAAATCCAATCTGCCACAATATAATATGCAGAGGAATTTCATGATTCAACAAACCACATGAAACTCAACGTTGAGCCCAACTGCATTGGTTAAAATCTAGAGATAGACTATCCAAGGTGTTTTTCAAAGCTTTGGCTACTAAACATGTACATCAAAGGATAGTGGATAGCGGTTGTGAGATGAGTGGGAGGTCTCATCATGAAAATAAGAGATTGAAGAGGAAATTGTGGCTCGTGATAGGATTGTCTTCCAATCTCAAGCTTAGATTGATGAGAGGAAGGTATCCTCATAATTGGTCTCCCACAACACCGCAACTATAAGCATAGGGATTATATTATGTCCCCTTTTTTGTTAACTTGTTCTAGATTTGAAGAATCACAAAAGGTGTTTTGGGTTGTCTGGCATACTATTCAATCTCTGCTTGCACAAAAGTTTAGATGGTATACAAGTATATGATAATTGATTCATGCAAGCAAAAGCATCTAGACTCTTTCTATCATTATCCAAATTTGCAATCCCTACAATTTAATGGGCTAGACAATATTATCAAACAAAAAGAATTCAGGGTGGATGTTTTGGAATTTGGTCAGAAATACTCTCTTTATAAATGAAAAGGAACAAGTGGTGCCTTGCTTATGAGATATTGTTTAGGTGCTTCCTGTATTATGCCATTCACTTCAGGTTCTTTTTTCTTTGATTTTCTTTTCTCCAGTCTATTATGTCCTTTCCTAGTTGACGTAAATTTGGGGGGCTGAAATCACATTCTCCCAAATTTGTTGAACTCCCATCACCCTCTGCCACTGAGCTTGTGGAAGCAAGCCCTTCACCTAGATTCATCCCATCAATTTCTAGACTATATTCAGCCGCACAAATCCCTAAAACATTTTTTTAGAATAACCATCTGCTTGACTGCATGGAGCCCCTTGAGTAGAAGGATCATTTATTATTACATCATAAGAAACACTCACAGGGACACTGTCTTTCCCTGCAGATCCCATTCTCATTTGATGGTCCCCCTTGTTGGATGGTTGGCCACTATCTATATCATTTAAACTAGACATAACCTCAGTCTGCTGACATTCAGTTTCATTCTCACACTGGGTGCTGCATCTTACCTTCTCATAATCTCCATTACATGTTCCTCTCTCACTTGTGGTCACATATTTTGTTTTCCTTGTATTATGCGGTATTTGATGATGGGAGAAGTTTATCACAAAGGTGACAATTGGAAGAAGTGTCCCCTCTACTCTGTTATGATCTCATGTAAGGATCTTCATACTGTTTGCATTCACAATGTAAAGCAGTATGATGTTTGGGAACACATTGACTTCAGACTTCTAGCTCGGGCAAAACAATTGTCATTCCTTTTGAGAAGAATCAACATTATTTGGGTGCTTTTCCTCACAGTATAGATGGTTAGTGTAATACCTTTTCAAGGTTTACTCTGACATATGATCCAAATTTATCTGCAAGCAAGGCAGCACTTGAGCTTACTAGTTGGACTAACAAGGTACAGTCTGAGGGGGGTGAAGATTTGGAGTTACTTCCTTATGCGTATGCAACTAGAGATCAATTAGAAGAAAGAAAAAATGCATGTACTGAACGTTGTGCCTCAAAATATATGAGTGGTAGTCCACCATTGAAACAACAGTTTATAGCTGAGTCTAAAGCGGGGCTTGGTAAACTCAAGATTGAGAGTTCTAATTCAGGATGTCTCACACAATCTGTGAAATTAAAATCTGGGGATGACATTACTTTCTCTAATCATGAATCAAGTCATCAAGTAACAAAGAGGTCAGTAAGTTATCTCAGTTGAGTTTTTTTTTTGCACTTACAGATGCACAAATGGAAATCAGACATATGGGCCTTCTTTGGAATCATGTCACCCCGCTCATCCTCCTGTTTGTTCCTCCAAGTTTGTTCTAATGTTAACTGAGGAGCGGATTTATTGCAAACTGGTCACAGAACAAAGGAAGCATAGTTTATGCTTCCGTTGTGATGAAATGTTAATGAAGGTCAATGGAAACTAAACAAGCACTAGAAATCAACACTATTGACAACAACAAAAGCACAAGATATTATTCAAAAAGATATTCAAACAACTTTTTTGAACTCCAGCGAAAAGCATGAACCATACCTCAGTCATTATTTTTGCTAGTTGCTTGACAGTGACCTCATTATTAGGATTGCCAACATTGAAAATGTGACTGTTTTCCCTGTAAGGAATATCCCGAAAAATGAAATAGGTAAGTACTATAAATATATAAGCACCATATAAGATCAATAGAAATCCACAAAGGATTGTTGTTACTTACCATCATCAAGAGAACAGGTCAGCTAGCATATTGTGCCCCATATGTTTAAAGACTATTTATACAATTCCAAGCATGCAAAACCAACACATAACAACACTAATTTTTTCCTTAAAGAAATCTATTGTGGAATAACTCCAAGTTAATGATTTAAAAATAAATAAATAAAACAAATGCAAAACACAACCAAAAATACACCACTATAAAATGATATAATTCCATACCCAAGTTAACACATCTAGAAAGCCAATATGAAGCAATTACAACCACATAGCAGTCCACTTACTTTCCAAGAGCATAATCAAGCATAAAGGATGAGCTGTAAATAATCCACTGGATAGTCCAAGAACATCTTAATTCAGTCCAAGACAAAAGATCAAAACTAGCATTTATCAAGAACATCATTCATTCAATGTAAATCCAAACCATTAGTGACCCAATATGCAAAGTCTGCAAATGTATAAACCATGTAAAGGTGAATATAGTAGAATCGATATGTTTTATTGTTTAATATTCAACCATATTCCTTCACAATCTAAATAGACATAATCCACGTTCACGTCAACATTGACATCGACTATATCTTCTTCATTTACACATTTTTCTTCTTGAAAGTCTATAACCCCTGACAAATCTGCATACTCGGGTTCATATGATGTACTATTTCTCAATCCTTTTGGAGGACATGTTAACACTACATACCAGTTAGTCTCAATTGGATCTTGTACATATAATACCTGTTTAGCTTGCGATGCCAAAATAAATGGATCATCTTTCCAATGATTCTGACTAAAGCATTTCTTCATATTCACCATTGTAAAACCCAAATCATCAGTTTTAATCCCTCTCTTATTGTATACATCGACCCAATTACATTTGAACAACGTGTACTCCATACAAAAATAGTGCAATGTAATTATTTCTTCTATTACTCCATAAAATGTTGTTTTCTGAAGTACAGGGTTTGGATCTTTGGAACTTGACCTCATCATTGTTTCGGCTTCCAAACACACACCACTATTTTGTGTGGTTCTCTCAGTATCCATTCTTTTTGTATGGTATGTATAACCAATGGTTAGGTATCCCTTGTACTTATTCACAAATTTCCTTGGGCCCCGCGCTAGCCATTTAAGTGTATCAGACACATTTCTGTCTCCTTCCACCTACATATTTTCAGTTTTTTTAATGTAGTTAGAACACATACATCCAACCTATGATAAAATATTTAAATTTGTACATGACAATATTCAACATGTAATGATTTGTAAGTACTTATAATATAAATAGTATAAAGTGACATGTTTTTTTATCCAACTAGAAAACTGTTGGGTGTGGAGTCTCTGCAATAGAGCTTCATCTTTTTTGGTTTGGGTAAATGAGTTGAGAATCTCCATTTTGTGCATCCTAATTTGGCAATTGTGGACAGTAAAATTGGTTGTTAATGTGTTTTGATCAAATATGAATAAAAATAATTTGAAATGTCAAATACATTATTCTATCCATGGATCTGTGTTTTGTTAAACCACAAACAAACAAAATTTTGAAGGTCAAACATGTTACTTACTCTATCCATGGATCAACTTCATTTGTGTGAAATAGAACCCACCTATGGGTTTGTTCCCAACTAATTTTATCCATTTCTGATGGAATTGAAGCAAATAATGGCTTTCCATCAAGAATTACTTCTTCAACTTCATCATCCCACACTTCATTTCGACCATGGTGGTTCCAATAAATTCCATACCTTTCAAGTATCCTCCACAAAACTTTATTGATTCCTCCACATTGTAGCTTTCAGCGATGCATCCTTGAGCCCTATTTTTGTTCTTAACATAACTCTTGTATACTTTCATACACCTACAAAAAGAGCATATTTTTTAAGTAATGTCAAAATCTTTGAATAAATTATTCTTCTTGTGGTTCTTGATAGCAAGTAAAGTTCCATGTACCTCTCAAAGGGGTACATCCATCTATATGAAACCGGGCCACAATATTGAAGCTCACGTATCAAATGCACATTCAAATGCATCATTATATCAAAAAATGAAGGAGGGAAGTACTTTTCAAGCGGGCACATTGTCTCCACGATATCATTTTCCAACTTGTCAAGGCTCTCTATTGAAACCGATTTTGCACAAATTTTCCTATAAAAGTAACAAAGCTTACAAAGCGTCTTTCAAACAGCAATTGGTAGCACATGGCGTAGAGCTACTGGGAGAAGTTGTTGCATTAGAACATGGCAATCATGTGCTTTCATTCCACGGAACTTAAGCTCTTCCATAGATATATGATTTTTTGGGTTAGATCTATAATCATCTCGCCCTTTTAATGTGAAAAGAACGTGACATAGGGTCTCTTTCTCTTTCTTTGAAAGAGTATGCGGTGCAGGTGGAAGGAATATTTTTTTTCCTTTAACTTCTGGCCATAGTGATTTTCTCAAACCCATTTTTTGCAAGTCATCTCGTGATTTCTTTCCATCTTTGGACTTCCCTTTTATATCCAAAAGAGTTCCAAAAATGCTTTCACACACATTCTTCTCCACATGCATTACATCTAAATTGTGACGTTGTAGGTGTTTCTGCATTCCAACACATTAAGAATATTGGAAAATTATTTAATATGGAGGAAATCATAAACAATGAATTCAATGAAGACATCTAAGCACAATGACGTCATATAAGCATGCAATGTATAATAATTAGGAATGGTCGATGTCTCTACATACCTCCCAATATGGCAGATTGAATAGGATTGATTGTTTCTTCCACACCACAACATTATTTTTTTCACCTTTTTCCTTATTTATTTTCCTTTTCTTTGATTCACTCTTCCCCCAAATTGTTTCGTTTCCCCTTGTTTCCTTAAAAATATATGATACTCTTACAACTGGAGGGGCATAACGAAGCTCCTCCTTCCCATTAAATGGTCCCTTCTATGAACGAAACTTATGATTTTGAGGAAGAAATCTCCTATGTCCCATGTACACACATTTCTTGCTACAGTTGAGGTACTCTGATTCTATGTTCTTTCCACATATGGGGCATGCATTATAGCCTTTTGTTGTGCAACCAGCCATATTCCCATAAGCTGGAAAGTCATGAATCACCCACATAAGAATCGCCTTCATGTTAAAGCATGTGTTATTGTAAGCATCATATGTACATACTCCTTGGTCCCATAATTCCTTTAGTTCATCTACCAAGGGTTCCAAATACACATCAATGTCATTACTTGGTTGCTTGGGACCAGGTATTAACAATGTTAACATACAAAAATTCCTTTTTGTGCACAACCATGGTGGGAGGTTGTATGTAACCAACACTATAGGCCAAACACTGTATGTATTGCTCAAGTCTCCAAATGGATTAAATACATCTGCTGCCATTGCAAGTCGTACATTGCGGAGTTCGCCTGAAAAACCAGGCCATCTTTCATCAATAGTTTTCTAGGCTGGGCTATCAACAGGGTGGCGCATATGACCATCATTGCTTGCATTCTCATGATGCCACCTCATTTTTTGTGACATGTCCGCAGAGTTAGAACAACAAAGAAAATCTTTCATTTATATATAATATTATCATATAATAACACTATGAAAAATGGTAAAGATAATACAAGAAGGTGAAAACTTGAATACAATTATGGTGTTGAAAATCATACCTATACATTCTCCTTAGCCTCGATGCTATGGGGAAATATCTTAACACCTTTGCGGGAACACCTTGACGCACCTTTTGAGATTGAGCATCCACCTTCCATCGAGATTTTCCACATGTTGGGCATTCATCTTTACTTTTGTTACTTCCTCGATATAAAATGCAATCATTGGAACATGCATGTATCATATCATAGTTTAATCCCAATGATTTTATCAACTTTTTTGCAGCATATGCAGAATCTGGAAGTGTGTTATCTCTAGGAAGTGTATTTTTATGCAATTTTAACATTTGGCCAAAACTTCTATCAGACCATCCACTATTCACTTTGAGATTGTAATATTCCACGGTTGTTGATAGTTTTGTGAAATCAACACAACCAGGGTACAATGGCATCTTTGCATCTTCTATTAACTTCCTATTTTCATTAACTTCATTTAGTACATTTGTTGATTCCAAACCCACATCATCACAACCTTCGTTTAGGTTTTGATCAAGACATGGATAAGCATCATTCACCATATGAAGCACTTGATCACCAACAATGGTTGTATCATCATCCTTTTCGAGTGGATCATTACCATTCTGAAACGATGTTCCAGGCTCATCAACCTGATTATCGTAATGGCATTCTACATGTCCATAACCCTATTAATAAGAAAATTAAAATTCATGTCAGTGATTTTATGGTTTTTATGAAAATTAGAATGAATAGATATTGGTCAAATAGGGGCCTTTACCAATGCAAATCAGCTTACCAGTTGAAATGATATATGCTCTATAAATTCATGTGGCTCATTTTCAGAGCGTTGCCTAGCCTCATCAATAACAAATGGAATCTAAAGGTGAGAGAAAAACATAATTAAGCACATATAAATATAATTTATATCTTTACTGTAATACAGCACATATAAATATAATTTATATCTTTACTGTAATACAGCATATATAAATATAATTTATATCTTTATTGTAATACAAGTAAGTTTGAAACTAGATCAATTCATTTATTTCAAGATACCTGACTGTGAATGCTCTCTCCATGAAAATACCAAATTTTATATTGTTCTATTATTCCATCACAAATCAAGTGCTCGCGTATTTTATCAAATGTTTGTACTTTGACTATGCCACATTTATTACATGGACATCTTATTCCTTGAATGCGCCTCGGAAAACTTTAAGAATTCCTCAACCCCATCTCTATATTCTTGTAGTGTCCTACACATAACCAATTTCCATTAAGTCACATAAATTTAATTGAGAACAAGTTAGCATTGATACATTGTTTTGGTATATCACCATGAATAACCAAATATAGAAACTATACCTATTTTTCAAGTTCATCCAGTTTCTTTTGTCCATTTGATAATATGCTCCAAGATCCTTTGAAATTATGTCTACAATGAACTAAAAAAGTTAGTTGATATTAAACCTCATATATATTGAAAACACACAACTTTGCACTAACAACTTGCGGTCAAACAACTGCATAAACCCACATTTCCTATTAAGAGGTATTCTGATATAAAAAAACTCCCTAAACTGTTCAAATATTTGACTTAGATCTTCTGGAAATAATCTCTGTGGCTTAATGCATTATTGTAATTGTCTCTTTAGATGTCAATTTGTAGAACCATTGAAATTCGAACCAATATGGCATCTAACTTCTAAGAAAGTAGAACCCATAAAGATTCTACCCAGACTCAAAATAATTCATTCCAGGAAGCCCTTCAATGCAGAGTGTTCAACATCACTCCTCTTCATACTGAGCGTAATTCCAATGTAGTCAACACTCAACCTTAGATCTTAATTCAACCTTAAAATTAAAATGTATCCCAACAGAGAGTAACACAATTAACTAATTCATTTCCTGGTTAGCTTGTATATTCACCAGAGTTCATCAATCACACAGACATATATGAAATCAACACACAGCATCATGGCAAATAATCCTTTTCCATTTATTACTTGGAAATTTGCAGGCTAATAAACAAACTCTGACCTATCATCTGTTTTTCTTGCCTTGATTCTTACATTGTATAGCTAACCCTCCTAACCATCATTTTTCAAGCCTCTCTCTCTAACCTCTAATGCTCGCAAGCATACAAGATATACTTGGAAACATAACTTGTAGCTAAATAACAAACCTCATACATTTATGGAACTAACTCCTAAAGTTTTTGTAAAGTTCTTGTAATTGTAATTGTCACTATTATGTTAAAATAAATTGATTTTCATCCTTAAGACTATTTAATAACGTATATCTACAGGCTTGACCTAAGCCTGCAAGTTGAGTTGTTGTTTATACTTACATATGCAGAAATGAAAATCAGACACATGGGTCTTATTTGGAATCGTGTCACATAGCCCATCCTCTTGTTGGTTCCTCCGAGTTCATTCTGATGTTACCCAAGGAGCGGATATATTGCATACTGGTCGCAGAACAAATGAATCACTTTTTCTGCCTAGATTAGAGGATCTGTCGATTCTTTGAATCTTGACAGATCCTCCCTGAGCCTAAAGGAAAGAGGTCTACTTATCATATTAGTTCTCTCCTCCATTTCGATATATTAGTGCTCCATTCTTGTTACTCTTTTTGACTTTTTTAACTTGCAAGAGAAATGGAAAAATATCATTTCACAATTCTTGTGGCCAATATAACAAACCCTTATATACGTTGTTGCATACAACAGAAGTCCACGGCACAATCAAACCAAGCCACCAGCAGCTGCGGCCTCATCAATCAAGACATAGAGTAACCCCAGCAGATGATGGTAAGGCAGATCAGATCTCAATAGTCCCTCCTCCGGCCACGGCTCAGCAGATCAGGCCTCAAACAAACTCACATTAAAAATTTTTGACAGACCATGAGGTCTTGACTCTTGTCCTTAAAACAAGGAGGGGTTCAATGTAAAAATCTTGTAAATGTTCAATAGTTAGCAAGGTTAAACTAGAAGTTTCCAAGTGTGATGAGGTGTCAATGATGCATCATCATTTAGGATAGAACCGAACTCCTATTTAGGGAGGTAGTTACAGAAATATAGAAAGGTCGGTAGGGTTAAACTGTTAAATAGATTCTTCATATGTATGATTGTAAGCCTACGGGCCACAGCAGAGGTAGAGCGGAGGTGAGGCAGAGGCAGAGAGGATAGGAAAATAGAGAGGAGAGGACCAGGGTAGAATACTCCCATATTGTGTAATCAGGTCACGAAATTCTGAGTAATTGAATTTGATTAATGAAAGCATTTTATATGCATATGGACTTGTGAATATCTCTTTCTATGTATTTTTTATGAATTTCATTGTCTCTGTTGAATGTGAATGGCGTCCTGCTGAAAACATAAAGTCATTTACTCCAGAATTTGTATGTAATTCCTACAGCGAAAAATGAGTACATAGGCTTTGTTAATTGGTTGACTTCCTAACAGTAAGCAACTACAGGAATATGCGATTTCTGTGAAGTATTTGGAATTGGAAGACCCTTCTGAAAACTGACTCAATGTGATTGTTTATCACTTGAGTGTCCTTATGTTATGAGATCTCAGGTTATGCAAATCGGAAGGAAGTGAAGCAATTGAAATTGGAACATCAAGTTACTTCAATTAGATTGTTTAAAGTACATTCTACATAAAACCCTAACCCTAACCAAAATTTAACAGAATAAATAAATGTGTTGGGTGAGAATCTACTGTCGCTGAAGGTAAAATATTGGAGATTTTAGCATTTGTTTAACATTTTTATACAAAGATCGAGTTACGGAATTGATGGCCAGGTTCCATATTTCAGGGTTAGGGTTTGAATATTTGGAAGTGTGTTGAAGGGTAGTAGTTATTTTTTCCACTTGTTCATGAAAAACTAAGTTTCTCAAATGTTGAAACAAACACTGAAGAAATGAACGCTGGCCTGGAGGAAAAATTGTGGCAAATTGTCATCGTGCACAAATTTGAATACCCAGGTATACTCTGTTTGGGAATCGAACTCCATTTTAGATTCCATTTGTGTACGAGCAGTAGTAGATCATGGCCCAATTGTAATCATATTATTAAAGGGAAAACGCCATTTTTGAACAAAGAAATTGAATTTATACTCAAGGTAAGAGTTCAAGAATTTGGGGAAGTGTTTTTTATTGAAATTGCAGGTGGTTCCTACATTAAAAATAAAAAGAAGAGCTGCATGGATATCGTTGGAACCTGATTTCTGCAGTTCGTCTCACTCCCTTTCCTTCCGATCGGCACCTATGTCTATCTCTCCATTCGCAGTTCAACCCAACAGCATTCCATTGTGATTTTTTGTCTATCTCTCCATGCGCGTGGTTTAAGCCAGAGCAAATCATTCCCACCCTAATTTCATCCGCACCAAAATTCAAAAATTGAATTTTTTAGTCTTTGAAAATGGTATCTTTTGAATCTTTGAAAATGGTATAAAATTGAATCTTTTTAATCTTTACAAATGGTATAAAATTGAACCTTTCGAATCTTAGAAAATGCAGGCATCGTTTCTTGTAATTTAATTTACTACATACAAAGTGACAAAGTGTTACCATTATTGCAATTTATTATTTAAATATTATTATCCACAAAATCAAGAATCATGCATGACTTCACAATGTATCAGCTTGCCATAAACCCTAGGCGAAGGCATACCTGGTGGGAGACCATGCGTCACACATCAAAGAATACCCGAGTATAATTGCTCTACTACAGAAGGATAGTGAGCTATAGAATAACGAACCCCAATCATACACACAAGAGGAAGACCAAGTTGATAGAACATGATGAGAACATGACTCTCTCATATATATTATAGAGGTCCAGGGGTGTAAAGCCTCCAATAAGTATATGATCCCACACAAGACCGACTTAACCAACAAGTTAAGTTAGGGGTCACACATCATGACCAATACTCCAATGTTAGGTGATCAGGGGCTTGCAACCGCATAAGGACTTCTCTATACCTATGACACATGGAACACCCATCAAGGAAACCAACTCAATCCACCATCATTAAGTACTACTACCACCATCAAGGGATAAAAACGGTGAGGGCCAACTATTTGCTGAGGGATCCATCCCCTGGCTCAATGGAGTTGGAAAATGCTACCGTCTCTCTGACTAGTCCTCTCATTTTTGCTTCTAGTATTAAAACGCATATGCACTCTCAGTTTCATGACAACCCTGCGATGGGTGGTCCACACCCTCCTGTGAATGTGTATTCGGCTATAGTGACAAACAACATTATAATATAGGTGGTTCTTTCAAAGCTATATTAATGCAAAACAACATGCTTACGTTCCAACTTCATCCCTAGATTTGATGGTAGCTATAGAAATAGTAAGCAAATTATAGGATCACATGTTTATAGAAAATGCACAACTACACAACATGTATCATGGGAAGCCCTCATGGGGTAGAAAACCCAAATTACAACCTTTCACTGTGATAGAATCCGCAAAATCAAGAGTCATGCATGACTTCACAATGTCTCAGCTTGCCATAAACCCTAGGCGAAGGCATACCTGGTGGGAGACCATGCGTCACACATCAAAGAATACCTAAGTATAATTTCTCTACTACAGAAGGATAGTGAGCTATAGAATAATGAACCCCAATCATACACACAAGAGGAAGACCAAGTTGATATAACATGATGAGAACATGACTCTCTCATATATATTATAGAGGTCTAGGGGTATAAAGCCTCCAATAAGTATATGATCCCACACAAGACCGACTTAACCAACGAGTTAAGTCAGGGGTCACACATCATGACCAATACTCCAATGTTAGGTGATCAGGGGCTTGCAACCGCATAAGGACTTCTCTATACCTATGACACATGGAACACCCATCAAGGAAACCAACTCAGTCCACCATCATTAAGTACTGCTACCACCATCAAGGGATAAAAACGGTGAGGGCCAACTATGTGCTGAGGGATCCATCCCCTGGCTCAGTGGCGTTGGGAAATGCTACCGTCTCTCTGACTAGTCCTCTCACTTTTATTTCTAGTATTAAAACACAGATGCACTCTCCGTTTCATGACAACCCTGCGATGGGTGGGCCACACCCTCCTGTGAATGTGTATTCGGCTATAATGAAAAACAACATTATAATATAGGTGGTTCTTTCAAAGCTATATTAATGCAAAACAACATGTTTACGTTCCAACTTCATCCCTAGATATGATGGTAGCTATAGAAACAGTAAGCAAATTATAGGATCACATGTTTATAGAAAATGCACAACTACACAACATGTATCATGGGAAGCCCTCATGGGGGAGAAAACCCAGTTACCCCCCACTGGAGAAAACCCTAGGCGAAGGCATACCTGGTGGGAGACCATGCGTTACACATCAAAGAATACCCGAGTATAACTGCTCTACTACAGAAGGATAGTTAGCTAGAGAATAACGAACCCCAATCATACACACAAGAGGAAGACCAAGTTGATAGAACATGATGAGAACATGACTCTCTCATATATATTATAGAGGTCTAGGGGTACATGGATGTTAAGATCCTAGTGGGTGGCCTTCACTAACACCTCGAGGTTTTGGTGTAACAGTTCGTATCATTTGGTATCAGAGCCTCCACCAAGGTTCAAGTCACAGAGCGGGTGGAAACGTCGGCATTGCAGTGTTCGCCCGGGGCTCGTACGGCGCAAAGGGGACACCACCATACGGGCGCACATCCAGCCCAGAGTCTGGACTGCGGAGCGTGGTGGGATGTTAAGATCCTAGTGGGCGGCCTTCACTAACACCTCGAGGTTTTGGTGTAACGGTTCGTATGAACGGAACACCCATCGAGGAAACCAACTCAATCCACCATCATTAAGTACTGCTACCACCATCAAGGGATAAAATAGGTGAGGGCCAACTATTTGTTGAGGGATCCATCCCCTGGTTCAATGGCGTTGGAAAATGCAGCTACCATCTCTCTGACTAGTCCTCTCACTAGCATTTGAAAATGCACAACTACACATGAACATGGCTACTACCCATTAATGTGTCCTCATCGACAAGGAGTGGGAATCGTTAGGGGCTCTAACCACTATATCGACATCGACAGGGAGTGGGACTGATCATCACATAACAACACAATTGTTATAATGTCCACCCACTCTTCTAGTGCAGGAAGAGACGCATCATTCTACTAGTCCATGGAGAATGTTGTATCACCAATCCTGCAAACATAAAAAATAATGAGTTTGAGGAATGCATCCATCTTATGGTTCATTTGATTCAAGCCATCTATGTGGTTACAATAGTCTAATAGTAGGCGAAAACACCAAGGTTAAAATGCATGATTTTTTTTGGTATTTGTAAAGGTGTTAATTCCTCAACGTGAAGTCATATTAATGGATAGGGTATTTTTAGAATAGTGATAATTGCAATCCATGAGAAGAACCTTGGATCACACATTTGGTTTGATCTTATCTTAGGCATCACTCATGATGTTTGATCAAGGAAGCAAATCACTAGCATGGATGAGGGTGAGAATTTACTCAATAGACCTTTCGCATTACTAACAAAAAATTTCCACATATTTAGAGGAACTTTTGCATATTTGAAGGCATACCTCACCATTGAGGTTCATATATATGTTTTTAAATGTCTTTGCTTAGATGGTATACTAGGTCTTGGCACCTCTTTTATGGTGTGAGAATGTGTTGTAGGCAATGAAGTTTAAGTAGGTCCATTTCAACTTTATTTAATTGTTGCATTAGTTTTTGTAGGAGAGGGGTTAACATTAATAGAAAACCAATGCATTATACTCACCATTACAAACTTTTTTTTCACACCATTAGTTTGATTGAGAAATTATATTGTTTGACTTATAATGATTTTACTCTTGTACATGTGAAGATGTTAACTTTATGTTTTTTCAAATCCATATGCTTTCCTTCTAGTTGTGCATTTTTTAGTGGATTGTGTATCTTCTATAATCATGACTACCTCTTAAAATTTTAAGGATCCATACTTAAAAATGTATTAAGTCTTGGCAAATCCAACCAATTCTTAAATTCTAACTATAAAATATTTGGTGATACTTTTTAAGTTTTTTTTTCTAATTTATAAGTATTTTATGTACTTTATATAATAATTTGGAGAAATAGTAACATCTGGAAATGGAAATAGGAACATCTATTGTCAAGAAAAGAATGTTTGGATTTGTATTTCCCTCCATTGTTTTTAGTATTTAGATTACCCTCCAATTTTTTTTTCATTTTGTAATATAAATAGGAACAAAGCTCATATGTATTCAACAATATTTTAATTGAAAACATTTTTTGCTTGGAATTAAGTTAGAAAGCTATGAAGACTAGAGGAAATGAGAAGCAAACTCTCTTACAACAGGCAATCTTAACCCGTGGAAACAAAAAGAGGTACCATTGCCTTGTACTATTGTTTGTACTATATTGCTCATACTATTGTTTTGTCTTTATTGTCCCTTTGTACTATATTGCTCATACTATTGTTTTGTCCTTATTGGCCATTGTTTTGTCCTTGTTGTCCCTTTCGGTCCAGATGAATTATGATGAGTATTTCAAAATTTAATAGTATTTTAAAATCCATATTTGCAAATGACATTTACCGTGGATAATTGGCCTTTTGCATAGACATTTTTTGTTATCTTGTCAGTTGTTTTTGTCCATTCATGAACTAGATATTAAAATACATTACATAATCATACTATGGATTTGAAATAAGTAGGCCAACATGTGGTGCCACCGGCTGTTTCCACCCTTGTTGATGCAGGAGATGGGCAGACCTACTCCGTTCCCTAATCTCGTAGTATTAGAATGGGGTTACCAGAATTTTCCATATGTATCATTGTTGGAAATCCACTTACTCACAAATCCAAACAAAAATGCAGATTCGCTCTTTCCAAAAGTTACAGAGGTAATATAAATGCCTGAGTCAGTCTCTCCAACATCTAGTTAGCAAAAATCGTAGATTTTCTTCAAGGAAAAATATTGGAATCTAAACCGGGAGTAAATGGTAAGATTTATAGATTCTAAACCAATTAAGCAAATTTATATCAAAATTCTCAGAACCCCACCTCACATCTGCTTAGTATTTAGAGCTGTGCAGCATAATTTCCAAACACTCTTCATGAATTAGTAGTCCACAAGAAGATGTTTTGTGGTTTCGGCATTCTGCATACACAGACAACATCTGTTGGGACCAATCCGACCTTTTTTTTTAA
The DNA here is from genome assembly GCA_027924585.1 of Larix kaempferi. Lineage (NCBI taxonomy): Eukaryota > Viridiplantae > Streptophyta > Pinopsida > Pinales > Pinaceae > Larix > Larix kaempferi. The sequence goes on from BSBM01000510.1 coordinate 48,784,084, forward strand.
TATTTTCCCATGTCTTGAGACGCCCCTATTGGAAATATGGCAGTTATGTCCTCAGAATCGTAAACCCTGGAGTCACTCTTGGTTTCTAATGAGCGTAACTTTGTGATAAAAAAATAGAGGTGACCAGGTCCTAGTATCTGATCTTGTGGGCAAGACAGTTGCTCTGTTTTTCTATGACAAGTTTTTCTCCACCATCACTGCAGATCTTATAAAGATGGAGATCTTAATAAGAAGAAGCCAGAAGATTAAAGAAGATCATGCCCAAGTTTTGGGAGAAAGGAAGCCCGTAGAAAGCCCAAGCATGCAGTTTTGAAGGAAATGAAGCCTACAGGCTTGAAGTTAATTTATGAATTAATTGACTAGTTAATTAATTAATTAGTTCATTAAAACAGAGATTTGAAAGGGCGTGAAGCCAGCAAACCTGGAAGATGTCCATTGAGATTTTAATTGGTTAAATAATCAAAATTTGCAAAAGATAGAAATATGAATTAAAAGGTTTAATAATAGAAGATTCGATGAAGCATGTGAAGATTACACATCAAAGAATACCCGAGAAATCTAAATAGAAGAAGAGAGTGTGTCTTGGAGTCATAAGTTGCAGTAGCATCCTAAGCAGTCCAAGATGCAGTAGCATCCTGAACCAGTTAATAACATTAGATTTCATATATTTTTCCTGTAAAACTTTTGACCACAGAGTATTCCCAAAAAGCACCCTCTATATTTTAGTATACATTGTTAGACATTTTGTTATGAATGAGGAAAAGATATTTGTATAATGTTCATAAATACTATTTAATTTTCAGGATTGTGTTAGTTGGCTTGTTTCAACAATGTGTTAATAAAAATGATTTTTTTTGTTATGCAGTTTATTTGTGGATGTCCATATCAAAGTAAGACATTATTTTTTTTTTTGTTTGAGATTTCAATAACTTCAATATTTTTTTAACAATTATTGTCCTTTATTTTATACCTTAAAAATTGTCTAACTTTCTTTGAGCACGAGCTGCAATCCATATTTGTAGGGAGATAACAGGATTAAATTAAGACGTTGGAATACATCACTTTTAACAATGTCAGGCTGCATTACCAAAAGAAATGACAATGTTATATGTGGCACAACTTCAGGTAAATATTTTAGACATGATGGTAACTTATTATTTATTTTTTAATAAATAAACAATTATATTAAAAAAATTCATAATTATATACTTGACCATAGGCTCTAAGATGGGAAACAAATTCCAACAAAATATAGCATCGGGATCCGTTGTCCCATTACAAAGTGAATCTACTTGCTATAGTGTCGACAACAATTCTAATGCACATACTCTTGAGAAAGATGTGAAAGAACCACTGGAAGGTATGATCATTTCTAAACATTTTTTGTCCTATACAAGTATTTCAAGATTTCATATTAACAATTTCATATTGTCATTGTCTCAAGAGGAGTACTGGTTTGTTTTTCCAAAAAAATTTCAATAGGAACCACCACAACAAGATCATGTTTTGGAGGAGGATCCACCACAACAACAACATGTTTTGGATCAGGATCCACCACAACAAGAGCATGTTTTGGATCAGGATCCACCACAACAAGAGCATGGTTTAGAAGATGCAAATGCATCTACCCAAGCTAGTAATGCAATAAATGTGAAAAGAAGGAGTAGAGAACCAACAAAATGTCTCTTTGGAACCACTATAGAGGGCATTTCATTGCCTGAAATTCAATTTAATGAGAGGGGCCAGCCTATTGGTCCACATTCAGAGAAATTCTCCTCATTTTTAGGTGTGCTTGCAAGGGAAATTCTAGGCATCAAGCACATGGAATGGAAAAAAGTGTCTGAAGTGCAAAAGAAAGACATGTGGAGTGCAATCAATGTGAGCATCAACTTATTCTAAACTTTATATATTGATGCATATTGAGCTTGTGTGTGATAGGTTTTGTTTCAAATAACACTTGTATCTAATAATAGATTTTTTATCTATTGTAGCATACCTACCAAATAGATCCGTCAGCAGAGCAATGGTGTCATAAAGCAATATCTCAACGCTTGAGAACCTATAGATATAATTTGTATAAGAAATACTATTTGAAATACGAAACAGATGAGGAGAGGATTGCAAACCTTCCTATTGGAGTAAATGAAACTGATTGGATTGAATTTGTTAGATTACGATCTGACCCTAAATTCAAGGTAAAAATGAAAGACAGATTTGAATGTTATCATCTTTGATTTTGAATCCTCTCATACAATCAACTATAATCTTAGCATCTATTTTTTTATTGAGTTGCATGAGAGGTCAAGAACAAATAAGGAAAATAGGGCATTAGAACAAGAGACCCACACTTATGGCCGTAGAGGTTACTTTAGGGTTGAAGATGACCTCGTAAGTTGCAACAAATTCTATTATTTGTTCACAATTAACAACTTTAAATATAGTTAACTAGATTGTTGTATTTGTTGATACTAGAATCAATCTCGTGGTCCAAGTAATAAGCCTATAACTAGGGCTGATGTGTGGATGAAATGCCATAAAAAGAAGGATGGCACTCCAATGTCATCATTCATTGTGGAGAAAATAGTAAGTTCCGAACCTATTCTTGTATCATTTATGCTTTTTTTAGAGTTTATGATGTTTCTTATATCAGTTTGTTGAAATGTTGACATTGCTAGAATCAAATTGAATCGGCACAAAATGAGTCAGTGTCCCCTGCATATGCTACAAAGCAAGATGCCCTTGCTATAGTTTTGGGGCCTGAGAGGAGGGGTTGTGTATGTGGGGTTGGATTCGGAGTCACTCCAACAGTATTATTTGGAAAAGAGCGTTCCTACAAAAAGGAATTTCATAATACTAAAGAGAAATTAAGAGAAAAAGACAAGGAACTCGGAAGACTCTGTGTATAACGAGTTCTTGGACGTTTGGGTATTGTTGAAAACATATCTTCAGATGTTCAAACTTTTTCAATAACTTCTTTAGAAATGCCTTCTAGCCTTGCAAATCTTCTTCTCACCGTAACTGAAATTTTATTAACCTCTTCATCATCTCTATTCCTATTTGGAGATGGTTGGGATTGAATTGGTTCAGAAAATGTTGGTGCTGGATCAAATTCTGTCTGAACTGTTAGAGGGGGCGATACATAATCTTATGGATCATCATTAACCTATTCCTGAAAACCTTTTTCCACTAAAAATTGTTCCCACGTTAGGTTGCTCTTCTGTAATTCCTCCATGATCAACAACTTAATTAATCCATGATGATACAAGCTATTACCAAGTTGCTGATCAGGTCGCTTTTGGGCAGCTGAAGCCATTTTAGACAGGCTCTTCAACAAAAAGTATGGAATGTTCATCAATTCTTCTCCTTTAATGTGAAGGAGAAGCCGAATATGATAAAGAAATACAAGGCTATATCGTCCTTCACAAGTCAAATATTTATGCAAAAAGAAAATGACATTACCCCATTCAGCAGTGAAACAGTTGCGTTCAGCTCCCTTCTTCCAATGAATATTAGAATTAGCCACCTTCACAAACTGTTTCCAAGAGTCGGGGTTTTTCAAACGACCAGCTTTAAACCATCTTTCCCCTATTTGTGGTAAGCCTGCAACGAGAGCAATGGACATTTCGAAAACTGGAAGCAGAAACCCCCGAATGTTAGAACAAGCTCCATCGAAATTGAGAGCAAATTCCTTGGTCACATCTTCGTTGTGCCCTCTAAATTTACTAAAAAATGCATACAATCCAATTTGTTGAAAAATCCTCTTACTAGAGGGATCTTCATCCAACAGTTCAATGGAATATGGATCCTCCCTACGTGCAGCACTAGCCATGCCAACTGAAACTTTCTCTACTGAAAGGAAGTTAGGTGATCAAACCGGTATCCTTTAACCCAAATTGGTATTTACAAGCTTGACTTATGCATAACAAATAAATCCAACTTTCAAATCGGCTATACATATAATTGTTCAGACATGCAAGGACAAAAGGCGATAGAGCTAATTACGACAATTGATGGGGTCAAATCAGCATATACCCATTCGTCCAAAAAGAAATGAGTTAACGGTCACTCCATTTATGGAAATTATTTGAACAAAAATACTTGGTCTGACATGTCATGATATATAATAAGCCATGAAATGACCTTGAAAAGCTAATTGAAATGTATAAAAATTATTCTTATATGCTTGAATTTATACATATTATTACGAAAAATATATTGAATTTAACCCTACAGGAACAATACTTGTCCGTAATTAAGAGAAGACTTTGAATAGCATACCACATAGGCAGGGGATAAAACCGAGATCCAATCCTTCCAATCATGCAAATATAGATCCTCCATGGATTTTAAAGATATAACTCTGTTGGAAGAAATCATTATATCTGCAACTTGAAAAGAATAATTCCAAATAGAACGGAAAGTTTGCTTGTACTGGGAGGGATGAATCCAAGAGAGTATCAAGGTTCTGTTCATTTTCAGGATTCCCTTCCCCATACACGAGACATTCTATTTTACCAACAATCTGTTCATCTTCAGTATTTTACTGAAATATTTAAAAAACACAAAAACTGGAGATTCTACAGGCTTGAGTCAAGCCTGTAATTGTCTGCTAAAACATGTTGAAATGCAAATTCTTCAACCAAACCATTCATGATGCAATCCAAACCATGTGAATTAAGGTGTTGGAGTGGAACATGGATGAGTAGACATCCCTCCATTAATGCCAATGGATTTCAAAGATTTGAAGTACAATCTAACAGGATATATGAATCAATTTTGTTGATGTCGAATACCCAAAAGATCAGATTGCTTATGGATCCATTTTGGAATTGTACTTATAAATTGCTAGTGGTTTCTTATGGAAAACCACTAGAGATTGCTTATAGACCTTATGAGTGGGTATTGTGACTAGTATGACCTTGGAAACATATTAATTACAAAGAATCCATAACAATACTAGCTGTCTTAAACCATTATATTCTTTTGTTGAAAAATATAGCAACACTCACATAGTGTCGCCAAAAACCAATTATAATGATAATTGGTGACAAACATTTACTACACTCACCAAAAGTAAAATAAACATGTATTAGTGAGGGCTACTAAAATATTGTCACCAGAAGTGTCACCAAAGAGAGAATCAATAACGGTCCTTTAACAACCCTCACCAAAACTGTCCCTGAAAAGGGATTTGGTGACGAACCTTAAGGACCATCTCAAAAGGAACTTATAATGACGGTGTTTTAAGGACCATCATCATATACGACATTGGTGACAACCCTTAAAGGTCCGTCATAGGCATGACCCTCACCAATGACCTTTTTTCTTGTAGTGATTTGGCCTTCTAGTGCCTAGTCTAGTGTCTTGGACCATAGTTTGTCCACATTTGACCACCTTAGACTAGTGATATATGCATGAAGCCTTGTTTGTCCACTTATCCACTCATTTCCATCATTTTAGGAGTCAATGTACCCCACTACCTTGCATTTATGTGGGAGTTATTGCATTTCTTTGTTTTAAGGAGATGGAGTGCACCCTCTTGAGGATTTGGTCAACTTGTGCATTAATGGCCACTACTTAGCCAACTACTCACCCATGCACCCTCATAATGGTACCTTTCACACTATTTTGACTAGACTAACCTCCTCATGGTCCATCTATGTTCATTGAACCTCATTATGGCCCAATCTATGAGTTACAGTTGGCCTCATGTCATTGATGGGTGAATGGGTCCAATCTAAGCCTCATTATTGTGAGCTACTCAACTTGCCACTAAGCCTCTCGGTTTTGTCTCTTGAGAGCATCTATATATTGCACTCATGTTAATGAATAATATCAGAGTGGACTTCTTCCCACTTGAGTGATTTTCCTCTAGTGTTTTGTTCAATATTTATTCTCTATTCTTGCTATCTCTTTGTGAAAATAATTTTAAGTGAGATTGTTTTTGCTATCCATATATACGTTGGATTGTCACATGTATCAGAACCTAGTGTTGTGATTGTCGTGCAATCTATATTCTAATATGCTATCAGAGCTAGTCTGATGCAAAACAATTTCCATAGTTGCATTTCAGAGTGTTGTTTGCAGGTACATGAAGAAATGGCAAAAGACTCAAAAAATGATCCAGTTCAAATTTCTTCCTCTGTGGCTTCCTTTGTTTTCCATGAAGATAATATACGAGTTGTTGCCATCAATACTGTTGAAGCGAAGTCTTTCCATATCTCATCATTGTTCTTCCATTCTTTTATTGATTCTGCTAGTGTTCGAAAGAGTGATCCCTTGGATGTTATGGAAGAAGGATCAAATATTGGATTTGTAGCATTCACCCTCCTTGGATCCATGCTTTTTATGTATTCCTATATGATTGCTAGCACCGATTTTTAGAGTTGCATAGAAGATGGAGAATCCTTAGCCATCACATTGGCACACGTGGGTGTTAGAGTTTGCACTTTAATTCAATTTAACTAAGATATTTAATTGAAAGAATAACAAGCACATCAAAACACAATAGACACAATAATTTTCCTCGGGGAAACCATAAAGGAGAAATCCCCACAACTTCCTCAAAGATAGATTCATCACTAATACAATATCACAAAATGGAAAACCCAAAAATAAGAAGTCTTCTGCAGCTCTCTCTCTTTCTCCTCCAGCGGACTTGTCTTCTCTCTCTTGCTTATGCGAACTTGAGTGAGTGAGTGGTGTGTCCAAATGAGAGAGAAACCTCTCTATTTATACTTTATGTTTGGGTGACCTTTCTCCTAATTAGTTTGGATTGACTAACTTGACTGGTCCGACTTGTCCTAGGGACACTCAATAATACCTTTTACATATATTCTTTGGGGTGCTATTTCCCCGACTTACAATGGAGGTTTTACCTCAATGACCTAGCATGACCAATCCTAATATTGGCATCCCCGAACAGAGGAAAAACATCTCCGTCGGACGTACAAGTAAAATATAATAATAATATAAATATAAAATACAAATGAATAGATTCCAAAGTTACATTTACAACAACATTGGGACTCTTGTTCCTCTTTCTTAAAGCTAATTACAACTCTCATGATTTCAAGTTGATGCTTCAAGAGCCTTATGATTTGCTTGGGATCACTTTCACCACTGTTGGTTCGCATTATCAAGCACCTCAAGTATCTTTTGGACCTGGCACCCTGGTTGGTTCGAAGTACAAGTTTGAAGAGCACATGCATTCTCTCTACTATCAGTATGTTTCAATTGTTCTACCTGGCTTCAGTTTCCATCATGCAGTTGAACATGTTTATGATCTCGTTGAGCACATTCCACTTATTCCCAAGAAGAAGATTCCTCCAGACTTGTTCATTTAGTTTGGAGTGTATTCAGTTTTTGGTTTCTCTTTCATGTCTATTTTTTAGGGAGGATTTTCGCCAAGTAGTTTTGCCTCTTTCCTCATTTTATATGGATTAATAATGTAAAGGGTGACCATAAGCCTTTGTTGCTTGGGCCCTATTTCTCATGCTCAATACCATTTTGGCTTAAGTGGGGGTGTTAGAACAATATTCCCATCATATACATGCCATGGACCTTCATTCTACCTTGTGTTATTTGGCATTCTAGTGCCTATTCTAGTGTCTTGGACCATAGTTTGTCCACATTTGACCACCTTAGACTAGTGATATATGCATGAAGCCTTGTTTGTCCACTTATCCACTATTTTCCATCATTTTAGGAGTCAATGCGCCGCACTACCTTGCATTTATGTGGGATTTATTACATTTCCTTGTTTTAAGGAGATGGAGTGCGCCCTCTTGAGGATTTGGTCAACTTGTGTATTAATGGCCACTACTTAGCCAACTAGTCACCCATGTGCCTTCATAATGGTACCTTTCACACTATTTTGACTAGCCTAGCCTCCTCATTGTCCATCTATGTTCATTGAACCTCAGTATGGACCAATCTATGACTTACACTTGGCCTCATGTCGTTAATGGGTGAATTGGTCCAATCTAAGCCTCATTATTGTGAGCTACTCAACTTGCCACTAAGACTCTCGATTTTGTCTCTTGAGAGAATCTATATATTGTACTCGTGTTAATGAATAATATCAGAGTGGAATTATTCCCACTGGAGTGATTTTCCTCTAGTGTTCTGTTCAATATTTCTTCTCTATTCTTGCTATCTCGCTATGCAAATAATTTTAAGAGAGATTGTTTTTGCTATCTAGATCTAGGTTGGATTGTCACATGTATCAGAACCTAGTGTTGTGATTTTTGTGTAATCTAAATTCTAATAGTTTGCAAGGATGTAATTGACGATTTGGAACCTATAGCATGTTCTTCATGTGTTGATCTTACTTATCCTTCATTTAAATCGAGAGCATCCCTAATCGAGATCTTCCTAGAGGCCTGATGAACCAATTTGGTTAAGAACAGGGTAGAGAACCTTTCATGGCTTCTTATGCACCATCATCTTCAACACTGGAAGCCACTGCCACACTAGAAACCACTTTGACATCAATGACAAATCACCATCACTTCGTCACCCACAACCACTTTGACATCAGTGACATCACTTTCTCAACACAATGTTCTTGTGATTGTGGTTTGACATAAAGAATGTTTCGTCACTTATTTTGAATTTGATTAGTTAGTTAATGTGCTGTTCATTTTCATTTCAATTACATTCTTCATTAAGTGTCAAATTGGCTTGAGAAAGGTTGGATTTTGGTTTTACAAGTCAGTGTTGGGAATCAAGGAGCTGATCGAGAGAAAGACCAAGGAGCAGCTAGGACAACCTTTGAAAAAGGTACACACCTCTTGTCTCCTTAAATATCTCTTGTAGTTAGATTTTCTTATTCAATTTTGTATGTGCTCTCATGCATGTGTAAGAGTTTAAATCTACCTGTAGACATAGTCAATAAAGTCAATCTCATTTGTTTCAATATGTTGGTGGTATTTCCCTAGTTATAGGATTTATTTTTGAATAACAATTCTACTCTATGAACCTTATTCAACACTACAAATAATGTGGCAATCTACGTAATGTTTGTTTTAAAAATTAATTTTATATTTTTTAAATTCTAACAATTCAAACCACTCCTGCATGCATTTATGCCTCATAAAAAGTCTTTTAGACCAATACAAAAATTGGAATAATGCAATTTAAAAATGATGAAATTTATTTTTTACTTTCAAAATAATCAATTAAATATTGTATTTTTTATGAAACATTATAAAATTATGTAAAAATGTATAATAATAATAATAATAATCTATTTTTAACGTCACAACCAAGCCAGACAACATTTTGGTGTATGAGACCCCTTTGTTTGTGGGACAAGGGACCCTCCTCTGCACGGCGATGTAACTGCTAAAGTCTACAGAGTTGTATATACCCTATGCCCTTCTAGATTTGAACATATGACCTCCTAGGAGGAAACACATGTTCTTAATCGTTAGGCCCACTCAGGTTGTACATGTTACATGTCAAACTAATACAAAGTCAATGATAGTTGACTTCCAACTGAAAAGTATAATCTCGACTAGGGCAAGGACTAATAAGAGAAGTCAACTATGTCATGGAACTAAGGACTATGGAAAATACATAATCCATATTTCCAACAAAGCTAAGAGCAATGAAGGCTTCAAAATAAAATTATATGCAACCTAGATCCCTAATTCAAATAACCAAGGAAAGGGGGCTTAGATAAATAGAATTTTAAAAGAGAATTGCTTTTGTTAATTAAAATATTTTAATATCGAACAAGTTCAAAAGGAAATTACGAGTATAACAATTTAATGATGGGAAGGTCAGAGTAGGTGTTTAATTGATTACAAGAGAACAAACCGATTGTCAATATAGACATTGATTAATAGCAACATTGTATTCCTGCATTTACACAAACCAACACTATCTGAAACTAAGAGATACACAAACACTGACTAAAAGCTAGTCAATAACATGATCGAAACATTTGCAAATTTGACAAAATGGTAAAAATGAAGTAATAAGCATTTATATAACAGAAAAAATGGTGCCTCCAAAAGAAAATTAACTGCGAAAACAAAAGTGAAATGTTATAATTAGAGTATTTATTTGTTCTAAAACAAAAGTCAAATGTTATAACTAGAGTATTTATTTATTCTAAAACTTGGGAAAAACATACATGCTCTGTAAGTGGCTAGTTGTCTATCTTATTTATGTGCTTTTGGTACTAATGAAACATTCTCAAAATACAAGCTTACAAATGTAAATGTGGGAGAGAACCTCAACGGAAATAACATAGATAAAGGTTTGATACCTATGATATGAAGTGCCTTTCCACTACATGAATTAACTATTAGAGCCAAAAACCTCTCCATAGCATCATTCTCCTTTTTTAGTCACCTAGACCTTAACTTCATGACTCCCTAGGTCCAAACCACACTCATTTTTTCCACTTGAGTCACCCTAGAGCTTCTTCTAAACTCTAGGGGTCTCTAACCACCCTATTTGCCACATAAACCAAAACTCTAATGGTCAAACTCAGCTTAACTAGGCACATTCATAGTTTTGAGGGTGCCACCTTTGATTTAGGGAGTGATTCCTTGATTTTAGGAATGCTAGAGTTCATTCTTAGTTAGTAACTGAGAGAACTTTTCTAATTTTGCTCTTAATTGACCTTTCATGCCCAAATTTATCCATTAGTGGCTTCATGGACCTAATTAGGAGTTTTGCACTCTCTTAGTTAGTTAACTGAAAATTCAATTAGTTAACTAAGCAATTAGTCAATGAAACTAGTTATAGTGAAGTCTTGAATCAATATAAATTAGTTTAGGATAATTAATGTGGCTAACTAAGAGGTTTTAGCCTCTTGTTAAGCCCAACTCATCTCATGCACTACATGGAAAATTCAAATTGGCTCTAACTCTAATTCGAATTGCTTCTCTTTAAATATTGTACTCCACCACTCATTCACACAACATGAAATATATCATTCTTCTTCACTTTTGTTCTTAGCTCTTGTGTAATAGTCTATGTTATTCAGTTATTACACAATACGTTGATGGTTGATTTGATTTTCACTGCATATCTCTTTAATTTATGTATCTAGATTTATATATGTTCAAATATCATACTAATTGCACCTTTGAAGGGTTAGGATTTACTTCAACATGTTTAACAATCATCTAGAGGAATCTATCATGGTGGAAAGTTCAATATGATAGACAAAATTGTGAATTCACTTTAAATTTAAAACCATTTCTTAGTAAGAACATTAAACTCACAAGATTGAAGTGCCTCCAATATATGCGTGCATGGTTGTTGTTTCCAATTTGGCGATGTAACTCTCTATATGCTTGGTCAAGAAAATCACATGTTGTTCATGGCCATAGTTCAATCCATTAGCTTATTTGAGTAATCTCGTGTTTGATAAAATTTTAGTGAAAGAAATTCTAATGATTGAAATAACAAATCTACTTTTATAGGACATTTTTGACATCTAGAAAAATTGGAAAAGGACCATTTCTCAGAGCTATTGTGGTATATAAATGCTCTGGTGAAGAGCATGGGATCACAAAAGTAACAACTATTGTGCAGTTTATAATTCTCTTGCATTTATTCAAACTTAAGAGAAATCTTTCAGAATTCTATGCAAGATAAATTTTAATTAGCACTGCCTACACAAACTTCATCAATTAATTAATTGACTTGCCTATGTTAAGTGACTATAGCTTGTAAATATTAGTAAGTGACCCAAGTTAGAACTTAGGGCCATGGTGCAGTAATTTGGTGTTATGCATGTTTCATAGAAAGTAAAAAAATTGGTAAACCATCAATGGGCCTTGGTTAGATGGTGAAGTAGGAGTGTTTCATACCCTGCAAAGGTTAAAATTATCTAGAGACACATGTAGCCTCCTCAAAGACAATGTTAATATGTTGGAATTTATGTTCTTATTCTTTAAGTACTTGGGGCTAGGTGCAAGTCCTTGGCAGCTTTGGAAGAATAAATGCCTTGCACCTGGAGCTTCTAAGCCAAAAAGACTTTTAAGGTAAATGTCATGTCCCCAATTTTTTTCTATGGACCACCCCATCGGACTAGGGGATGCAATGGCCTAAGTTAATTGGTAAGTTCATGATAAATTATTAAGTTGGTGGCATGGGTCATGAATTTGTAATGTATGAGGTCCAATATTTCTTATTAGTGCAATATTAGTCAAAATGGGACAAGGAGGGTGTATAGGAGGTGGAAATTGGGCTCCACATGAGTTGTAACTCCCCCAAATAAAGCTAAGCACATCCAAATTCAAATTCCAAGGTGCAAGAAGGTTCATGATAGAAGCAAATTCGAATTTGTAACTCCTAGGGCTAAAAATAGCAAAGGGAAGGTGCACTTGATGATAAGTAACTCCCAAAGTGAATATATGACACTATGAAAACATCTATGACACCTTATGACAAGTTATGACATGTTGCAGGTCCTAAATTTAGCCAAGGAGGGCGCTAGAGGATATGGTGGACCCACATGAAGGTGTAACTTCTCCATAATTGAACTACACACATCTAGTTTGAATTTGCTAGTGAGATGAAGTAACATTGGGTCAAATAACATTAAATAAGTAAGTTAAAGTTCCTAAGGACCCATTCTCTCATGAAAATAACATTTATCAATGTTTTATTAATAATTTTATGAGAGAATTCTAGAAGAAAGGGGAAGGGACCAATGAAGTCTATAAGAAGGATGCAGGTCTATTGGGGGGGGGGGAGATTTTGGACATTTATATTTTTGAATAAGATATCTCTTGTGGATTTTGAAGCTTGGGAGATGTGCCCCTTGAAATTATGAACTATTTTCGGTGGTGAAAGATTCCACCCTAGCTAGTAGGGAGGAGGAGATCATCCAAATCTCTTCACTGTGCTTCATGGAAATTGATTGAGAGGAGAAATCACTTTCATATTTCTCTATAAATATTTTTTAAGTGTTTATGTTCATCGACACTAGTGGGGTCGAAATATTGATGGTGTGTTTAAGTTCCAGTCAGTATAAGTGTGAAGCGGTGGAGTTTTGAGAGATCAGTGTTTGCATTGGTTTATGCTAAAGGAGGGTGTACCTGTGGTCATTCATATCTCTTGGGGGATGTTCTAAAGGCTGTATATCATCCATATTTGATGAAGGGCGCACTATAGGAGGCATATCTGAGAGTTGGGGTTGAAATATTGCTGGTAGAGGGCACAACAATGAAGACAAAACACTCATCTGGAGCAGTAAATCTTCCTCTTTTCTCTGTGGTTATGTTGTAGCCATTCCTTCTCTCTCTGTAGTAGATATTCTTTTGTATTTTGATCTTCTATATCAAACATTGATGTAATATCTGTAAATTTCCCATTATTAATCAAAATCACATTGTTATTCCTCATATATTGTGCACTATTCAAGCACTGATCAAGCTGTGTATAAATATGTAAATCTATGTGTAGATCTGTGAATGTATGACTATGTAAACTTAATGAGTGGGTCTAATTTATTCATATGAGTCTCTAATATTTGTTAGTAAGATATTTGGCTTGGTTCAAAGATATTTGGATGCTTTTTGTGCCCATTTGGAAGCTTTATTATTGCGGGTGTTCTAAATATTGCACTAGGGTTTTGGGGGTCAAAAGTTAATTTATGGTTCGACTATTTATGGGTGTTTTTGGATTCTAAAACCCCTTCCATTGTGTTGGGAGTGCCATTTTCAATAGGAAACACTTTTTATTTCACTAAAAAGGTTTCCGTATGCCCAATATATGATCATTTTACGAGTGGGTAAATCTGTACAATTATGCTAATGCACCCTCAATTATAAATGTCTGTGTAAAGTGTTCAAAGATTCCATAAAGTTCTCTGGAGTTTGTTAGTGGTCAGATTGGGTGTGTTTTGGAGTGTTAGGGTTGAGTTGAATCTGTTTGGGAAAGAGTTGATTCCATTAGGAGGTGTTTGCAAAAGGTTGGAAACCTAGCATTTGGTGTGGTCAGATTTGAACTAGTGCTCCTAGTTTCAGATCCAGTGATTCTTCGAGTTGCATTGGGGTTGATAGCTTTGACATTGGATCAAGAATATTATAGTAGTGATATATTAGACTTGATTGGATATCTTACAGTGGTTTGACAATATACATCGTGGGCTGCACCATATTATTCATATTCTGGTAAACATAATAAAGCCACTATTTGGAGAAATTTGAAAGTCAATTTACTCTCTACTAAATAGTGGGAGTCAATGTGCTTAAATTTTTAATTGGGTACAGTACAGTAAACTGAAAAAATGGCATGGCAACTATACACATAAAATTGATTTAACTTGAGATCATTTGAGATGGACCTAAGGAACAACCTGCCTATGTTTTATAATTTTATGCAAAAAATACAACCATAGCTAACCTACTCAAGATGGGGCACAATCGAGGTAGACCATTTGGTTAAGATACACAACATTATGGGATGGAAAAAAACATGTAAATATTCTATATAACTAATCGCACTTCTGATAACTAGGAATTAATTAAGGTTTAGTTGAAATAAATAACAATGCATAAAACTAAACTTCTTAAGTGGTAAGTGCATTAAAAACCATGAGGATGGGAATCCGACTGATGTCACTTTTTGCCACTTTGGGCATTATCATGCCCAAAAGCTTCTACAAAAAACCGATAGTTCCCACATTTAATTTGCAACCTCGTTCAAGAATAGTTTATATAGAAAAACTTGCCGAGTAAAACATGATTTCATTAAGACAAAAATGGGCACTAATTGGGGTAGATAGAAATAAAATGCAAAACGAAAAGCATGGAATAGAGGGTCAAACTTGAAGATAATGGAAATGCATGGTCGCCATGGTTATCCGTTGACAGGCAGGAAAATCGAGCCCTAGTTGGTCACTAATTTGCCCAACTCTTCTTAGAAAACTACGAAGCCCATGGAAAAGACCCTAAAATCCTTAGAAACCTATTGAATTCCTCGAAATTAACCTTCAACTAGGGTTGCTTAAAGACAACACCAAAGAGTGTGAAACCTTGTATAATCTAGTGCCCTCATGCATAATTTGGCTTCTCCTCCAATATGGGCGAGTGAATAAGGCAACGTATAATAGCACGCCATTCAATATATTACACTCTAAGAAAGAACAGACGCAAGTGCAATGAAGGGAAACATCCTCAATATGAATGAAAGAACTGTGGCAAATGAAAACTTCCTCAATGCCCAAGAAAGCACTACAACATAACTTTAACAATAGGCAAATAAGGATTGCATCAAAACTTCAACAATACACTAGACACTTGGCCAAATTATGTTGATAAGAGAAACACTAAATTTGAAATAGTGTTACAAAGCAAAGAAAGGGCCGTGGTAGGCATGGAGTCGACAAAAGGACAACAAATCTAGGAATAATACCCAAAACCATACCTTTACTAAAATAAATGTCTATACAAAATTATGGAATAGACATTGATGGAAATAAGAGAGTACAATTATTTGCCTTCACAAAAGTTAATGAAAACTCATTTTATTAATTATCATACTATATTAATAAAAAAGGGCCAATGAACGCAAGTGGTAAAGATATCATATTTTGGGTAGCATGTTTCTTTTCATTTAAAAAATATTATATATATAAATGAATTCAATTTATAATTTTTTTAATAGTAATTTATATAAAGATGCTACGTAATGTCTTATATATATAAATAAATAAGAATCATTGGGAGTCATTGATACTGAGATTTTGGAAAATATATGTTATCATTAACATTGATTCATGTATACTCATTGTATAGTGCTTTGATAGCGAAGATTTGTGTCAGCTTTATAAACTAATTAGTTGTTTTTGTCGTTCTATTTGCAAACTTATTAATATGACACGCAAGTAGCCGAAACAGATCACCAAGTGACTGCAGGGGCTTCCTATCATCCGATATGCATTTACATTTACAAGAAGTATTGAAAGCTCGAAACATTCAGGTTGGAGGATTCATTTTACTGTATGATGCAGAATTGAACTTACTACTATCTATAAATATATCAATATAACAAAGGGAGAGGGTTTCGTTTTTCTCTGCAAATTGAATAACAATAATTGTGTTGAGAATAGAAAATGCTTTTATAGTTATTGGATATATTTTTATTTAATTTTAAATTTTATATAAAGTTAAAATAATTAAAATTAATATAGATTTATTTTAAATTTTAATTTATAAATAAAATAAGAAATAAATTATTTTGAGGTGTATATTTTTTTTTTCAAATTTTTTTTATATATTAAAAAAAAAATTTACATTTCAAAAAATTTAAAACTTCTTTACACATTGTAAATCCAAATTTAAAATAAATTTATATTTTGACTTTTTTGAGTAGATCAATAAAATTAACTTAAATATAACACCTATACACTTTACTTACCAACCACTCTACATATAGCTGTGCTTATGCTTTACAAAACTATCACTATGGTGAGTAGAAACTAGCTACTATGATCGTGGTGTCTTTGACTGTATGCCATATTGACTCAGAATTAAACGCATCAAATCCAATTGAACCATAAATATCTAGATTTACACCGACAAATCAAATATACACATGAAAAAGGTTGTTTTAAATGCAATGGAAGCTTAAGACCCCAGATTTCCACAAATAAATCAATCATACACGTGAAAGGAATTTACGAATTATATAGAAACTCAATTTGATTAAGTTTCGCCATATATATATATGCCAGGTATAGAATTTCTGACATGGGTTACGTGTACGATCCAAAATAAAGGAGCTTGAAGTCAATACATGGACAGTGGGAACTGGGAACAACATTTCAGTACACCACGCAACAAACCGCGTGGCTTTTCAAAACGAATCCACATGGAGTTGATTTGACATAAAGTTGACAGAGAGACTGTCAAAGTAGAGGAAAAGTCGAAGTGTCTAACCTACATATGTCATGCTGTTATTTGCCATCTAAAATATATATTTATTCAGAATCATAGGGCGCCCGGACCAGAGTGGAGAAAGAAAGATCTTGCAATTCAAAAGGGTTATCCCCAAAAATCTTGCATTTCAATCCAACCAGTTTCAGAAGTATTTACAGACAGGTATGGAGACGAGCATGGAGATTGAGGAGCATAAATGGAAAGAAATAAATCTCCCAGCACCCTTCAAGAAGCAGCTGGAGCCAGAGCTAGAAAGGGAGACAGGAGAAAGAAGAAGAGGACGAGACATTATGGTTGGCATAGATCACGGGCCCAATAGCAAACATGCATTTGATTGGGCCATTGCACATCTCTGTCGCATGGCTGATACACTCCACCTCGTTCATGTTGTTCCCAGTTGAGTGCAATTTTCCTGTTTTTTTTTTTTCCTATTTTGGCTTCTAGTATTTGACACATTTTTCTGATTGTGATTTTGAGTTGGCAAAATTCGGGTGCAAACATAACTCTGTGCTTATTATACACCCATGCTTTCACAGTGGTTTGGAGCTGGGCTCTATGGTCTACTATTTGGCTTCATTCATAGTGCCGTTGGTGAATTGCTGTACTTTCCAAATAAACTTCTCCCTTTAAGGAGTAAATGGTAAAAGCTCATTTGTTTGCATATGTATGTGCATATCTGTCTGTGTCTTATGGAGAACACAGACCTTGTACATAGGGTTGTTGGCTTGTTACTTGAAGCTTAGGGGTGAACAGTAAAAACCTATAAGTTAGCCTTGCCTCTGCTTTTCCTTGAAAGAAGGCAGACTCTACCCATGGGGATTTTGCTCAATTGGCGAAGCTTAAGGTTCAAACTATGTGTTTATTGGACGCTATTTACATTTTACAAGCACCAGGCCAGACTCAATTAGACAAGCGGCTCAGTTGCCCCTGTACAGGAGCGTGCTGACTACTTTTTTGATTTGAGGAATAGAATGCTGATGGAAGATATACCAATGCCCCGGTTTCATTGAGTCTATGAGCCTCTCATGGCTAAATACGTGTTTAAATACCTGTTTACTAGGCATCCACTTACTCATGAACAAGGGCTTAAGAGGGTTTTCACCACTGTTCTCTTTTTTCAACTACTGAATGAATTAAATCGACGAATTGGGCTATTGGAATGTAGGCCGAGTAGACTACACTGTCGTTCAGAAGGTTTTCTATGTTTAGGAACTCTTTTGGCAAGATTTCCATGAGCCCATTGAGGCTAACGAATTTAAGATGTTTGTTCCTTATTTTGATTTGTCTTCGATTGCAAAACGTACGATGCAGACTATACCAGACGTCCTCACGTGAAACCTTTCAGGACCTAAAGAAATGCAGGACCTTACAGCCCTTCTGAGAGGGCCCTTTGCAGAAATTTTTGTTCATTACCTTTAACTCACAGAATTGGAATATTTTGTCTTCAACTCTTCTCATGGTGTCTTCAGAATGATGCATTGCCTGCTCTCATCTCTTCATTGGGGTTTTGGTTGTATGCGTGCAATATCCCATTTCTTTTTCTAGTTGCAGAAGCTGAAAATATAGCATAGGGCTCGGTACTAAGCTATTATGTACAAGTGATATCTTAGGAAATCGAACCTTGCTATCAGGTAAGATGGCAATATGAACCATAGCCTTACCTCGAATCCATTCAATCAATGTTTGGCAGGTTGTCACGGTGATCATTCAGCACTTCTTGTGGTGATGAGGTGCTAAAACGTTTAAAGATCTGCCCAAAGAAACGTTTATATAAATTGATAAATTATCATTTTTGGATTCTATAGCTAAGTATCATTGTATACAATGATCAGCTCGTTTGATTGCCTTATGAAAAGACTAAAAATAAAATAGATGTGTGAGCTAGGATCACATGCACTTGCTCTTGCTCTACTTGCGTTTGCATAAGCAGGTAGGGGAAAGGCTATCTTGGTGTAATGATAGCTTTGTATATTCCTCTAAGAGGGATGGCAATTGCATCTCTTCAGTAATACCAACATAGTAATAGCAGTATAGAGCCATCTTAGATTCATCTTAACTCCAGATCTATTATCTTCAGTAATACCAACATAGTAATAGCAGTATAGAGCCATCTTAGATTCATCTTAACTCCAGATCTATTAAGCACTGATAAGGATCCAAAAAAATAATTGATCCAAAAACACAATTGAGATGGAAATTTGTTGGTGCTTAAAAGATCCCGAGTTAAGATGGATCTATGCAGGTGTTCTTTATATATATGTGTGCTTAGTAGTATCATGCTGAAAACAGCCATAAAACATGGTGCCAAAGAGAATTGCCTCATATTCCTCTTCTTATGATTGTTGATATGATTTCCTTTAATATATATATATATATATATGTTTGTGAATGATTTATTATTATATTTTTAGTTTTGTATAACACATTGGGCACATGGGGCTCCCGTTACAATCACTTCAATACCGGGCTGTAGAATGCATCTCGCTTTTCTCTTTTCTCGGAGCAATTAATATCAGGTTTTTCAAAAAAGGAAAAAAAGTTAGTAATATGCTTTTAGCTCTTGGCGTAATGGTGCCAAACAGAGTTGCCTCATAATCCTCTTCTTATAATTGTTGATATGATTTCCTTTAATATATATATATATATATATATGTTTGTGAATGATTTATTATTATATTTTTAATTTTGTATAACACATTGGGGCTCACGTTACAATCACTTCAACATGGGGCTCACGTTACAATCACTTCAATACCGGGCTGTAGAATGCACCTGGCTTTTCTCTTTTCTTGGAGCAATTAATATCAGGTTTTTCAAAAAAGGAAAAAAAGTTAGTAATATGCTTTTAGCTCTTGGCGTAATGTGGATCTATTTGCAGCATTTGGTATTTTGGTTTTAATTATGGTTAGTTTTTTCTCTTCTTGGGTTCCTGGTTGTCTCTTAAGTGCAAGGAAAGTTTGACCCTACAAGTCTTCTAAGGGAGTTGTATAGTAGTTACGTGCACTGTGTTAGTGGCCTGTTAGATTCTTTAGTTTTTCCTTTTCATGGGTTCTTGGTTGTCCGTTAAGTGCAAGGAAAGTTTGACCGTACAAATATTCTGAGGAAGTCCTATAGTAGTTATATGCACCGTGTTAATGGTATGTTAGACTTCTTCCTCTTTGTTTTTACATGTGAAGTTCTTTTGCCTTATTTGCAGTAGATGCACTGTTTCTTCTGCCCCCCATCAGCCATCTCCACATTTGCAAATGCTCTAAAGCCAAGCCAATACAACTACAGTTTTGTAATTCTTCACCCTTGTAATTGGGCATCCATTCACCTATGCTTGTTTCATCTCTAAGCATTTGGTATGTCTTATAATTTATATCCAACATGGACTTTTAAGATTTAAGTTTAGAAAATCTGGGAAATCCAGTGTGTTAATGCACTATAGTAACATGGTGTGAATGAGTTAGATATGCCAAAAGGACTAGGCACTTGTGCTTCCCTTCTTTCTTGCTTATGCCATTCTCTTTCTACTTGTGCTTCACCTTGATCTTTCGCACGAGATCATTTTACCTTATACAAACGAGTAGTCTGAGATCTAGCTGCCTCCATTGAGGATGGTACACGAAGTAGCAGTGAAGAATTGATTCCTCCCTTCAGTTGTCCAATTTTTGGTTCTACATATCTGAAAGTATTCTTACAGTTTCCATAGCATTTACTTTTTGATTGATAATCTTATTGGTTTTATGTTCAATCTATTCACCTGCATTATGTCTGCCTTATTTGAGCAAGGCAACATTTTGTGACTTAACATCATAGTAGTTTGGTATACTCAAGTCATGATGCTCTCTAGTTCTACAGAGAGAAGGATGCACAAATTTTGGATGCAGCACTTGGTCTATAGGGCTTTTGTGATAATATTGTTTTCATAGTTTAACACCCTACCTTCTCTTCTTTTGGGGCAAGTTGTAACTCACTTCTGAATAGCTTGTGCTGATCAATTTCTGTGTTGGATGATCATGTTCGATATGACATTTTGAATCATTACAAGAGTTTTTCATGGAGTTGGTAAAAGATATTTGGGCTTCTATTTAAACATAGCTTCTTTTGTACCATAGATGAATTCAGGCTGATAAGAGTTATATTTCATTGTGATATGTTTCAAAGCACAGATTCAGATGATGAGGTGCTGTTTGAAGCCACACAAGCTCTACTGGAAAGGCTTGCAATAGAAGCATATGAAGTTGCCATGGTAATTCCAATAAGAAACCTTGTAAATGTAGTCCTTAGAGAATGTTAGTCCATTGGTTCTGACTGCTATGTTGTTTTTGCCACTGAAAAGGTGCAAACAGAAGCTAGGGTTATGGAGGGTGACGTAGGCAAAGCACTTTGTCGTGAAACTGTAAGAATCAAGCCTGCTGCACTTGTAATGGGAACAAGAGGCCTGGGGATAATCAAGAGGTAAGACCCTTTTATTTTCAATACTCTGGAGCATCCTTTTGTAAGCTTAAAGTTGTGTTTAAGGGCTAGAGGATATCTGAAATGCGAGTATTCTAGTTTTGGTTCAAATATTTTGTTGTTTCTGACATCTTCTATGGTTTGAAGTGTATTGCAAGGGAGTGTGAGTGAGTACTGCTTTCACCATAGCAGCTGTCCTATAGTGATTGTTCCTCCCAAAGGTAAAGTTCATTTACATTCTGTTTTTCTCTTTATCAAATTGAAAGTAGCTGTTATGTATGCAGGTCTGTACTTGCATACAACATTCTGTTTTCATACAGAAACTTGTATCCAAATCATGTTGTTGGTTTTCAAAAGGATTCGACCTGCAAAACAGTAGCCATATAGCTTCACAACCAAGTGTGTCGTTTATCACAACACGAAGTCTACGAATAGAATAACCATGATTATGATAAACAATCCTAGCAGATCAATAATATTATCATCAAACAAAATAAGAGTAATGAAATAATGGAAACAATAGCAACATACACACTATAACACACTTGGATTTAAGTGGGAAACCTGAAAACAAAGAGGAAAACCTACTGTCGAAATGGCAGAGCTTGGTTATATTCGGGAGAACAAGAGTACACTAGTACAACTGATAGCATAAGTTCGCAATAGAGACAATAGCTAACCTATTCAGCTTGGGACTAGGTCTCTACATAGCCTAAGGTCATTGACAAGATCAATCTTGAGCAACGACCCTATCTAATGGCTTGTTTGATCTTGACAATCTTGATCGTGCTCTTTATTTATTACATTGTTTGCGCCGATACCTTATAGGCTTTAATTATGAAAACTGGGGCGCGTTCCCACACAACACATGCTTATATAACACTGAACATTATATTTATCTGGATACCTGGATTTCAAAATATTCTATCAACTCTTATGTTTTTTGTGCTATTTTTACAGAGGCTGGAGACCAATCAGTAATATAGAAATCCGGCCAGATCTCTATTTCACATGGACACAAGGAAGCATGTTTGCATTTGGTGTGATTTTAGTGCCAGTCTCAGGTGATTGTGGACTAATCTATTCAGAAATTGATTGTATGTATGTGTTGAGCACAAGTGATTCTAAGCTAGCTGACCAAGAGGACTGGTCTGATCAGTGTATTTGGGTTGTTCATAAGCTGTATATTCGACTTCTGAACTGTTTGAGATGAAGTCTGTTGTCCTGTCCATCTTATGAATTTTTCTAGCTTGATATCTCAGTACCATGTTTGCTTTATATGACGCTTGATTTGTTGTAAAATATTGAAATTGTTTAAAGGTTCAGAAGAAATGCCTGTTTAATTGAATCATATGATCTTCTTTTGGGGTTAAGACGAAGACAGTTTGCAAGTATCTTGTAATAAAGAGCACGATTTAATTTCAAGATGGTTCAGAAGAAATGCCTGTTTAATTGAATCATATGATCTTCTTTACTGTCTTGGGGTTAAGACGAAGACAGTTTGCAAGAATTCCAAATTTCACAAATTTCAAGATGTAATTGCTCTAAAGATTAATTTTAGCCAAGTCAAAGTATGCCTGACAAATGATTGATTGCTTAAAAGCTACATAAAATATCTATAATTGTGTATCATTCTTTGTTCACATGTTATTTATATGTATCTCTTAGAAGAACATCCGACTATGCATTGAATTTGAAACATTAAAGTGAACATGAAGTAACTGCCTGTAGGAGTCCTCTGCTTATATACTGTTAAAAACTTAAGCTGAGCATATTTCCAGACAGAAAATTAACATAAAAGACATTAACTCTTTTATTCATTTCGCTTTTGCTTATTACTTATGCGATTCTTCTTCAAGTTTTCTTCCGAGTGGTTTCTAACAGATGAGCAATTGAGCAACCATAAACTTATTACTGTAAACACCTACACTTTACCTACCAGATTCTTCATCACATCTTCTTGAGAGCAGCGTTTAACAGACACAAAGCAACTGAGCCAACCGTGAACCTACACCTCGAAGTACCTACACTCTACCTAGCAACAAGACACTGGGATACTATGTTATTGCTTATACTCTCACTTTGACTTTATTCGTACAAAACATTAAATTTTGACTGGTTCCTGTGTAACTGACACTTAATACAACGAAGAGCTCTAGTTAAGATATCTACTACCATGTCTTCAAGTGTAGAATTCAAGCTCCGAGTCTCTTGAGCAATTTTTTCTCTCACAAAATGATGGATGTTGTATATCTACCTGTTTGGTTCTTTCATGACATAAGACTCCGAGTATTCTTCTCTCACAAATGATGGATATTCTATATATACATGTTTGGTTCTTCCATGAAATCTCGGATTCTTTGTAAGAGCAATGGAATTCTGATTGTCACTTGGTAACATCACAGGATCACTTGATTCTTCGCCAACATCGGCATGTAGCATTTTCAATCACAGTAGTTCCTTTGTTGCTTGAGCAGCTAAAACACTGTTTAAGTGCTTGACAGTTTTGCGACGCTATAATACTGCTCCAGTGCAAAACATAAAGCAATAACTTGTGATGGACTTGCTACTGTCAACATTACTGCTCCAGTACAAAACATAAAGCAATAATTTGTGATGGACTTGCTACTGTCAACATTAGCTGTCCAACCAGCATGATAGAACCGTGAAAGCTATTGAAGTTACTTTGCTACAAGTTCTGCCATTGAAGTTAATATAAAATTCATTTGTAAGTTAATATAAAAATCATTTGTTCTTTATAAATACCCGAAAATCTGTTTCACTACTTGATGATGCTAGCAACATGAATCTGGCATATATTCACCGATTGAACTCACTACTATTCACGAATGCAATATCTGCCCCAGTGCAACTGTAGACCATGGAACACATTACAATCCTTATGTCAATGTAATAGCCTTAACAGCCTGAACCAGCTTCATGTTTTCCATGTATTCATCAGTCCGAAGGTAAATTTCTTGAGAGTTTTTAATGTCTTAGAAGTTATGACATTCCAAACTTATTGAGAATATTCTCAAGATATTTCATCCCATTCAAGTGAATCATTCTTATGCCAGTCCCTATACGTTTATTCCAACCCCGTTTCAAGTGTTTTGCTGTTTCGAAACCCCGAAACGCGTACCGTACAGACAAAATGTGTTTTCGAGATGAAAACGCGTTTCGTCCATACGGAAACGCATTTCTAGTATGGATTCAGTGAACGGGGTTGCGTTTCCGGAAAAAATATCACCATGATGCAATAGTATTTGGTAATATTAATGGCAATAAAAATGACATTCTCCTTTTTTTTATTTTCCATCTTTTTACTTAAATTTTTAACATTACCATTAATTGTTTCAGGATGTTTGAGAGTGGTTCCAACCTCATCGGACTTCAAAGTTCATATGCAAAAAGTAGAATTTTAGATCCCATTCATTATTCAATAGAGTCAATAGTTTTTCAGGATTTCAAGATTGCAATGTTTCCACTAGATTCTATCATGTATGAGGGCATGGAATTGGGATTTAATCAATCACATCAACCCCTATATGTCCCGTGATGTTGGTGGTGTTGATTGTTGAACTCTTCTATCACGGCCTTAATAAAAATGTATGCTTCACTCGAGCAAAATCACTTATTAAGCATGTGAAGCTTTTTCTACCTCAATTTAACAATTGGATTAGGAAGCTTCATCAAAATTGTCGGGTGTTGAGCCGTTAACTAATGCCCTTGGAGGATCAACTTTGAAATTTGAGTTAGAGGCAAGGGCTAGAACCTAGAGGACGGAGGCATATGGTACTATTGATGAATAGGATCCCAATACAAGTAATGATTCGTCGACATGTATGATTTGTGATTTATATTTCTTCATTTTTTTAAATGTTCTTGCTCATATATATATATATATGTATGTATGTTTCTCCATTTCCAAAATTTTGGGGGGTTACGTTTCCCCCGTTTCGTCCCCGTTTTCTCCTTTCGTGCAACTTAGGTTTTATGCCTTCTCAGCAAAGCAAGCTATTGTTTTTGGCATCCTATCTTTTTTTTATTCTCTTAAGTTATTATTGGGTTATTGGTTCTGAGTGTCTTTCTTTGTATAATTTGAGAGGTGAGGCTCAAAGAATTCTCTTTGAGCCTCAACCCTCCATGTGGCATAATGTGACATATTTACTCTATGTTTCTCTGTCTACGCTTTTCACAGTCCAGATTTCGTTGATGTGTCTTTCTCACAGTTGATCCATTGTCCATTTCAGCTTTGAGGCTATCTCTTCTCCTCCCTTCTCGGCATTCAATCCTTCCGGGTCTCAGCTCCTAAGATTCAGATCAGTGGTATCAGAGCAGGTACGCTCTCCATTGGAACAAGGGTTTGAAGCTTACTGCGGGTTCAAATATTTTTTTACCCTCGGATCTTCGTTCGCCATTACAAAGAGAAGCATACATGGATCTAATACATCCATTGGTATGCAACATTTTCAATAATTTTACAGGGTGTCCATGCTGCCCATGGAGGTTTCACAACCTCTGCAACAACCCATGTTGCTCTACATTCGGCACTCTCACATTCAACAAACTTTCGAGGGATGTTGTGAACTCTATAGGATGTTTCAAAGGTTCTGCCATATCTTATTTGAAAGGTTTTTTCCGTTAGCTCAAATGGGTATTTCATGGAATTTTATTTCATTTCTTGGTTTGTGAAATATGTTTGTTTCAAGTAGCACATGTTTGTACACAATGCGGTCGCATGTACAACAACTTTAAAGAAGTGCTACAGACAACAACTTAAAAAGGCCACACGTACAACAACTTTAAAGAAGTACTACATACAACAACTAAAAAAAATGCTATAGACTCCACAAAACGTTTCAAAGGCTCTACCATATCTTATTGGAAAGGTCTTTCCGTCATCTAAAATGGGTATTTCGCGATTTTTCATTTGGCTTTCTTATTTGAAACATATCATCGACCGAAGCAACACATGTCTGTAAAATAGTGTGTGCGCGTATCCTAAGCTTCAACAAACATTTTCTCACTCCCTGGGCCACCAAAGAGCAAGTATGTTATATGGATGGAAATGTCTATTCGATATCTCAAATGGGTCTTCAACTGAATTCAATTTCATCACTTACACTAGAAGCTATGAATGGATTTGCAGTGAGACATCAACTTTACTAAATAATTTTTCAATTTTTGGACTTTTATTAAATCTTATTGTAGTCATGGTTATGGGTCAACCACACAAAACCTATGGTTATGGATCAACCACGGAAAATCCACGGTTATGGGGCTACCACACAAAACCTACAATTATGCACTGTAATCATGGTTATGGGTCAACCACACAAAACCTACAATTATGCACTGTAATCATGGTTATGGGTCAACCACACAAAACCCACGGTTATGGGGCAATCACACAAAACCCATAGTTATGTATTGTAATAACGGTTATGGGTCAACCATACAAAACCCACGGTTGTGGTTCAACCACACAAAATCTACGGTTATAGGGCAATCACACAAAACCCAAAGTTATGTATTGTAATCACGGTTATGGATCAACCACATAAAATCCACGGTTATGGGGCGACCACACAAAACCCATAGTTATGTATTGTAATCACGGTTATGGGTAAACCACACAAAACCCACGGTTATGGGTTAACTACACAAAACCCTTCTCTTCATTGGTAACTAACACATTGTAATCATGGGTCTCTTTTTAGCATGAAATGATGGGGACGATAATTTTATAAGGGAGGAGGAATGATCTAAATTTTAGGGGTCATATGGTCTAAATTCAGATGTATAAGTCATAAAAGCATTAAATAGAGAGACCATCCTCTCCCATTCATCATAAAATCATTAAATAGAGAGGACACCCTCTCCCATTCATCATAAAAGCATTAAATAGAGATGCCACCTTCTCCCATCCATGGTTTTTGAATCTTCTATGCAACCCACAGTTTAGAATACACCCATCCATGGTATTTGGTAGCCCATGGTTTTGTTCCATGGTATGACTTCAAAACACATTGTAATAATATTATATAAAGAGATTTATGCCTTCTCAACTAAGTTGCAGGAAACGTGCCCCCCCCCCCTCCACGTCCCCTGTTTGTTTCTGTACGAAAACGAGGAAACACATACAGAACGCGAATGAAACCCGTTTCCAAAAATGAAACCCGTTTCCAAAAAAAGGAAACTCGTTTCCAAATCAATTTTCAATATTTTAGCACGTTTCCGTCCAAGTTAGCTCGTCAACGCTCAATCAAGGTTAATTTTTAAAAAATTTAACAAAGTTTTTAATATTCGGCTAGGGGTTTAGGCAATTTCCGGAAGCTTCTAGTGTCCATCTGAGCATTATAAAATAACATTGGCCTCTTATATAGCCTGATGTTGGATATATATGTATTAGCCTCATTTATCAAGGCTGTTTTTGGTTATTACCACTTGTATTATGGAATCATCTATGGTTAGTATGTGTTGTTTTTGGATATTACTACTAAATTGTGATATGATGTTACATGTATCATTGAATGACTATGTCTATGCCACTATGATTTCTAATTGTGTTGGAATCTTGGATTTAATCTGTAAATCATTTTAGATTTCACATTCAATTTTTTAAATGCCCTATACACATATATATCGCATTTCCCTATTTCCTAAATTTTGGGGCGTCACGTTTCCAACGTGTCCCCATTTCGGAAACTCGTCCCCGTTTCCCCGTTTCGTGCAACCTAGCTTCTCAATAAAGCAAGCTGTTATTTTTGGCATCATATCTTTCTCTTATTCTCTTAAGTTATTATTGGGTTATTGGTTCTGAGTGTTTTTTTAGTATAATTTGAGAGGTGAGGTTCAAAGAATTCTCTTTGAGCCTTACCCCTCCATGTGGCATATTTACCCTATGTTTTTCTGTCTAGACTTTTCACAACCCAGATCTCGCTGATGTGTCTTCCTCACAGCTAATCCATTGTTCACTTCAGCTTTGAAGCTATCTCTTCTCCTCCCCTCTCGGCATTCAATCTTTCCAGGTCTCAGCCTCTAAGATCCGGATCATAATACAATATTCAGTGTATAGCTTAGATTTCTCTTGCTTTAGTATCTCTTCAAATTTAACTCCAACGCAATCCACCTTGTCGTTGAACACTTTCATGCCAAGACAACACTGGATTGCATCACAATCTACCAATTCACCAATTCAGATTCAGTTATCTCTATAACTCCAGTGTAAATCTATCTTAAGTACTCAGAGCGATCGAAAGAAAATTGAAGTGCTAACTTCTTTGTGCTTAAAAGAAAATATCATTTCATTTAATGCAATAAACTTCTTTGTACTTAAAAGAAGATCTCATTTCATCAAATGCAATAAACATTTGTTTTGCACTCCACTGCTAATCAATTCTTTGCTTGGAGACTGCTTTAGCACATCCTACGACTTTGGCAACCTACAAAGAAAGTGCTCTCTCCTGCTATAACAAAATCTTTGAGCTGATCCATATAAAACATTGCATTATAAAAAGGTCGTCTTCACATCAAATGGATGTATTTCTATGTTTTTTATTATGGTAGCAAGAGTTATAACTTGAATAGATGCTTTCGTTCACCAGTGGAGATGAAGTGTCACGGAAATTAACAATTCCAACCTGTGAGGACAACTAGTCATACCTGATGTTGATCTATAGTTATTAGTGAAATTTGCGTTCAGTTTTAGTTTAAACAGCCACTTACATCCTCTAGTTTTCCTACCGACAGTAGAAGAGCCAATAAATAGGTGCCACCGCAGAGCATGGCACACATGAGACTCCTCCTTATGCCATTCCTATAGCCAAAGTCTGCTTCATGTTTTCTCTTTTCTTTAATTTGAAGGCAAATCTCCTTTGAGAGGTTGAGATTTGCCACATGGAGTTCTTAAAGGTTTAGACCTCTCCATTTCCATTCCAAAATTCTAGAGAATAATCTCAAGATATTTCATCCGATTCAAGTAAATCATTATTCATGTCCTTCCCCTGTACACTTCTGCCAAGACAATAATGGGTTTCTGCACGATCCACCTCGTCTCTGAACGCTTTTATGCCAAGACAATAATGGGTTTCCTCAGTTTACCGATTCATATTCAGTTGATCACTTAGCTTTCACTTTGACTTGTTATAGTATTTCTCTGCCTTCAGCATAGATCCATTTTGATCTCGGATGTATTCAGCATTGAGAGGGGTCAAAAAAGAGTTCGAATACAATAAACATTATAATTTGTGTATTTTTTTTCTGTTCTTTCACAACATTAACTAATCTATTCTTTGATTCCAAGCACGAGGAGACTGCTTTAGCCCATTCTAGGACTTCGTTAATATACAAACAAAATGCTTGATTTGCTGCTACTACAAAACCTTTTAGCTGGCCCATATAAATTTCTTCCTTAACCCTTGCAGTATAAAAGGTTTGCTATCATATCCATTTGATGTATATCTCTGTTTCTATCATGGTTGCAATAGCTAGAAGGTTTTTCTTTACATCAATTTTATGTTTTTCTTTACTTTTTTGATGACGGTTGCAATTTCTAGAAGAACTTGAAATTGAATATATGTCATTCTTCACCAGTGTAGGGAAAGTGTAATGGAAACCAACAATTGTAACCTGTGAGTACAACCAGTCATACCTGATGTTGATCTATAGTGACATTTTCCTTTACTTTTTGTTTAAACATCTTACAGTTTTCCTACCGACTGTAGCAGAGCCAATCTACATTAGGGAGTCATATTTTCGATACAAAGCTTCCTACTAATTTCTTGAATGAGGACTACTCCATGCTACTTATACAGTTTTTGTGGTTTAGCTAGTGAAGTCACTAGAGTTAACTCAGGATACTGTCACGATCGCTGTGATAGTATGTCAGATTATTCCTTTTCGGGGTTTTCTATTCCGATACAAACTAGTTAAGAAGTGAAGGTTTTATAAAAAGTTCTTTTTACCTTCACGTCAATTTCGAAAGAAAAAGCATTGTTGCATATGATGTGAAACAAAGCCCATTTTTGGGTGGTTTTGATTAAGAGAAATTTCTGAAGATTGAAGCAGTCTGAAGTTTGGAACCTTGGTATGAAAGAAGGGTTGAAGCATGAGTTGAAAATTGAGATCTTGCATTAGGGGGGCGCCAAGCAAACCCTATATTTTTTTTTAGGGGTGATAAGGAAAGAAGTATGTGGACTCAAGAGCAGGAGGACAGTCCTCAGTAAGCCTGGACAGAAGGTTAAAGCATGGAGCACAAAGAAGAAGAAAAGCATTGAAAGCTTCAAAGTTTGGAGCAGAAAGTATTAGAAGAAGCTGCATCAGCACATAGCAGCAAAGAAGGTCAAGATGAAAATATTTTGTAAGCCTAGCTAAGACATAGACCAGTAGGCATTCTTTTTGATGAAATTCCTTAGAGGCACTATGTTAGCTGTAATTAGATCGTATGTTTAGCAGTCGTAATTAAGAGGGAGTGTTAGAAAAAATAATTACCTCCCGCTTTTGTCAGTTGCATTATTAGAAGTAAAGCTAAGTTCAGCATAAAGCATAAAGCTTAAGGCATAAAGCATAAGGCAAAAAGCATGAGCTAGGTTAAGGTTTTAATATGTAGAAGTGTTTAAATAGAGGCCTTTGGGTCCATTGTAACTATGAAGTTTTATGTGAATAGAAAAACAGCAGGTTGTTCCATAAAATTCATCATAAACATTGAAAAGCAAAGAGATAAAAACAAAGTCCACATAGAGATGTGGAATAGTAACTCTAATTTCACTAACATAAAACTACAAATACAATACAGCAAATTGCACTGATATATGCGACTAAGGTCCCTACACACTGAACTGTTCGGAGGCCCCTTACACGACTCCAAGGCCCCTAAAAAATTCCCTACTTTTTCTATATTGGTTAACTGCATTTTCCAGATTGCCAGAGGGGAATCCAATCATTTAAATTCTTAAACCAATTCCCAATCATGCAGGAATTTTGAAAATTTGAAAACTTTCCTGATCATATAAGAATTTTCAAATTTGTTGACTGTTATAGGAATTTTAAAATTGGTTGAAAGAGAACTTTGACCTTAAAATTTGACCCGTTAAACCCAAATCGTCAAAATTAGATTTTTTTTAATCTTATGTTTGCTTTGTTTGACTGTTTCCTCTCCATTTCGAAAAAATAAGTAGTTTAGTTCTAAATCTAAGGTCTGCTTTGTTTGACTGTTTCTTCCCCATTTTGTCTGACATCTACCATGTGTATCCATGTGTTGGTGGTGTCCAAAGATAAACTAAAACTCACCTTTTCTAACTATCCTGGCGGGTTTCGGACAAAACAGAGTTTATAGTTCCTATGGATTTAGTGCGTTCCAGAATTTTTCTGAGAGTTTAGGTGGATTTGAAAACCTATAAAACCCCTTGGGCAATAGTGGAATGGGAGCAGAGCTACTATTTGGTGGAACCATAATTTCCGCTGAAAGGGGTGCGTTTTAGTTGATCATTACTCTATTCTTCCATGTGTCTGCATCCTCAGTCATTATTAATGGCGGCTACGGAGCATGCTTCCATGTGTCTGCATCCTCTATCCATTATCAATGACGACTATGGATCACATGGTTATACAACGACAGGTTTTACAGTGTGATGCATTAATCGCAGTTTCAATTTTGGCACATTCAATTTGAGTTTGCTTGCCTTGGTTCGTTTTTGGGTTCTTCCTATCGACACCTCTCTAATCAGAACTTCATGCTTCCACTGTACCACTTTGATTCACTGAACACGATATACCATATCCATAATTGCCTATTCATTTATCAGATTTCAATAGTTGGGTAACTGGGTTCATTTGCCAACTACTCAGTCCTTCAGAGTGCTGCTGCTGCATGGATAATATTTCTTACATTTAGCCAAACTATGAGAATTCGGGTTTTCCACATCACGCGTACTTCTTCCAAATGTCCGTGTATTCAAAGTCAAACTACATGTCCCTCTTGTGGTTGTCATCACGTCCTTTCAACACTGCTTTTCGGCCCGCATTCGAACCTTGCGTGTCTGCAACACCATTTTTCTCGCGGGACTTCCATCCACACATCCGCATCAATCCCTTGCGGTTTGGCGTGGGATAACTGGCACTCAAATCGCCTTGCTTTATTGGCGATTTTGTTTCCTAGATCTGGTTATAAAAATCGGCGGAATCGTAGTTCCACCCCATTTTGGGGAACTATGTCATGAAACTGTGTTCCATGGGGTTTTGGCCCATTTTAAGACGACCCAGATCATCGAAATTTCAAAAAAATAACGAGAAGGCATGGAACTGTGCCTCCCGGAAAATTTTTTATCACACGCCTTGCCGTTTGCAAAACTCACGACTCCTTCGTAGACCCCTTCACCTTCGAACCTTTGAAGTGTAGTTCTTTTTCCAAACTGAGAGATCACCACTAACCTAATTTTTGTTATTGGAATAAACCATTATATATCCATCTTAAATCCGGATCTATCATAGATAGAGGAATCCAATTTTTCTAAGGTTAATATTTTAATGATTTTTTATTTGGTTTTAAATTTTTATTTTATGAGAGGACATCGATTTTTTAATTACTTTTTATTTGGTTTTAATTTTTTTATTTTATGAGTCCACATAAATTTTTTTAATTACTTTTTATTTTTGGTAACATAATTACGTTACCTTATGTGACAACATCTCCCCATCGAGAGTTAGTAATTACTCATATTTTAACTAGTTGAAGTTAGTGGGTTAGTTGTTGTTTGTGAATCCCAATATTGACATGGTCAAGTGGCACTTAGATTTAGACACTGCATCTAGACAATTTTTTGGTAACTAGATCATTCTAGAGAAATCTCCTTCTATGTATTTAAAATAATTTAACCTTCCATGTATTTAAAATCATTTTATGAAGCCACTTGCATTTTTCTATCTTTAAACAATAGATTGGTATCAAAGCGGGTTAGAGCCTTGTTTCGCCAATCTAGTGAAGGATTTTAGAGCAAAGTTCAACAAAATTTGTGACATTAGAGAAATTTTGAGATCAAAAAATGGCCTCAAAACAAAGAAAATGTACTATAAAATACAACCAATCACATTCTAGTAGATGACATCATCCCCCTTGGTGAGGTGGCATTGCATGAGTTAAGAATGCTTATTTGTCAAATTTTTTATAGTGGATGAAAACACATAGTTAACCAAGGTAGTGGTGTAAGTACTTTTAAGTCATAAAGTAAAGTACTCATAATGATAGTCTTTTCATAAAATAATATTATTGTCATTTTCAAGTAAAATACTTATAATGAATGTATTTTCACACTTTCTCATAAAATAATATTATTGTCATTTTCAAGTGAAGTACTCTTAATTCATAAAGAAAGTCCTTTCACATTTTTTTATAAAATAATATATTATCATTTTTATGTTTTTAATTTTAAATTATATATTCACTCAATTCTATTTAATAACATAATGTCAAACTAATAGATTTAATAAATAATAATAATGCAATGTGGATTATAATAATATTATTGACATTTTACATGTAAATAAATTCTCAATTAAATTACATTATTAAATTCATGAGAAAAGTACTAAATATAAAAAGTCAAAATAAAATTAAAAAAATAGCTCTTAAAAATGTTTTTTATTATTTAATTTCATTTGCAATTTCAAGACAAATAAATGCCAAAGGACAATAAATTTTTGGGAATTTACAATGAATCTTAGTTACATCAATGTAGATTTATTTTATTAATTTTATTTTTAGTGAATTTTGAAAAGTAATTCAACCATGGTTATTTATATTGTGCATAGAAAATAGTGTGGGAGGTGACTTACCATATATACCTACCCCATAAAACTCCCAATTCATAATATTTTAATATATCTCATATTTTTGTAGTACATCTCTTAGGAGGCCATTTTTTGACCTCAAAATCTCTCTAATGGAGGAATCACTGCAAAAGTAGTCCAAACCAGAGGGGGCAACTAAGACACTTGATCCTTGGCAACCTTTCAGCCAGGGTGTGACCAAATCTTGATTCAGTTGTTAGTGAAAAAAGGCAAAGGGGACGACTAGAGGGATGACTAAGAGTGTGAATCACTGGTAACTAGTATGCTAGGGAGCGTTAAGATCCTGCCACTCCTACTCTCTCGATTTTCTCCTTTCGATAGTAGCCAAACCCCAAGAGAAGGTGCGATCTCTTTATAAAAGGGTATCAACAAAGCAAAGTTTTTAAAAGGGTGAAATGGCCTCAAGCAGCCATAGTTATGCCCAGATCCTCACTTTCACTAGGAAAAATTATGAAGTATGGCCAATTAAGATGAAGACTTTACTGTTTGCCAGGATGTTTGGGAATATGTAGCCAATGGGTATACATAACCGACTGATGATGCAACCGACAAGCCTTGGTGAATGCCCATAATACTCAATTAAAAGAACACAAGACCAAAGATGTAAAGGTATTGCATCTCATCCAAAATGCTTTGGACGACACCATCTTTTCCAAGATGGAAAAATTTTAAGGATCCATAATTTTCTTAATTTGTATAAACCTTGGCGAATCTTACTAATGATCAAATTTCCAACTATAAAATTGTTTGGTGATATTTAAAAAAAAATTCAAATTTCTAGGGATTTTATATAGTTTTTGGACAATTTTGACGATTTTTAGAGTAAAAGATTTTAATCCTATGGAATTTGGGCGAATAATATTAGAAAAAAAAATGGAAAATGACAAATATTTTTTTTGAGAAAAAACTTCAAAAATTAGTGCAGGGACTAAATTTTGCTCCTAAAATTTTCCAAGTTCCCAAGATCTCAGTTGCGAAGAAAACATGGGATATCATGGAGACCAATTATTAGGGCATCACATGGTAAAGACCGCAAAATTGCAAAATTTAAGAAGGGATTTTGAAAACTTGAAAATGAAAGAATCAGTCAATAGATCTTTATATGAATTAGGTCATGACCATTGTAAATCACTTAAAGACATATGATGAAGATACAATAGATTAGAAGGTAGTTAAAAGGGTACTCATAACCCTACCTAGAAAGTTTAAGGCGATGGTAGCAGCGAATGAAGAAGCTAGAGATTTGAGTTAGCTATCAATAGATGAGTTGTTGGTATCTCTTCTATCCCACGAACCTAGAATAAATGGGAATGATGATTCATCTCTAGAAAATGCTTTCAAAACCCAGGTATCTATCTCAAGAGGCAAAGGTAGAGGCAAATCAAGATCAAGAGGTAGGGGCAAAGGTAGAGGCAAATCAAGATCAAGAGGTAGGGGCAAAGGTAGAAGTAGCAGTGATCAAAGAGATGGTAAGGAAGATTTAGATTAAGAAAGGGGGAACAACAGAAGAAGTTCATTGAAAAATAAGAGGTATGATAAATCCAAGATTTAGTGTTTTTATTGTAATAAGCTAGGTCATTATGCTAGTGAATGTAGGCAGAAGCAAGCCAACCTTAGAAAAAAAATGTGAATTATTGTAATACCTTTGAGAACACTGAAGATTTCTTATTTCTTACTTTCCATGTTGCCAAAGAAACTTGAAATGATGTTTGACTCTTAGATAATGGTTTCAACAATCATATGACAGGCAATAAAAACCTAATTGTAGATCTAGATGACTCAGTTAAAACAAAAGTCAAATTGGGAACATATATTGTTGTTAATGTTGTGGGAAAATGAGTGGTCAACATCCAAACCAAACAAGGGAAACAAAAATGTATTCAAGATGTGTTCTATGCCCCAGGTTTGAAACATAACCCGATGAGTGTTGGTCAACTTACTAAAAAAGGATATAGCGTAATTTTAAAGGGAGAAGAGTGCTTTATATGTGACAAACCTCCAACTAAGAAGCTAGTCACCAAAATTTAGATGACCAAAATTAGAATGTATCCTCTTATCATGAATTGTGGCACACAAGAAACTCATTGCCCAAAAGGAATTATCTTTGGATGATTTCTGGTTATGGCATTTTAGATTTGGTCATCTACATTTTGTTGGTTTAAAATTGTTCCATCAAAAAATGATGGTTAAGGGTTTGCCTCTCATTTAAGACCAAACTAGTACATGTGAGCATTGCATCCTAACAAAGTAACACATGGGCAATTTCCCTAAAGGAGTGTCCTATAAAGCAAAGGCACACTTGGAGTTGGTTCATACTGATTTGTGTGGCCCAATGTAGATCCAGTCACTTGGTTAAAGTTATTACTTTCTAACCTTCATGGATGATTACAATAGAAAAACTTATATGTATTTCCTTGGCAAGAAATCTGAAAGCTTTGACAAGTTCAAGGAATTCAAAACTTGGGTTGAGAAACAAGGTGGCTACATAAAATATTAAAATCAGATAGAGGAGGTGAATATGACTCAAATGATTTTCATGCTTTCTGTAAGCAACATGATATCAAAGGACATGTTACAACAAGGTGTACACCTCAACACAATGGTGTAGTAGAAAGAAAGAACATAACCACTTTGAACAAGGAAAGGAGTATGTTGAAAGGAAAACACTTCTCTAACGAATTTTGGGGAGAATCAATAACTTGCTCCATCTATGTTTTGAATAGATCTCCCACTAGAAGTGTGAAGAACAAAGTTCCCTAAGAAGCATAGACATGTATGAGCTGCAGTATAGCACATCTCAGAGTATTTGGTTGTGTGGCATATGCTCATGTTCCTAAAGAATTGATGAAGAAATTAGATGACATAAATGATAAATGCATCTTCATTGGGTACAATGAAAATTATAAGGCATACAAGTTGTATAACCCAGTGACCAAGAAAGTGATCACAAACAAAGATGTAGAGTTTAAAGAAGAAGAGGCATGAGACGAGAGTATAAACAAGTCTGTAACCATTGGAGCAGCAACACCTCAAGTAGAAGATGAAGCAAAGGAGGAGCAGATTGAATAGGGTGGACAACAATGTTCACAATGTTAGGTTTTCAACATTTAATTCACTAGATCTAGGATCTTAACTGAAATAATAACATATACAACATATCAAACACAAGAGACAAGAGACAAGAGACACAAAGCATTTCACCAGGGAAAACCAAGAAGGTGAAAAACCCTACAACTTCCTCAGAGATAAAATAAGCACCAATACAAGGATCACAATGATCAAACCCAAGCGATAGATATCTTCAGCAACATACTCCTCCTCCACTTGTGCGCACTCCTCCTCTCTCTCACTAATGCGAAGTGAGTGAATGAGAGAATGTATCAAATGAGAGAGTCACACTCTCTATTTATACTTTTACTTTCACTTGACCTTTACTCAACTGGGTCGGCTCCAACTTAACCACTTAACATAATACTAAGTGGGCCGACCCCACTAGGGTGGTCTAATAACCCTTTAACCCACATGACTCATACAAGGCCGACCCCATCAAGGTGGTCTAATAACCCATGAAGTATAAGTTACGACACTTACAATATAACTTGCGACACTTGCAAGTACAACTGACCACACTTCCAATCGGAGGAATAATACATATACGTTGGGGATACAATAAAGTACAAATGTAATACATACAATATACAAGTGAATATCTTCCAAAGTTACAAATACATCAACACTTCCTCTTAACTAGGAAGGCATTCTCTAGACACAAGTCATCAATACATATAGGCACAAGTCTTCAATTCTGGAGTTGGATCATTGTCATTGGATCATGGAGCATCATTATCATCACTCCTGTTGTACTTGACATCTCGATCACTGGTGCTATCTCTCAATTCTTCTCATCATAGGAAGTTCTACAGAGCCAACCCTTTTTCATGCTAGATGTAGGCCTAACCTCCTATAGGTCTTCATCATCTGTGCGAACGGTCTGATAGAGGTGGAATCTCAGGACTAATTACGTGCGGATGCAATACTTGACCAGAGTATCCCAGGAACATTTATGTGCCTAAGCACGACCGGCAAGATCTCTCTCAGGACTGATTACATGCATCTCTTCACAATACCTTTAAAGAGCATCCCCAGGAACATTTATGTGCTACAGCACGACCGACAAGATCTCTAAAGAGCATCCTAGGACTTATTACGAGCACACAGCTCAACCTATCGGATCTCCAGGACTGATTACATGTGAATAGGAAATACCTTTAAATAGCATCCCAGGAACATTTATGTACTGTAGCACGGTCGACAAAATCTCTAAAGAGCATCCTAGGAACATTTATGTGCCGCAGCATGACCAACAAGATCTCTAAAGAGCATCCCAGGACTTATTACAAGCACACAGCTCAACCTATCGGATCTCCAGGACTGATTACATGCCTCCCTAGCAAAACCTCGAAGGAGCATCCCAGGACTGATTACGAGCACATAGCTCAATCTATCGGATCTCCCAGGATCTTTTACATGCTACTGCACAACCTGCCACATATCATCTTTGACCTCCAAGTATCATCCTGATACTCATGATCCAACTGATCATCATCGCACGGTGCATCAACCTGATGCACACCAACATCACATGATCATCGTCATAGCATCATCTTGATGCATATCATCCAGAGTATCTTCCTGACACTCATCACACATGATCATCCTGATCATCGTCATAGCATCGTCCTGATGCATATCATCCTGATACTCATCACACATGATCATCCTGATCATCGTCATAGCATCGTCCTGATGCATATCATCCTGATACTCATCACACATGATCATCCTGATCATCATCATAACATCGTCTTGATGCACATATCATCCAGAGTATCTTCCTGATACTCATCACACATGATCATCCTAATCATCGTCATAGCATCGTCTTGATGCATATTACCCAGAGTATCTTCCTGATACTCATCACACATGATCATCTTGATCATCATCACAGCATCATCCTGATGTATGTCATCTGAAGCATCGTCCTGATGCTCATCACACAGCGCTTACATCCACAGCCATGGGAGGATCCTCCTGCCACCATGCTTGGAATGGCTCCTACAAATGTGTCCCATCATTTCTTCCTCGAAGTAACTTCTATTTGAAGAACACCAAGCCTCTCTTTGAAGTACTCGAATTTCACTCTGGCTAGTGGTTTGATCAACACATCTGCAATCTGCTCATCCGTCGCAACATACAGGAGCTTCACTGCTCCTCTATGCACCATATCCCTGATATAGTGATATTTGATCTCAATGTGCTTCGACCTGTCATGGAACACCGGGTTCTCTGACAACTTCACACAACTCTGGTTGTCACAATAGATATAGGTAGCATCCAACGGGAGATCAAATAACTCAGACAATAGCTTCCTAATCCATACTGCCTCACAACTAGCCGAACAAGCTGCGACATACTCTGCTTCAGCTGTACTCAGTGCTACATAGGATTGCTTCCTGCTAAATCACGAGATCACACCCGATCCCATACTGAAGCAGCACCCCGAAGTGCTCTTCCTATCTGCAGCACTTCCTGGCCAATATGAATCAACATAACCCTCCAGGTTAAACTTTTGATTCGCATCATACTTGATCCCATAATCAAATGTACCTTTCAGGTACCTCAGAATATGCTTTACAAAAATCAGGTGAACATGTCTAGGATCTGTCAGAAACTGGCTCAAGGTGTTCATCACAAAGCAAATATTTGGTCTTGTGTTCGTCAGGTACATCAAGGACCCAATCATCTGACGATACACCATGACATCAACCGACTCTGATGAAGCATCACTCAATAGCTTCAGGTTCGATGCCATAGGTGTGGCCATGGCCTTGCAGTCTAACATCCCGAACCGCTTTAGGATCTCTACTGCATACTTCCCTTGTCCAAGGAAGATTCTATTTGCATTCTGCCACACATCCATGCCTAGAAAGTAATGCATCATCCCCAAGTCCTTCAACTCGAACTCGGAAGCAAGCTTCCTATTTGAGTAGACAATCAATATATCCTCACTTGTCACAAACAGGTCATCCACACACTGTAGGAGTAACATTGGATTGCCTTTCTCAACCTTGTAGTAAAGGTTGGAATCCGCTTTACTCTTAGTAAAGCCCAAACTGGATAGGAAACTGTCTATCCTGTCGTACCAAGTCCTTGGAGCTTGCTTCAAGCCATACAAGGCTTTCTTCAATCTGCACACATATGACTCCCTGTCATGTGTCTCAAAACTGAGTGGCTGCTCCACATACACTTCCTCTTTGACTACACCATTCAAGAAAGCTGTCTTGACATCCATCTGGTGTATCTTCCACTTCATCATTGCAGCCAGGGCAAGTATTGTTTTGATGGAAGTGTATCTGGCTACAGGTGCAAAAGTCTCTTAATAATCTATCCCTTCTTTCTGGGAGAAGCCACGAGCTACAAACCTCGCCTTGTATTTCTCTATGCTACCATCTGCAACATACTTGATCTTATAGATCCACTTGGAAGTCACAATAGACTTCCCTTCTGGTCTCAGGACCACATCCCAGACATCATTCTTCATGGTCGACTGGTACTCCTCGATCATGGCATCCTTTCATTACTTCATCCCGGATCCTGGGAACTTCAGATTCTTCAATATCTTCAATAGATAGTTTTCTTGAACTTTGTTGCTGGAACAAATGTTGTTGTCCTTGTAGGTGATTGTACACGATCTTTCCTACAAGTTAGATTCAATTGCATGGTTAGAAAATTCTCATAGTTTTTCAAAAACACATTCTTATGCATAAAGACATATGTCATACGATCATCCAATTATCTTAGACAATGCTTCAATACAACATTTATTCATATCCCGTAACTTTCTAGATGCCTTCCATCTCTACCAAAACATTTGTTAAGAGTGTGCACAACTCCCAACATGTTAGCAAAGAGGTTTCATTCTAGATAAGTAGCAATGGAATGTTGTATAGTACCATAGGCCACTTACCCATTACTTGCATATTAGTAGTATCTTGTTCATTAATGTAAATTTTCTAATATGCATAATACATATCCTAAATCTAGGAACATAAGTATGTACATGACTGGACAACATCATTTAAGTAATCATATATACAAGAAATGATAATTCAAATACTTATCTTTGATTGGTTGTAGGGTGGACTCCCTCTCAATCTTTGTTTCCTTGCAAGAACTACTGGAGTGTGCTCCCTCTTGATCTTTGCTTCCTGGATTACCCGTCCTTGAACTTATATTCATCCTGGACCACTATGCATGCTTAAGTGTGCACTAGTGTCATCCTCAAGATCTCATACATAATCATACATCCATTAGTATAATCTCAATACTATCAAAACATTATGATCCTAAATAAACTTAACATGTATGGTCATGATTATTTCACACACAGGTAATTTATCACAAGCATTAGTATTCAAGGTTTCAGGGAGGACTTCTATTACTCATGCATATTCTTATTTGACCATAGGACTCTTCTGGTTAGTCATATCTTTAATCAAAGTAAGAAACATAATATGCATAATCCCATGATTACTCAAACTTATAACTTCATGGAAAATCATCAATCATACAAAGGTATACTTATATAAGAGATCCTAACACAAGGTAGGGTTCTAACTTGATATAGGAAAAACATACCTGGATTATCATGTTACCTAGTTATGTCTAACATACCCGCAGAATGTCTTCTTGTTCTCTTCAATGACTTGTGCTAGTAACCTGCATATCTCATAGGTTAAGCATTGTAGAACCAAATTATACATACCTCGTAAGTAGAGCTTCTATGCGATCCATGACTATGGATGAGTCTTTGTCTTCATGTCACCATGATCATATATTCTTGAACTAGAACTTTCTTGATGTACCTTTCATGTTAGCGGACAACATCAACCTCATACAACACCATAGTGCATTAGTACAATCATAAGTGTCATAACCCTAATCAATGAATGTCTTCTATCATGCATTCATACTTTTACTAGGGTGATAAGACAAGTCTAAAATTAATCAAGATTGTACTAACCTCAATAATATGAAGACAAACATATCATAAACTTAATCATGAACAGAACAGATTTCAAAACATACCTGTATTTCCTCAAATCATACCTGTCGAGATTGCTTGTAGTCTTCTTATGTAAGGCCTTAGCCTTATCTCCCTCTAGAACTGGAACTTCTTCACTTATGCAGGTGTCCAATTCATCCTCTTCTAGGATTAACCCAATCTACTTTGATTTGCTGAGACTAGATTTGGAGCTGGATTAGGGTTTGTCAGAGAAACCCTAAAAATTCAAATTTTGAATTTCAAACTTCTGAATGGATGGAAAGATGTGCCTCGTTGAGTTGATCAAGCTGGTATACTTTAATTTTGAAAACTGCAAAATTTGACCCCTCAAAATTGCCTTTGAAACTTCTGGATCTTCTAGACAAGATCCCGAACTAGGGTTTGATAAATCCCAGTCTTCTGCCCAACCAAAAGGTTCGATCTTGTGGTCTAAAATTTGATTTTTCTGAGGAGCTTTCAGCTGTGGTCACAGATTTCAAAAATTCCAACTTTTGCAGAAGCCCTAATTCTCCACCTTTCCGTTCAAAATCCCGAACTAGGGTTTGATCAAGCCCGTTCTTCTGCACAACCAAAAAATTCGATGTTGGTCTCTAAATTTCGATTTTGATGAGGAGCATCCAACCGTGGTCTCTGATTCCAAGAATTTCAACTTTCTCCGAAACCCTAATTTCCCGCAGCAGTGAGAAGCCAAAAAATGAGAATGCTCAAAATCCAATTCTATTTCACAGAAAAATGTGCCTTATTGTTTTTGGTGTAACTCAAAAATGTCGGATCCACAGGGTTTGAAACTTTAGCTTGTGGTAACCTAACCTGTCATCTTTCCAACCCCACAGGTCTGACCTTAATTGGATTCTCTGAGAGAGAGAGTTATGCCAAGTGTCACAACGTGACCTGTTTATGGAATAAAACATGATAGCAAACTTGTACGGAGTTCCACGTGTCACTGGTTAAACTTCGGCCTCTGAAAATTTTACCTGTGAAACTACAGTCCGTGCTCTTACTATCACTTTTTATAGAATTTCATTTGGAGCTTCCTAGCCCAAGTTGTGACCTTTTTCCTAGGTCACCTATTTATGACTGAGATCTGGAAGAGGTAGAAACCCTAGATTGTACGGATCATAAAACATAAAGTAGAGAGAATTAGATGTTGTTCTTCGGACACAAGGTACATGGAGATTTTATATTTGACCTGTAAAAGTTTCAGAACTTGAGCCTTCGCCAAAATGGATTTATAGTGAAAGTGCCACGATGACTGGTTTTTCTATATCAAACCCTAGCTTCTAATTTGTCGCAAGTGCAACAAGTGTCATAAATGCCATACCATGCCTTCCTTCAGGCTAGCTCTGATACCATGTTAGTTTTTCAACATTTAATTCACTAGATCTATGATCTTAACTGAAATAATAACATGTACAACATATCAAACACAAGAGACAAGAGACACAAAGCATTTCACCGGGGAAAACCAAGAAGGTGAAAATCCCCGCAACTTCCTAAGAGATAGAATAAGCACCAATACAAGGATCACAATGATCAAATCCAAGAGATAGATATCTTCAGCAGCATACTCCTCCTCCACTTGTGCACACTCCTCCTCTCTCTCACTAATGCGAAGTGAGTGAATGAGAGAATGTATCAAATGAGAGAGTCGTACTCTCTATTTATACTTTTACTTTCACTTGACCTTTACTCAACTAGGTCGGCCCCAACTTAACCACTTAACATAATACTAACTGGGCCGACCCCACTAGGGTGGTCTAATAACCCTTTAACCCACATGACTCATACAAGGCCGACCCCATCAAGGTGGTCTAATAACCCATGAAGTATAAGTTACGACACTTACAATATAACTTGCGACACTTGCAAGTACAACTGACGACACTTCCAATCGGAGGAATAATACATCTCCGTTGGGGATACAATAAAGTACAAATGTAA
This sequence comes from Larix kaempferi, assembly GCA_027924585.1. Lineage (NCBI taxonomy): Eukaryota > Viridiplantae > Streptophyta > Pinopsida > Pinales > Pinaceae > Larix > Larix kaempferi. The sequence continues at coordinate 48,828,358 of BSBM01000510.1, forward strand.
TACATACAATATACAAGTGAATATCTTCCGAATTTACAAATACGTCAACACACAAACACAGTCACCAATAAGAGGTACTCCAAAAAGAACTCCAACGGGTTAGCCCACTCCTAGTCCTCAATGAAGTAATGTTTTTGATCAAATTACTAGAAAGATGAAAAATCTGCAAGATATTTATGAAGAATTATATGTTCATTCAAATTTTGCATTGTTCACATACCAACCTACATTATTTGAAGAACCAATTAAGGAAGAACATTGGTTCAAGGAAATGGATGATGGAATAGATTCCATAGAGAGAAATGATACATGTGACCTAATAGATTTTCCCAAAGATAAATATAGTATCTGTGTGAAATGGCTTTATAAAATCAAATTTAATGAACAACCTGGAATTGATTTTGAAGAAACAATTACACCAATGGCTAGATTGGACACAATAAGGGTAGTGTTAGCATTAGTTGCTCAAAACAAATGGAAGGTATACCAAATGGATGTGAAATCTACATTCTTAAATGGAATTCTAGAAGAAGAGGTCTATGTGCAACAACCACCATGAAATGAGATAAAAATGACAGTAAGATAAGGTATATAGGTTGAAGAAATATCTCTATGTGCTTGAACAATCTCCAAGGGCTTGGTACAACACGATAGATTCTTATAATCAACAATGGATTTAGCAAAAGCAACAATGAGCCTACTCTATACACAAAGGTAAATAGAAAAGGGCAAATTCTAATTGTTTGTTTATATGTTGATGACATGATTTTCACAGGAAACCTCTAAATCGGTTTAAATCAACTATGCGACAAGAATTTGAGATAACATATTTGGGATTGATGAAGTATTTCCTTGGCATAGAAGTGAATCAGTCATATTCCAAAATTTTTATATGTTAAACAAAATATGCACTTGATGTGCTGAGAATATTTAGAATAATGAATTGCATCGTAGCACCCACATTGGTAGCAACATGAACAAAACTGAGCAAAGAAGATAAAGGATTAAATGTAGATCCTACATTGTTCAAGAGATTAGTTGTCTGTCTCATGTATCTCATTGCCACTAGACTAGACATTATATATATTGTTAGTTTGATTTCTAGGTTTATGGAAACACCTAAAGAAATTCATTGGCAAGTTGGCAAACGGTTTTTGAGATACATTGCATGAACAACTAGATATGGTATATTATACTCAAACACTGAAAATAATTTTTTGATTGGATACACTAATAATGACTTTGCAGGTAGCTTTTATGATAGAAATAACACTTCAGGGTATGTCTTTCATCTTGGTTCAGGGGTAATTTCATGACCATTTGAGAAGCAACCCATTGTGACGGTCTCATTAGAAAAAGATGAGTATGTAGTAGCAATAGAAGCAACATGTCAAGCAGTTTGATTATGTAGAGTATTTGATGATCTAAGACAAGGAACAACTTTAGTTTATTGTGACAACAATTCAACCATAGATCTATCCAAGAATCATGTCTTTCGCCAAAAGAGCAAGCATATTGACACTACATATCAATTCATTAGAGAAATTGTAAACCTTGGTGAAATTTATTTGGAATTTTGTAAGTGAAAATACCAAGTGGTTGGTATATTCATGAAGCCATTGGCAAGAGATGTTTTTGAAATTCATAGGTAGAATCTAGGTGTTGGAGATGCTAAACTATTCAATGGTCATAATTAAGGGGGGGTGTTGGAATAAAATAGTTTCTCACACTGTTCTAGATAGTTGAAGTTAGTGGGTTAGTTGTTGTCTGTAAGTCCTGTTGGAGGAGCTTACTTGGCCAGTCGACTAGGTCCTCCCAACCAACTAGCATGTGGTCGGCTCGGTTAGTCATGTCGTTTAGGATAACCGATTGAATAGTTATGAAATTGTAATTGAATAACTGTATGTATCTGTAACCTACCTAGTACTTGAAACATTTTATGTTTGTGGAAAAACATTACTTTAATTTTTATTGTAAAGTTTTATGATAATGACTAAGGATGACTGTAAATGAATAATATTATTATTTAATAAATTAAAATAGGAGACACTCACCCAAAGATACTGTTGAAGAGTGTTCACTGACCCACTAGGATGAATGGAATCTAGTGTAGAAGGCAATGGACAAGTGGCAGCATCTGCACTCACTTACTAGCTATTGTAGGGGGCAACTTCCCTAAAAATGTGGTCATGTTCCCTAAAGATGGTGGAACTGAGATGATGGCTCATTGAATGCAAAACTGACCCAAAAGACCTAGGCAATCTTTTATAAGCCATCGAATTGAGCAGAGGCTCACAACTTTTTCCTTGTGGTGTTAGAACTGAGCACACAAGAGATTCGATGAGGGGATTTTATGTAATGAGTTGCAGAGTAAGACTGTCTTATTCCTCCTGAGTGTAGAGGTAGAGTTATGTATGCAAGTCTATATGATTGCTGAAGTACATAAGAGTGATATTCATGCAAGTCTCCATGATTGCTGAAGTACATATGAGTGGTTTGTATGCAAGTCTTCTTGACTACTGAAGTACAACCTGAGTGTCTTCCTTCTACATAGTATCTTCATCCTGGTGGTTCAATGAACAGGCTCGGTGGTCCAAAATCAAGTGATCTTGGCTGCTTTTTGGATAAGGTTGGGAGGAACGGTCCTCTTTGGGTTTTTGTCCACCCTATCGGTTATCAGGTTCTACTTGTTTTAATTTATTTACTTTTGAACTGTTAAACTATATTTTGAAACTGTATGTTTATGCTATCTTAGTTTTTCTGGATGTATCTTAGTTAATTGTTAGGAATGATTAGACTTCTGAACTGACAGATTAATTCTGTGCAATGAATGAATGAATAAAGATTGGAAAATATAGAATGAATGATCATAAATATCTTCCTGTATTTTTCCTTTCACCATAGGTGATGTACTCTAGTACAGGAAGATGTTTAATTAACTTGGATTAGAGATGGTAGGATGATTCTAAACAAAAGAATACTTATGTATATCAGATATAGATTTCATTTTACTGCTCTAAATCGTATTAATATATTGTTATTTCATAAATAGTTGACATTGATAACTTAGCAGTGTACTTCTTGTTTAAAATCAACATAGGTTTTTACATAGAAAACCATTATAAAACCTAGATGGGTAAATATTTCCTTATAAACTATTATTGATACACAGGTCATTCATCTTTTACATAAACTTAACAACATGCAAATAGAAGAGGTTATAGTATTGAAATCTTAAATAAGTTACAATTGTATATACAAAAGTATTATATTACTATTTCAATATCCCTATCGAACTATACAGAACCATTACAAAATAAACAAGCATAATGTACAGAGCTCTTATCTACTTTATAGAATCGCGATAATTTAGAAGTATATAGGGTTTAAACATTATTTTAAAATATTCCTAGATATACCCTACAGGATTCGATCTTCATAAACAAAGTATTATATAAAATACCAAATCGAAAACAAAGTATTATATAAAATACCAAATCGAAACAAAGTTCTGGAAAACACATACAAATTACATTGTGAAATTGTTGGGCCCTGGAAATGCCCCTTTTTTACCACACTTATTATATCATTTTTCTCTGTTATACTCTACTTTCATAAACCATATACATGCCTTCTTCTAGATCAATCAACAATCCTGACAAGGTATAATTCATTATTGCTTCATTTATTTAATGCCTAAAATTGTTATGTTTATGAATTCTAGCCTTTGATTTATGCTAACTTGTGTTGATTTCATTAAGTCAAGATCAAAGCACAGGTGTATCAGCCACAATGCCTTGGGAAAGAATCACATGTGGTGCCATATGTTACTCTTCAAGATTTAATTCCACATATTAAAAGGTACAACGCATCTTTCCACGTGAAGCTATAACAGGACTTCGCTGAAACAGAGCATTGCTGCAACAGACATGATGCCTCCCAATTGGTTAATCCGTTGATCCATTGACTGTCAAAGTAACAACATCCTTCATGTCCAATGACCTCATTCAATACGACTGTAACAGTTCAGTTGTAACTCCGCAACATGAAGATCGAAGATCTTCATTACTGCGCGAAATTAGTGGATCACGGATTGTATTTTTCATGTATAAATATGGGAAGGCTTTCCAAGTCTAGAGGTTGGTTAATTATCATTTTGTACGGGTTGTAACAAAGAGCTGAGACTGTGGATTACCATCTTTAATAAAGAGCAGAGTTCTTCATATTTCTGTGTCTTAAATTGTGGTAGTTCACGGTGTCTTTGTTAGAAGGCCAGGGCCCTCCTTCTCACAGAGATTGCCGAGTTAAGTAGGTAGTTTAATTTATTCATGTTGTGTGGTGTGGAATCACATTAGGCGTATTACTATTAGCTGCAACAGAGAATCGATAATTGCATTCTTTTCATGTAGTTTATCATTGCATCCTGAATAGCTGCAACTGTGTGGTGTGACAGTCGACTGTGTAGGTTAGTTTAATTGATGCATGGTGTGTTAGAATTAGTTGTTACAACCAAGCTCAACTTCAATTCCTTTCAGTCATTTATGCTTTCTAGGATTTCCAATATTTATCAATTTAGAGTTCAAGCTTATTTCTAATTCTGGTTGTTGTTGTATCTTTATTGAATTCATTAGATTAGGCAGATTGTGATTGAGTTACAGTAGCTACTAGATGAATCATTTTGGTAAATATTGAATACTGTAGTTTGATAATTATAGGATTTAACTTCTTGCAAAAGTAATCTAGTTCATTTATATTCTTAGATCAGTAATTGCTGGGTTGATTTCTGTAGGAAGATAATTGTACCTTGAATTCCTAGATGTATGAGTTAGATTAGTTTTATTTATGGAATGAGTTTGGCTGAGCATATAGGTAGGATAGTTTATCTCAATTTTACTCAATCAAATACTTGAAATGTTTATGCATAGATTGTGCTTATTGCCATTGAAATAAAAGACTTCCCTGGGTTGACAATTTATATTGAGCATCCTGTGTGTTAGTTGTAATTAATGAGCATATAGGGTGACCAAAATTTTGGTGCCGTTGCCAGGGATGGTAATTTATAGGCATAGATAGTAGTTGATTTATTTAAATTTCATTTTGGTTTAATCATTTACAGCATGCATGAATACAAGAAAAACAAATCAGGAACCCCCTTTGCACACTAACAGTGCAGGTGGAAGAGGTCGAGGTTGTAACAAAGGTCTGGGAAGACAAACATTTATCAACGATATAATTGCTAAAGCTGATTCTTCTACCAGACCACCGGGGACGTCTACAGGAAGAGGAAATTATGTTCCTCCCAATCTTGAGAATTCAACATCAATGGTGGAGAACGCAACAGGACCCTCTACCCCCATTGTAGAGAAGGAACCTCCTAAAGACAAGGGAAGCGTTGTGGGTGCATCGGATAGAGAGGAGATTTATCATATTAACGGGACCAATTATTAAAGAAGTGTGGTTGGAGACTCGCCGAGAAGCAGAGGAAGAAAGAAGGCGAGAAGAAGAAAGGAGGAAAGTAGAAGAAGCAAAAGTAGAGGAAGAAAGAATAAAGGAATCCATTAAATTTTGGACCAACATGGCTAATAGAGAACATAAAGGAGAGAATGAACATCGGGAGAATCGGGAAGAGGAAGTGGAAGATAAGCAGCCTGGTGACACTGTGGTCACACTTGAATTCCCTATCCTCCAGACACCTGGAGCAACTCCTATGAAAAATATCTCACCATCAGTTCTCCCGAATTTCCATGGTAAGTCTTCTGAAGATCCTGATGAATTTATTTTTGAGTTAGACATCCTCTGTCGCAGTTATGACTATACCTCCAATGCTCAGAAGCTGAAACTATTCCAAACCACCTTGAAAGGAAATGCTCTGCATTGGTTCATTAGTCTAGGGCGTGAGACCATTACTACTTGGGATCAAATGAAACAAACCTTTCTTTCTAAATATCAAGAATAATGTAGAACCAGAGATAGAAAGGAAGAATTGTTTAAAATGGTTCAGAAGAAAGAGGAGAGCTTGGAATATTTTGTGGAAAGGCTGTTGTACAATTTACAAAGGCCTGGCGATACTGCGATTGGAAAAGATGTGCTCAAGATTATCTTGCTACGAGGGATTAGAGAAGATTTCCTTGATATGATGAATTTGTTAGGGAAAGGGGATATCTCGAAGGATCCTTTTGAGAATATCATTGAATTATGTCGATACTCAAGAGGATTCTCTAGAATTAACAAACGGGACAAGGATCGAGATCAGGATGTCTTCACTAGGACACAAAAGTCAACTAGTGGAGGAGCCACTCGAGCAGAAATAAGAAACTTACTGGAGAATTTTAAAACAGATATGATGAGCTCCATTTCCTCAGAGTTAGATGTTTTGAGAGAAAAACAGAGGCAAGCAGTAGAAGATCTTACACTCGGCGTATTCTGTCCTAAATGTAGGAAAAATCACACACTGAAAGAATTCCCACTGGACAAGGAAGAGATATGTAGGATATGTGAATTGGAGCATGACACCAAGGAGTGTCCTTCATTACCCAAAGTCAAAGCAGTCCTGCAGGCATCCACTTCAGATGTGGAACAAGATTACTTTATTGCACATAAGAAACCTTGGCAGCCTCGCAATCAAGGTGTGAATCCAGATCCATCAATTTTCTTGAATAATATGAATGGAATGAATAATATCAATAATATGAATACATAATTCCCTCACATTATTCTAATAACCAGTGGCATCCATTTCAGAACCCAAAGAAAAATCTTAACTCTTGGATACCATGGTCACAACAGTCGAACAATCAAGCTCCCTGGAATTCCAACTGGAGAAATTCTTACCAAGGAAATAACTTTCCCCATCACTAGACTCAATATAAACAGTACCCTCCTCAACAGTATCCTCACCAACAATATCAGCAGCCACAGCTGTAATTCCAAAACAACGCCGCACCTATGAATGCACCACTTTAACCACAACTACCTGCACAACCTAACCCAAACCCGAACAATAATGCAGTTCATCAATTTGAGATTGCCAACATGCCTGCATATTCCATCTCCCAAATTCCCTGTAATGATATACAATTACGATCAGGGAGGGTAGTGGAACCCATCATCACTTAGGATGTTCCATCCTTAGTAATTGAAACTGGAGTGAATCAACACTTTGAGAATATGGTTAATTCAACAATCCCCATCATTGAGGATGCTGACATTCCTACCAAAACAGTAGCTGAAACTTAGGAAGTAACACATGATGAAGCACAACCTACACAATTGATAAGAGAACTTCCATTTCCTGAACGATTGGCCATGCAGAAAATAGTGGAACAACCTCGATTCAATCTCTTAGGAGAATTGAAGAATTTGTATGTCAAAATCCCATTGTTACAAGCCCTCCATGACATGCCCATTTATGCTAATAATGTTAGAGATTTATGTGTCAAGAAATCAGGAATAAAGCCTAGGGATCCTCCCACTGTCCATGTATTGGGAAAACTTTCCAAATTAATAATGGGGAAGACTTCTATGGCAAAATATGATGACCTTGGAAATCCTACTGTTACAGTTCACATAGGAAACACACAAATCCCCAACGTATTGGTATACTTAGGCGCGTCTATTAATGTTATGACCATAGAAAACTATGAAGAAACTTGAACTCACTAACCTTCGGCCAACCCCTACCATTTTAGAACTTGTTGACAGATCAAAAATCAAACCTGAGGGGATCTTGGATGACCTAGTAATCTCTGTTGACTCGTGGGAATGCCCTGCGGACTTCTTGGTGTTACAGCCGAAGTCTCAGTTGGGGGGACACCCGCTGATTCTGGGGAGACCATGGTTGGCCACAGCAGATGCCTATATCAGATGTCGGTCAAGATCCATGACTATCTCAGACGGGACTGAGATCAAAAGCCTAACCTTATACTCTCTATCCCGACCAAGCATAGAAGCTGAAACTCCACTTTGGGTAGATTTGGAGGAGGAGGAAGACGTTCAACCATTATTAACGATAGGGAGAGCCTAAAATTTTAAAGATGAAACAGAGGACAATATTATTAATAGTTTCATCAGTGAGCCCACATCCGTTAATAAACATGTTTACCAGATTCTTGACAGTACATTAGATGAGAAAGAACAAGAAAATCTTATGGAAGAAACTTTAATGAATGATGCTAGTATAATTCCAGTTCTCAAAAATTTGAAAAGTGTCCCAGTAGAAATTGAGCCAGGGAAAACATTGAATATCAATCCAAACCTTGCGCACAGTGAGCTGAAACAGCTGATCACTCTGCTAAAACAACATAAAGGAGCTTTCACTTGGGAGTACACATACATGAAGGGTATTGCTTCTAATTTGTGTACCTGTCACATTTATATTAAGAGCGACTCTAGGCCAGTGTGCCAGCCACAACGAAGGATGAACCCGAACCTAAGGGATGCAGTGAAAGAGGAAATCCAAAAACTTTTCAAAGCAAGATTTATATACCTGATTTCAGACAGCGAGTGGGTTTCTCCACTCGTGATTGTGCCAAAAAAGAATGGGAAACGGAGGGTCTGCATGGATTACAGAGAATTGAACAAAGCAACGTAGAAAGACCACTTTCCCCTACCTTTTATTGATCAGGTCCTCGATACCTTGTCTGGGAAGAAGTATTTTTCCTTTCTGGATGGATTTAGTGGCTATAACCAAATCCAGATTGCTCAAGAAGATCAAGAGAAAACCACTTTCACCTGTCCCTGGGGCACTTTTGCATCCAGGGTACTTCCTTTTGGGTTGTGCAATGCACCTGCCACCTTTCAAAGAGTAGTGATTGGAATCTTTTTAGAGATGGTAAACGACTGCATGGAAATTTTTATGGATGACTTCACTCCATATGGTAGTAGTTACGAAGAAGCATTGAAAATTTTAGAAAAGGTCTTGAAACATTGTGAACAAAGCCAGCTATCTTTAAGCACTGAAAAGTGCCATATGATGATGAGCGAGGGCATAGTTCTAGGGCACTTCATCTCTTCTGATGGTATCCAGGTAGACCCATCCAAAATTAAGGTAATTGAAAATATACCAACTCCTGGAACACAAAAAGATGTACGTAGCTTCTTAGGGCATGTCGGCTATTACAGAAGATTCATAGAAATTTTTTCCAAACTAGCTTCTCCTTTGTTCACCTTGTTGATGAAGGATGCACAGTTTGTTTGGAATGATGCATGCCAAACAACGTTTACTGAACTTAAGAAAAGGCTATCTACAACACCCATCTTATGAGGGCCCAACTGGGATTTGCGTTTTCATATCTCTTCAGATGCTTTAGACACTGCCATTGGAGCAATTTTAGGACAGCAGGAAGGTAATTCCCCATATGCAATTTATTACATTAGTAAGAACTTATCCCCTGCTGAACTAAACTATACTATCACAGAGAAAGAATTCCTTGCCATAGTTTATGCCATCAACAAATTTAGACACTACATTACTAGATACTCCACTTTTGTGCACACTGATCATTCTGCCATCAAATATTTAATGAATAAACCAATCAGCAATGCTAGAGTTACTATATGGATGCTACTGTTACAGGAATTTGATATCACAATTATTGATAGACCATGGACGGAAAACGTTGTTGCAGACTTTTTTATCTCGACTTACTATCGGTGATGACAATTTACCATTCGAAGATTCCTTCCTTGATGAACATTTGTTTGTAGTATCAGCTCATTCCCCATGGTATGCGGATATTGCTAACTTTTTGGCTATAGGTAAGCTTCCAACACATCTGTCGAAGAGAGGAAAAAGAAAGATCATACAACAGAGTGCTAGGTATTGCTGGATCGATGGACATCTTTTCTACACAGGGCTTGACTTAGAAATGAGAAGATGTGTAAGAGAAGATGAAATCTTTAGTATCCTGAAAGCTTGCCATGATGAACCTTGTGGGGGACACTTTGTTGAAAAAAGGACAGGTCATAAGGTTTTATGGGTTATTTATGGCCTACATTGTTCAGGGATGCAAAGAAGTATGTTTAGGCATGTGATAGCTGCCAGAGGATGGGCCAGCCCAACAAACTAGATGAAATGCCTCTTCAGCCATAGCTCGTGGTTGAACCATTTGACAGATGGGCTCTCGATTTCATAGGGCCTATCAACCCTCCCTCAAAACAGAAAGTTCATATCTTGGTTTGCACATATTACATGACCAAATGGGTGGAAGTTGTAGCCTTGGTCGAAGCTAATAATCAGGCTGTAATTGATTTCCTATATGAAGAAATTTTTACTCGGTTTGGAGTACCTAAGGAAATCGTTACAGATGGTGGACCACAGTTCGTGTCTCACAAATTGGAAGCCCTGTTACAGAAGTTTTACATTCAACACAAAATAACCTCGCCATATCATCCACAGGCCAATGGCCAAGTGGAAAGTATAAACAAGGTCATCGAGGCTATTTTGACAAAGACAATGAAAAGCCATCATAAAGATTGGGCTGAGAGACTTCCAGAGGCACTATGGGCCTATCGCACTACATGGCGTAACACCACTGGTTTTTCCCCATATGAATTGGTGTATGGTAAGAATGCTGTTTTCCCAATTGAATTTGAAATCAGAACTTTGAAGACAACTGTAGAAGCAAACCTTGATTTATCAGAAGCATAGAGGAACCGACTGAATTAGCTTAATGAATTGGATGAGAAGCGCACAACCGCAGTGCATCATACAAATTTAATCCAACAGCAACGCTCTAAATGGCATGATAGATTTATAAAGAAGAAAGTCTTCCGAGAAGGAGACTGGGATCTGTTATATGATTCACGGTTTAAGAGGGATTTCAAAGGCAAGTTGTGCACTTGTTGGTTGGGACCTTATCAGATAGATCGAGTATTTGATAATGGAACAGTTCGGTTGATCACCATTGATGAAAACAAGACACCATTATTTGCAAATGGTCATCGGCTGTGACTATATTACAAACTGATCTCAAGGAATGCCTTCATTTCACATGTTGCAGCTGATCCATATTATCAGTTAACGCGAGGGCAGGGATTTTTCTCAACCCTTGTGAATTTTTAAGAACTGCAATTCCACACGTAATTTGTACATAAATAATTTGTTTTCTTTCTATATTTTATTTTTTTTTCCTTTACACTTGATCGGATTTGTTTTGAAGAACTATGTGCAGGAATTGATTTGAGGAGTAGCAGTCGTGACTGTGCCAGACGATTGCAGACACCTTACATTGTTTTCTTGATCTAATAAAGCTCTTTGAAGAAGATGGATGATTCGTCGGCCTTTAGTAGCCAGCTGAAAATTTTCCTGTTACTCTATTCTGCGTAGCTGCAACTCCTTACCTTGCTCATTTCCCCAATTTTCGCAAGTATGACTCCGCTATTTTCATCCACTTCACTTTTCCAACAGCCACGACTCCGCTATTTTCGTCCATTCTCCCAATTTTCGCAGCCGTGACTCTGCTACTTTCATTCATTTCGCTTTTTGCCAACAGCTACGACTCTGCTATTTTCATTCATTTCACTTTTTGCCAATAGTTGCGACTCCGCTACTTTTTCCCATTCTACCAAGTTTCGCAGCTGTAATTCCGCTATTTTTGTTCATTTCACTTTTTTCCAACAACTACGACTCCGCTACTTTTTCCCATTCTGCCAAGTTTCGCAGCTGTAACTCCACTATTTTCATTCATTTCGCTTTTTTCCAACAACTGTGACTCCGCTACTTTTTCCCATTCTGCCAAGTTTCGCAGCTGCGACTCCGCCATTTTCGTCCATTTTGCCAATTTTTGCAGCTGTGGCTCCGCCATATTTTATCGAACTCTGCTAAAAATTTTCATACAATCCAGGTGTATTTGGCTTACCTTCCAATTTTCTTGTCACAATTTCATCAGATTTCGTCTACTCATTAGCCGCAACTGTAGTACCCCAATTTTGACCCTTATGAAATATTGGATTTTAATGTAAATACTATATACATGCGATGCATGTTTCCCTAGCGTTGAGCTCAAGGCCAAGGCCCCGCTAGTGTATGTTCGGATTTTATTTAGAATGGACAAGCATTTGATATTTTGTTACCCATGTGTTATTAAGCCATGGAATATTGTAAATGATGTAAATATTTGATATTGCAATAAAATACCAAAACTGGCTATGGGAGCAACGAATGAGAAGGGGCCATGTGTATTCCACTAGGGAGTGGTGAGGGGGTTGTGGGGGTGAACCATATGCTGCCAAATGTCATTGTGAGAACCCATTTGACTTTCCTTGCTGACATTTATTTCTGTTGTAAGGAAGCTGTTGAAGAACTCAGTCTATGGCTTCAATGGAGCATGGGAAGCCCATAAATTCGTATGGCAGAGTATGGGCTCTGTTTTCTTGTACCACAAATCACTCTACCTCATGGGAATGGATTTTTCCTCATACCCATTCCATTGTTGAACAACCCGGCATGAGTTTTCATCCATTACGAATTCCCAGCAGTGAGAAAAAAACCAGAAATCGTAACTTTGCAAGAACCCATGTTTTGAAGAGTCATAAACACCCAAAATTGGTATTTGACAGTGAAATCCAATGGGGGATCCATAGATATGAACCTTGGAGCGAAATTGAGAGTATTAGATATCCAGAAATCCATTGGAAAACCCAATTTTTACAGCCCAGAAATGAAGTGACGGGATTGAGTTATTGGATAACAGAACTGTGAGAAATCCGAGTGTGAATGACTGAGCAGAGGTTGGGTTTGCTTGATAAACCCAGTGAAGGCTAGAATCTCAAGGAATTAGCAGCTGTACCTTTCTATGCCCACCCTGAAGAGCACTAGAGGGAAGGGACGCCTGAGGGACTGTGCAGTAGAGAAGGGGACCTTCCTTGTGTTGGGTGTGGTAGGTATTGTGGGTGCCATAACTGTTGAGTTTAATTGAGATGCCTGTAGCTTTGTGGATGAGCTCACTGGTTTAGCATTTCCCTCCTTTGTCTTTTGAATGCTTGATAAACCCAACTGTGTGTTGGCTTAGCATAGCTATTGAGTGAAACCATGGCTATGAGTGAGCTTGTTTAGTTCCTCCTTAGTGGATACACAACCCAGCTTGCGGGTGATCTTTCAGCTGAAAGAATACAGGCTGGACAGAGATCTATGGTTGGGTGGAACGTTTCTCTCTCATAGCCAGTTGTTTGGACAGCTTCATCTCAAAGATAAGTATTCTTTGTGGTTAAATTATATGCATTCAGTGCTCTGCAATGTGTTAATTATGAATGATAATTATTCATATTAATGGATTGAAATGATTATCTTCATATGGTTGTGTTGTGGCCACAACAGATCCCATGCTTCAGCTAAGCACGGGAGCCCCAATTTTAAATAAACCCAAAGGTATTTTGTAGGAGTTCTCGTGAGCATAAGGTTTTGAACTTTGCTTCTATGGTCTTGTACCTATATCTTTGTGTGCCTTAATTGTCATTTTTCTCTTGCAATTTTTCCAAGTGTTTTGGGTTTGCTGGAAGCCTTATTTTTCAAGCTTTTGTCATTTGCTTCTGCCAACCCGAAACCCGATTATCTGAAGACCCGAAACGCGCAACCCAAAAGGTGCGGGTTGCGGGAATTCATTTTGAGTCGTTTGATTCTAGGTAACCCGAAACTCGCAACCCAAAAGGTGCGGGTTGCGGTAACCCTTTGCTAATAATTTTGGGAATTTTTCATCATGAAAACAAAGAAAAAGAACCGAAACCCACTACCACGGATTTTGAGTTTGAGTTTTCTGTTTTATCGTTTAATCATGTTGTGTGTTCCGAAACCCGCAACCCGCAATGTCGGGTTGCGGGATGCGGGAATAGATTTTTCATTTTTTACAGACTGTTTCCGTTTGCGAAACCCGCCACCTGCAAGTTTCGGGTTGTGGCTTTCGGAAACCCGTTTATGTGTTTTGGTTAGTTTGCAAACCCGAAACCCGCAACTTTTGGGTTGCGGTTTTTGGAATCATGAATAAACTTAAGAATAAAATTCCAAGACCCGATCCCACGTCCTGCATCGGTTAATCTTCACCGTCAATTCATTTGATCTAGTGGATGAAATTCCATCATTTGAACTTACGTTTTAATGCCCAGTCTACATTGTTCTTACGACCAGGTTTCTCACTCCAATTCTCACCTCATGATCACTTCTGAAAATATGATTGCTTGATTAGTTTGGCTTGTAATAACATGTTTCGGATGTGACTTCCAATCGCGCGTGATTCTGGTAGAATTGTACTTTGTTATGATCCAATTTGGATTAACATGCTGCGATGTCGTTTCATTACAGTTCAAAATGATTGCAGTTCTAAATTCGTATGATTTTAATCATAGCAGCTCATCAGATTCAATCAATTTGATTTTATTTAACTCTTCTTAAATATGGTCGCAAGTATGAAGCACTTAGTTCGTCGTCTGTAATTGTTAGAAAAGTTTCCTGCTTATTTTGAAAACTTTCTTTCTGACGATCTGGTGAGTAACATGCAGACAGGTTATGAATCCTTTGATGGATGTTTTATACAAGAAGAACTTCAGCCTTTGTTTTTTCAAGAACCTATGTTGCCACCCTTTGACGCGAGTGTTCTTGATACCAGTAGTGATAGCAAAGAAGAAGATTATGAAACTCTGTCCATTTGCATACTACTCCCTCAGAAGAACGAAGAGAAAATCAATGAACATCCATGTGATCGGGATGAATCCATTATCCATGATTTTATAATCAATCAGGAACCTGCTACTCCACCAGGTCCCGAGAAGCAAGACCTGTTGTCCGATTTTTCTGTTTTCGAGAACGTTATGAATCAGCAGGAAGATTCCAAGGTGATTCAACAGGAAGATTTGATGGATCATCTGTTGCCTGTTATCGACAGCTAGTGGGTTGTTGTTGAATTTTGCAATTTTGCTACGGGATTTTTTTCCCCGAAATTAGAAAATGACCCTTACTTCTGTCACAACCCCTCCCATCCATCCAAGGCAAGGGAGGGACCATGAAGCCAATCTATGGGGCTTTTCATAAAAAATCAACCCATTCAAGATTCATACAATTAAATAAACATTGTGTGCAGATGCAACTCAATTGAACATGCACATCGGAAATAAACAAATCATCCACACACATTTTATATACATACATCATATCGATATAAACATCAAATTAGACATTGCAGAAGTAAAATACAGAGACAAAGAACACTTATCTTCATTGTGCAATTGTCCCAAACAACTAGCTATGTCGCTGCTACGTTCCACCCAACCGTAGGCTCTTCGACAACGTGTACTGAGTCCGTCCGAAGGCCACCCCTGAGCTGGGCATGATATCTACAAGGAAAAAGGGGATTTCAAACTCATACACAGCCAAATAGTCATTTGGATCTAAGCCAAGCCAGACCACTACTGGGTTTATCAAGCTAAATCTGAACCCTCTTCAATTGTGGATGCTTCCACTCAAGTTCAAGCCAAAACAATGGAAACCCATTTCAATCTTAACAATCTCCTACACACAGAAACTCATAAACTGGGCATGGGTACACATAATAGCAAAATATCAAGTATTGGGTATGAAGGGAAAATGTGGGCAACTCAAAAACAAAATGAAAAATGGGAAAACAACCCTGGAAAGGAAAATTTCATTTTTAGAAAACATTTGGGGACAACCTAGGAGCAAAAACGACCTCCATTAAATCCCAAATTCGTGGATCTCTTCTCCCAACCACTGTGCTAACCAAAACGAGTTTGCAGGCATAGAAAAAAATGCAGGAGATGGTAAAAACGTGGAGGATAAAACCCCAGCAAGCCAAAACTCCCAACAAGCTTCAAATAAAAACACCCAACAAGCCAAAAACGCCCAACAAACTACCAAAAACGCCCAGCAAGCTCAAAACACCCAGCAGGTTTCAAGAAAAACGCCCAACAAGCCAAAAACGCCCAGCAAACTACCAAAAACGCCCAGCAAGCTCAAAACGCCCAGCAGGCTTCAAGAAAAATGCCCAGCAAGCTCTCCAAACGTGAGAGGGTGAAGTCTGACTTTGAAGAATGGCTTAGGAAGGCAATTCGTGGGTGTTTTCTTACTCACGAAGAAAAAACATGATTTTCCATGAGGGTGGCTTTCCCATACTCGAATTTGGACAGCCATACCTCCCCAATCCCCAAGGCATTAACTAATTCACCCATCTCTTGGGAGAAATGAATGATTGGGCACCAAAGTCAACATCGGTAGTTGATGGTTGATGGGTTCTCTCATTGACACTTGGCTTGACTTCATTGGCTCAAGGGTTTGAACATTTCCCTCCCAATTCCTTGCAATATCATGCCCCATCTCTTGTTGCATTGGATAGCTAGTTGTGGGCATTTATATTAAGATGCATATTTACAATTGCCATGGTTCACTAGCACATGGGTTAATTAATACCAACATACTTTCCTCTTCAAGATCGAGCGTTCACTAGCGGGGCCTTGGCCTTGAGCTCCACGCTAGGAATCATACAAAATATGCATACAATATTTACATTATAGCCCAAATATTACAAGGGTCAAAATGGGGTACGTGACAATCCCCTCCCCTTGGAATAACACCGTCCTCGGTGTTCCAATACCTAGGAATACATACACGCTATATACATGTCCAAAAGTCACAGAATATGGCAGGTCTGTCCTGCTTCTCACCCTTTACTTGGGTTTTCAGGACCAAGTCTTTTGGTCTTTACAAACTGCTCCTGCTGGCTTGGACCTTCTAGCTCTACATGAGGGCATTGTTCCAAAACAATCCCTTTCCTTTCTTTACCTTCCCGCTGATCTACAAGTATGGAAACTTTATGGTGGCTACCCTCTTGATGTTTCATTGTTTGGCAGTTGTGGAGGAAATGATTTCCGTCACATCCCCAACATTTCACTGGTTGTTGTACCTTCTCCTACTCATATTCCTTTGAGTCTTTCCACCTGGAACGTTTCTTAATCGGCCGATTGGATGAATGCTTCTTCACTGATCCACTTTCCTTTCCCTTATGGATTGCTCCCAGAATGATTTTTACCTCCTTTTGCAGACGAATAGAGTCCTGCAGAACCTTGTGGTTCATCTCATTCTGTTGCCTTTGTAGCTTGAGCATCTCTCCAAGATTTTCTTGGGTTTTTGCAATTGTTTGAAGAAGACTCTCAGCCAACTCTAATAGCCCTTGGTCTGCCGCCATGGTCAATGTGCACAGTTGACCACACTTTACTTACTAGCAACACTTGCTTGTGTCATCTACAACCAATTGTTTCAATTTCTCACCTGTGAAATTTATCATGAAGACTCTTTATTAGAACAAGCATAATATAAACATTAAAATTAGTCAATTATTTCCCAATTGACATGGAATGTCCATGCTTCACTCATGCGACTTCCAAATTTTCAAGCTTTCCCAACATACACGTGATCTCTTTCATGCTCATCCTTCCACAGTGAAATAACTATTCTAGCATTCACAATTTAATTCAAGCAAATAAACACATTCTTCTTCTAGTCATGACATGCATTCAACAATTCTTTGTTTTATAAATGCATCAATAAAAGGAAAGAGAAGAGTAAGAGTCTCTCCCTCTTAGTCTTGTTTTATTACGGAGCTATGTCATCACTGTGGTTTTATGCTCCTTAGTCTCTTTCAATTTAATGTGAATGCTTGAATTACCCTTATTGGCTATGACACTTAGTTTCTAAGGTCTGTCTAAAGCTTTTCAACTTGGATACCCCTTCCCATTCTGCTTACAGAACCTCTGGTTGCTAGGACCCACTCATATTCACTAGCACCATATTTTATTACTGCTCATATCGAGCTCTTTAGGACGGTCATATGTCCATATGCATCCCTATGATGCCTTCCTGGTCCTTGCTTTTGACAATACCTACACTCAAACATTGAGTCAATTCATATGTTTAGTTTATTTCATAAGGTTTTTCTCTAAACAAGAGTTTGAGAAATCATAACCAAATCATATACACACGTATATTCATAAGCAAGAAGCTGCAAGGTAACCAAATACTTATCTGTATTGGATGTCTTCACTTTATTCCACTGGATCCTTCTTTGCCTTACGAGCCTTGGATTTCCCATGAACATAATTATGAATGTTGGGCCAGCATGTAGGTTACTCCACAATCATTCGAATAGGTAATGCCAGGCTAGTACACTGAGTGGTTTTATCAATTGTTTAAGGGGTATTGGGCCAACATGCACGTTGTTTTCACAATATTAAGTGATTAATGCCCATCCAGTTACTCCCTGGATTTATCAATAATTTTATAGCGTTCCACCAGCTACTCTCTGGATTTCTCAATAATTTATATTGCCTACTCATTTACTCTCTGGATTTACTAGCAATTTATAGTCTTTCAGGGTCTTGCCTTCCTCCAATGACCAAGGTTTCCAACAAGGAAAACAATAGTGTATCAGCTTAGCTGTTAAAAGATTTATACTTGAAATCTTCATTATTCCAAACAAGACATAAATGAAAACGAATACTTATCTTTATTGTGCCTTTCCCCTATGGCCCACATGATCTTGCTTCGTTTTGCAAGCCTTGGGATCGCCTATGGACTTGGATGTAGTTAATGCTTCACCAGTACACCTTCACGCCGACTGGATTTACCAAGCATTTGGTGGTGCCCAACCAGTCCCATACCTGGTTGGCCCTCTCCATTGCCAAGCCAACACATTCGTCTGGGTCATCGACTAATGGAAGGAAACTGCGCCACCTGACCATTATAGGTCAAGGCTCTACTATGGAGCCATATGCATCTCAGGGTTTTCAGTCAGTCTTCGGCGCCCGCCCTCCCACTGCTGACCCAATAGAGATTTTATGCCTTCACCAATGTCACCACACCTTCTTGCACCATAACCCTTCACACACACATCAACTCTTCATTCATACAAGGACGCCACTCCTATTGTGCAAATCGGTGGTTTCTTTTTGGAAATTTATAGGTAACTTTTTTGACTGCAGGTTAACATGACCCCACTCACACAAGGATGATACCTCTTCTTATTACACAGCTCTTCGGGCTTGTCCATCCCTTCTGGTAATATTTCACGTGATCATAGAAAGGTTTCCAATTCCATACAACCCTTTTGCGTACCCTTCTTCACTTTGCCCTTTAATGTGCAGTATCAATTTGCATCTGTGTAGGCTGACAACATAAGAAGGATACGCAAGTTCATCAGTATTGCTGTTCAATTTCTTAACCACATTCCATATCATTCACTATCAAGTATTGAAACACTAGGAATGTGTCCATTCCCTTAGGGTGTAGTCAATATTGAAAACCCTATCATGACCCAGCACCAGAAAAGGTGTGCACCCCCTTTCCGATGTGTGCCATGTAGGCCCTAATCATACTCAGGCAGTCTGCAATGATATAAACAAAATAGAGCATGCTCTGCATATTAACCCTAATAATTTAGACATTCATGTTCTTGTCTAGGGTCACAGAATACTCATTCATTTTGCAGATGTATCTCACATGCCTTCTTGGCATAGCTTTACCATCTTACTCTCATGGTTTACCGTCATGCGGTTTAGCTGAGATATTGTCAATGGCGTTTCACCCGAAACCCATTTCTAAAGCATGGGGTCCTTCCCATCTGGTTTGGCTTCGGCAGGCCATCACACATGGTCTTCCTGCAATGTGTCATCCTGACACACTTATCAAATAGCCAAACAGTCAGCAACATTTATCAATAAAATTCAAATCTGATTTCTCTAATCAGTCAATGGCATCGATAATATCACCAAAATCATTCACTTCATGTGAATCATTACCATACTGGAGTTGCATGGTTCGATTTCATCATTTTATGCAATTATTCTCTTGCTCTTAAGATTGATAATAGTTCACCATTCCATCTATTATCTAATTGCAATGAAACATACATCACAATCATGCATTCTCACAATGCATCTCATCATGTGCACCTATACCTATGCATGCACATTTACATCACTCACATAATCTTTTAATGTGCATTCACTCAATGCATAACCAAAAGATTGTGCATAATATTTTAATGCACATTTCCTCAATGCTACCTTGCATTAAGTTATGAGTACTATGCGTTCAACATAATTCAAACATAGTTGAAGGGATCTTACCAAATCCTCTTTAACCATTCATGCAATTTATGCACCAATAACCATTACCTGCATGGCTGATATTAACATCACTTGATGTTACTTGGTCAATTGGCCTCTTACCAAGGCTACACAGTCCTTTTGCCAACCTCATGATCATAGATTTGTTGCACCATCCCTTCCTCATACGGTTGTTGGTCATATGCAACAACATCATTCTCGTCTTTAGCCATGCTTCAGTTGCCTTCGGCCCTATAACCAATGCAAACACAACTAATGATTAGCAACCACAATCATTGTCTTAAGTGGCTCATTGCAAATGTAAAACTTCACTATTTTACCAATAGGAAATATCCTATTCATGCACAACATTTCCACATGCACTATGCAATGTTTGTTAATATGCTTGTTAGGATATTTAGACACTTAGGAGTTAGTTAAGATCAACTTGTGTAATATATCCGTTAGGGATAGTGTGTTTCTTTAGTATGCATTAGTATGCATTTGTAAATACTTAATTCGACGGTCACGATATGTTCCCGACATAGAGTGATCCAACGGCTCAACTTCTCTTAGATCAAACCTAACCTTGATCTGTGGCTTAACACCTGATTGGTCCATGATCTCTATTTAAAGAGCATGGAGGGTCATTGTTTAGTTGATCGATTATGAGAAGCTCATTTGTAACTTTCTTTCTTTGCATAATAAATTGTCCCGTAGAAGCTATTTGGCCGGGGCTGTGGAGTGTTTCCCTCAAGAGGGTTTAAACCACGTAAAAACATCGGTGTGTTGATCGGTGATCTGTTTGTGTGAAGTGGTTGCTCTTAGGGTTCGGTCCTTTGGTAGTACCCTGTGTACCCGAACATGGTATCAGCACCAGCACAAGTGCTTCCTCGATGGGTCTGTTCAACATGTGAAGCAGCTGGTGATCTTGCCGGTGATCCTAGAGATCAACGTCGAACACGTTCTCAGTTTCAGCGAGCCTCTTCTCTTTTGGCTCAAGTTTCCGAGAATCATGATCCAGAAACTTTTGCAGAAGCTTTAGGGAATCCAGATTGGGATGCAGCCATGGATGAAGAATATCGTTCCTTAATGGCGAACGATACTTGGGATCTTGTACCTCTTCCAAAAGGAAGAAAACTTGTCAAATGTAAATGGGTCTACAGAACTAAGTATGCATCAGATGGAAGTGTTGAAAGACTTAAGGCAAGGTTAGTTGCCAAAGGTTTTGCCCAAGTTGAAGGGATTGACTACAATGAAACCTTTGCCCCCATCGCAAAAATGAACTCCATCCGCCTTGTTCTTTCCCTTGCAGCCTTACACAACTAGGAATTCCATCAAATGGATGTCAAGTCTGCCTTCTTACATGGTGATTTACAGGAAAAAATTTACATGGAACAACCTCCTGGCTATGTTTAGAATAACTCTAGCCTTGTTTTCCGCCTTAAGAAATCCTTATATGGCCTTAAGCAAGCTCCTAGAGATTGGTATGCCAAAATGGATAACTTTCTCCGTGACACTGGTTTTTCTAGTTGCCATTCTAACCCCAATGTCTATACCAAGAAAGTACGAAACCATCTCATCATACTTGTTCTATATGTTGATGACCTTATTCTTACTGGTAGTGAACCTAAGCTTATAACCCATGTGAAATCCAGTCTTAAACAAAATTTTGAAATGTCAGACTTAGGACATTTGCATTATTTTCTTGGTCTCCAAGTCCTACAAACCAAAGAATGAATCTTTCTTTCTCAGTCTAAGTATGCTTGTGACCTTCTTCATCGCTTTCAAATGGAAGATTGTACACCAGACCCTTCTCCCTTCCAGTCCGGAGTCAAACTTTCTTCCACTTGTACTTCACCTGAAGTCGATGCCACCTTATATCGTCAGCTTGTTGGTAGTCTCTTATACTTAACTCATTCCCGTCTTGACCTTTCCTTTGCCGTTGGTCGTGTTGCCCGTTATATGCATACACTTCATGAAAGTCACTAGAAAGCAGCTAAAAGAATACTTCGATATATTCGAGGTACAGTTCAGTTTGGGATTCATTACAGTATAGGGGGGAAACCTTTGTTGGTTGCTTTCACTGATTCAGATTGGGCCGACGATCCTAATGATCGAAAGTCTACTGTAGGTTATGTTTTCAGTCTGGGATCTGGACCTATTACTTGGGCTTGTAAGAAACAACAAGCTCTTGCTCTTTCTTCAGCAAAGGCAGAATATCGAGCAACAGTTAATTCCAGTCAAGAAGCTTTATGGCTTCGACAGATCCTTTCAGAGTTTGGATTCGAGCAGCAGCAGCCTACTCCACTTTGGTGCGACAATCAAAGTGCCATCAAGCTTGCCAAAGATCCAGTTCTACATCAACGCAGCAAACACTTTGAGCTACATATGCACTTCATCAGAAATCTTGTTCATGATCGTGTTATTGAAGTGGTCTTTTGCCCTACAGATGATCAAGTTGCAGACATCTTCACCAAGTCTCTTACAGAAGCGAAGTTTTCTAAACTTCGATTTATGTTAGGAGTTCAGGAACTTTTCATTAAGGGGGGATAGGCTCTAATGCCTCCTTCCTTCTCCTAATAGTGTCACTTTTGTAAATCCTTCAATCCTATCCCAAGTTGTTCTTAAGGGGGGATGTTAGGATATTTAGACACTTAGGAGTTAGTTAAGATCAACTTGTGTAATATATCCGTTAGGGATAGTGTGTTTCTTTAGTATGCATTAGTATGCATTTGTAAATACTTAATCTGACGGTCACGATATGTTCCCGACATAGAGTGATCCAACGGCTCAACTTCTCTTAGATCAAACCTAACCTTGATCCGTGGCTTAACACCCGATTGGTCCATGATCTCTATTTAAAGAGCATGGAGGGTCATTGTTTAATTGATAGATTATGAGAAGCTCATTTGTAACTTTCTTTCTTTGCATAATAAATTGTCCCGTAGAAGCTATTTGGTCGGGGTCGTGGAGTGTTTCCCTCAAGAGGGTTTAAACCACGTAAAAACATCGGTGTGTTGATCTGTGATTTGTTTTTGTGAAGTGGTTGCTCTTGGTGTTCGGTCCTTTGGTAGTACCCTGTGTACCCAAACAATGCCATCTAGTGCATATGCATCTAAGTAATCTCTTACATTTTCACATTCCTATGCCATAGTTTATATGCATGACAATTTTATACTTATACATACGATATCAAAACAGGGGGGTTAAGGAATTCTCCCTTTC
The DNA here is from genome assembly GCA_027924585.1 of Larix kaempferi. NCBI lineage: Eukaryota > Viridiplantae > Streptophyta > Pinopsida > Pinales > Pinaceae > Larix > Larix kaempferi. Next base: position 48,851,689 of record BSBM01000510.1, read on the forward strand.
CAATCCCTCATCGTAGAATGGAATCCCTCTTCCATGTCATAGTTGGTTTGATTTCCTTCCAGTCATGCAATTGTAGAAATTGCCCATAGTGACAACAAAATTTTGTTTTTGTCAAAACAGCCACTGGCACTCTTCTACACCAAATATCTATGATACATGTGGACCCCATTCAAATTATGGTCACGCATCCCTGTTCTCCTCTGGATAAGGTTTCCAACGCCTATCCCCTTGCTCCATTCCGATCCAGGACATGGAATTTACATTCTTCCGAAAATGCAAACTTTGCCCAAACTTTGCCCGAAATTCGGCACTTTTACACAGCTGCAATTTATTCTGAAAGGCCAGCTTCAGCTGCTTGTAGAATCATGAAGAATTATCTACCGAGCAAAGGTATTCCATATAATGAGGAGCACTTAGCAACCTTCAGATCCATGTTCCGATGCACCAGTCAACTTCTATAAAATTCGGGGTTTGGGTACTTCTCACTTTTCACTTTTTCCCTAAAATCTCAAAATTTGGCCAAAAATGGCTATCTCCCAAACTATGCATTTCTGGAAAATCTTCGTCTAACAGAAACTGTCCGTCTTAATGAGAAGATGAAATGTCTAGTTCAGTAAAATTTTTAATTCCAACATCTAGGGTCACTTTTACTGTCCACAAGCTTTTCAAAATCCTGAAAAAGTGGCCCGGAACAATGCTTTTTGGCCTTCTTGCTCACCCCGACTCCACATCCTTTGGAGTTCGGCTCCCGGATTCCAAACTTAACACTGTGCCTACTCCATGGCCGCGCCATATCAATTTCAGCTCAAACCGGCCTTCCATCAAGCCTCAGGACACCATCTTACAAAAGTCATTATTCTCCATTTTCTGTCAATTTGGAGCATACTGGGTTCAGGACCCTCTCTAGTTCTTTCATAGCCTTCGCTGATGGCCTCCGAGCCCCATAGGAATCATCCTGTTCTGAGCCCGACTGCTCCTTCTACCCAAAAATCAAGTTTTGGGCTCTATACTTTTTTTTTTTTCGCTCCCCCCCATTGCTGGTTGCGGCTCAACTTCTGCGACCATTGCTAGATTTAACCTTAACTTCCCCATCGCAACGTAGGTTTTATCCTTAACATTTCCGCCCTTGGCGCTGCATCTAACTCTAAAATTGCCGTCGTGGCGCATGTTTTAGCCCTATCTTCTGCGCCAGTTTCGCCCATCCTGGCCTTTTCTTTGCTGCTCGTCGCAATTTTTAACATTAACTTCGCCGCGCGCATCGCAGATTTTAAAGTTAAAATTGCCGCCGCTGTGCGCGAAACATAACCTTAATTTTGCCGCTGCGCATGGCACAAATTTTACCCTTAACTTTGCCGCGGGCCTTATTGCCAAGTTTTCCGCCATGCACCGCGCATGGCACAAACTTTACCCTTAACTTTGTCCGCTAGCACCGCGCAAAACTTAAGGCTAACTCTGCCGTCAGCGCTGCACAAAAAATTAACGCTAACTCTGTCGCCAGTGCCGCGCAAAAATTAACGCTAACTCTACTGCCACTGCCGTGCAAAAATTAACGCTAACTCTGCCGCCACACTCATGGCGCAGAAGTTAACGTTAATTCTGCCGCCGCGTGCGTAGAACTTAATGCTAAAATCGCCGACAGAGCTATTAACAGAACTCAGAATTATTTAGAAAAATTGCAAATTTTCACAGACAGTTAGAAATTTTTCTGGAATGTGCCCTTCGTTTCTTTACAGAGGTGAGTTACTACAGATAAAACTTGCATAAAAACAGTAAAAGAATGCCAAGAACTTGCATCTCTGAAAAGGGATTTTCTCTTCATTTCAAATTCAACAATCCAACCAATGGATTCACAATCAATCTTCAAGCATCCAACAAGCATGGGCAAGGAAAAATCATGCCAGCCATGCCCAACATTCAATTTCATGCATTCAAAGCATCATGGACATTCAAGGGACAAGGAGTCATAATTACTCATGGTCTCAAGCACATGATGCATTATCTCATATGCACAACAATTAGCAACAAACCACAACCAACACACAACAACATACCCCATGCACAACACACAAAAATCATATTTTCCTAATCTGTTGTGTGGATGTTGGCCCAACAGCCTCATTGTTGTAACCATGGGCTATGATACCAACTGTCACAACCCCACCCATCCATCCAAGGCAAGGGAGGGACCATGAAGCCAATCTATGGGGCTTTTCATAAAAACTCAAGCCATTCAAGATTCATACAATTATAGAAACACTGTGTGCAGATGCAACTCAAGTGAACATGCACAGCGGAAATAAACAAATCATCCACACACATTTTATATGCATACAACATATAGATATAAACATCAAATTAGACATTGCAGAAGTAAAATACAGAGATAGAGAACACTTATCTTCATTGTGCAATTGTCCCAAGCAACTAGCTATGCTGCTGCAACGTTCCACCCAACCGTAGGCTCTTCGACAGCATATATTGAGTCCGTTTGAAGGCCACCCCCGACCTGGGCATGATATCTACAACTAAAAAGGGAATTTCAAACTCATACACAGCCAAATAGTCATTTGGATCTAAGCCAAGCCAGACCACTGTTGGGTTTATCAGGCTAAATCTGAACCCTCTTCAATTGTGGATGCTTCCACTCAAGTTCAAGCCAAAACAATGGAAACCCATTTCAATCCCAACAATCTCCTACACACAGAAACTCATAAACTGGGCATGGGTACACATAACATCAAAATCTCAAGTATTGGGTATGAAGGGAAAACGTGGGAAACCCAAAAACGAAATGAGGAATGGGAAAATAACCCTGGAAAGGAAAATTTCGTTTTCAGAAAACGTTTGGGGACAACATAGGAGCAAAAATGACCTCCATTAAATCCCAAATTCGTGGATCTCTTCTCCTAGCCACTGTGCTAACCAAAACGAGTTTGCAGGCATGGAAACAAATGCAGGAAATGGTAAAAACGTGGAGGATAAAACCCCAGCAAGCCAAAACGCCCAACAAGCTTCAAATAAAAACACCCAACAAGCCAAAAACGCCAACAAACTACCAAAAACGCCCAGCAAGCTTCAAGCAAAATGCCCAACAAGCCAAAAATGCCCAGCAAACTACCAAAAATGCCTAGCAAGCTCAAAACGCCCAGCAGGCTTCAAGAAAAACGCCCAGCAAGCTCTCCAAATGTGAGAGGGTGAAGTCTGACTCTGAAGAAAGGCTTGGGAAGGCAATTCATGGGTGTTTTCTTGCCCAAGAAGCAAAAACATGATTTTCCATGAGGGTGGCTTGCCCATACTCGAATTTGGACAACCATACCTCCCCAATCCCCAAGGCATTAACTACTTCACCCAACTCTTGGGAGAAATGAATGATTGGGCACCAAAGTCAACATCGGTAGTTGATGGTTGATGGGTTCTCTCATTGACACTTGGCTTGACTTCATTGGTTCAAGGGTTTGAACATTTCCCTCCCAATTCCTTGCAATATCATGCCCCCATCTCTTGTTGCATTGCATAGCTAGTTGTGGGCATTTATATTAAGATGCATATTTACAATTCCCATGGTTCACTAACACATGGGTTAATTAATACCAACATACTTTCCTCTTCAAGATCGAGCGTTCACTAGTAGGGCCTTGGCCTTGAACTCCACGTTAGGAATCATACAAAATATGCATACAATATTGACATTATAGCCCAAATATTACAAGGGTCAAAATGGGGTATGTGACAATTTCAAACCTTGTCGTGGGACTGGAGGGAATCTTTTGAGCTAAAATTATTCAGATTATTTTGGCAGGATTTTCTAGATAGATAGCCTCATCCGAACTTTGTAATCCCTATTTTTTGGGGGAATTTCCATTAATACTCTGTTGTAATTCTTATTTAAAGAGGAATGCCTCTCGATGTTAGGGGTTGATAATTTTTGGGTTAGAAATCAGCAGGAGATGACTTGGAGATACTCTATCTTAGCAGAGATTTGTAATTTTGTTTACAGACTTCATTAATACAGTAAAGTAATCCCTTTGAATAATCTCTTGTTTATTGTTCAAATTTCTTTGACAGTGCCTGATTTCTTACTTCAAATTGTCATCTACAGCATGTGATCCTTTGCAATTATTGATTTACATACGGATCTGTTATACTAATTTCTCTTTATGGCTGATCTGTGTATGAAAATGTTTTATTGAATTTATGTCAATTGAGATGTTTTCTTTATCGATTTCTGCAAATGATCAACATTCGATTTAATCATTGTTAATTTTTCAATTAACAGAGTGATTATAGGTTAATCTTGAACATGTTACATGCTTATATTGTTGTCATTTAATTTTCATTAAATGATTATGATCTAAGTGAATATGTAAATGTATCGTTTACATTTCTGTTGAAGTTGACAAACATACTTATCCCTCTTAGATCAAGATTGATTTGCACAACAAGAAGCTTTTCCTTAGATTAGATCTAACCTAGAGTAGATTCTTTTCTCACGCAGGTTAAGTTAGAATGTATTAAGTTTTCATACTTTTGTTTTCCTTAAGTGGAAAACCGATCTATTGATCGAAACACCAACTCATAGAGTGCCAGCGGAGGCCGAATATCCATGAGAGATTTCCATACCAAACAAGATGGGGATAGAACTGCCCTTGTGTAGGGTCTTTCGAAGCTTTTCAGTCTGGGTTTTCACCCTCTGTTGGGAGCCTTGGACCTATTCCAGCACCTTGCAATTACCCTGCACCCACGAGGCTTCAAAAAATGGCGCTAGAAGGAGGGCCACTAGTGAAATATTCCTAAACAGAATACTCAGAAACCTCCTCCAACAATAATACCGATTGTCACCCGTAGTCACACTCAAGCATCTACTTCTGTTGAGAAACCGATCCAACAACCTAATACTATCCCTGTTACCCCAACAACTCATCGAGATCCTAGAATAGGGGACATTATTATTGTATCACCTACTAGAGGACCTATATCACTTGAAGAAATACTCAAAAGGTCTAATGATAGTACTGCTAGGCTGCAGCAGAGACTCTCTGTAGAGAGAAATCAAGGGTTAGCAGCAATTCACCAAGAAAACACCAACCCACAGGAAAACATTCAAGATAATCAAAATTCTACTGAGGAAAACACTAGGCAAGCAACCGAACAAAATAGTCCATCAAACCAACAATAGCTCCCTGAATTTGATCTTGATTTATTATTCACTGAAACAGAACAAGCTTCACAACTAATTCCTTGAGGTGGACTGCCACCCTCTCCTCCTTCATCTTCATCCTCCTCATCTGATACTGAACATTCTTCTAACTCTTCATCTAAAGAAGAAGAAGAAAAACCTATGGCTGGGGAAGGCCAGAACAGACCTTGGCTTGACCAATATGCTATATGGATACTCGGGGACCAACACAGGTTACCTAAGAACCCTGAGAAATGGCTTCCCAAATTCAATCCAGATGATAAGTCACCTACATTGGATCATATCAAAACTTTCATGCAAGCTATCAGACTTAGGAGTGTGATACATGAGGATGTGGTTTGTAGACTCTTCCCTTACACATTTGAAGGCAAAGCATCCACATGGTATTTTGCCTTGGAAGCTAGGCCCATAACATCATGGGATGATTTTGAGAAGTTGTTTATCCAAAAGTTTGGGGATGACAAAACACCATAGGATTTAGTTTTGGAATTATCTTCTATAAAGATGAAAGGTAAAGAAAGAATTAAAGATTACAATCAACGATTCTCTTACCTAAAGAATAGAATCCCTGCTCCTGTTCTCCCAACAGAAGAGCTTATGATTGCCTTTTATGAAAAGGGTCTCTCTGCCCCTATTGCAATGTGGGTTAAAAGGGCACATAAAAACAACTTATATGAGGCCTATGCTGAAGCTATTCAAGTTGAAAAGGATATCTATTGTTTCAAGGATAGTCCAGATGCAGTAGAAGAGCAACCCTTTACTTCCACATCTAGGAAGAAAACTAACATTGTGCCCAAGGCTTCTACCCAAAACAAGGGTCCTTTTGACATGACTGATGTAAAGAAGTTCCTTCAGAAAATGTCGAATGAGATGGTCGATTTGAAAAGAAATAACAACAAGAATCAAAACCAAAACAGAGGTTTTGCAAGGCCGCCTTTTAGGAGACCTTATCAGCCTCCTCAGAATCCACCACCTCCTGATCCTACTAAAGGAATTTCAAATGAAGAACTTTATTCCATTTTTAGAGCCTTGGCAACATAATCCCAAACTATTCCCGAATCCTCCAATGATCAGACCAAACGAGATTCATAGTTACCCGAAGAGGATGAAGAACAAGAGGACCTATAGGTGAACACTGTTAGCTATTTCTTCGAACTTCCTATGAATGAAGAGGAAGAAGAACCTGAGACTGTGTTTAATGTTCAACACCCTTATAACACAAGGTCAAGACCACAACCCCCTCAGGAACCTTCATCTTCAACAATAGTTCCCAATAAAGGCAAGACTGTTCCCAAAAAGGATACAGTTATTCCAGAGATGGAGTACAATCTAGCTGAAGATCTGAAAAGAGTTAAGGCAAATATCTCTCTGTTTGAACTTTTGAAGATCCCTTCTTTGAGGGATACTTAACCAAAAGCATGATAATCAAACAACCTAGATAATCACAGAATAACAACTTGGACTCTTTCACTAAGCCAGATGATCAAAAACCTGGAAGCAAACTGACACCCCCGTTTCTTCTTACTTTCGAAATCTTCAATAGGAACGTACATAACGGCATGATAGATTCAGGTGCCTCATCAAACGTGATGCCCTTATCTATGTGTAGGAAATTGAATGTCACTTTGGAACCCTGCCCTACTCAGATTGTCCAACTCGATAGACCAAAAGTCAGAGTAGTAGTAAGGTTGAGGAATGTCTTGCTTACATTATCTGTGGATCCTCGTATCCACCAAACTATAGACATTGTTGTAGATGACATTCCCGAAGCTTATGGGATGTGGCTGAGTAGGGACTAGTTAGAGAAGCTTAAGGGCTATTTTTCCACCGACTGGTCTCATCTATGGTTACCCTATAATGGACAGCCCAATAAAATCAAAATCAGTAGGGAGCCTTTCATGAAACAGACAGTCACATACCTTAATGATTCTAGTGAACCTGCCAATTACTACAGTGCACATATTGAACATTTTATGTTTGATACTTTCTTTGGAGATTTTCCTGCTGACTGTTCCCCAGATGAAAATTTACAGAAAGAATCATAGATCACTCACGTTAGCTCTGTACCTTTCACTGGAGATGTTGTACATACTGTTTTTAATGTAAATACGAATTTTAGAATAGATCCAACTGCTTGGACTTTATTTTTTGATGGCTCTAGGTCTAAGGAAGGAGTTGGTGCAGGTTGTTTCCTCATTAACCCAAAAGGGATTAAAACTATGATAGCATGCATATTGGAATTTGACTGTACCAACAACGTAGCTGAATACGAAGCCCTTGTTCAAGGACTTAAAAAAGATGTTGATATGGGTGTACAGGTAATTCATTGCTTTGGCGACTCTGAAATCATTGCCAAATAGGTAAGGAATAAGATACACTGCTTGTGTCCATGCCTGATGAATTATCAGAAACTGGTAAGAGACCTTACCAATTCCTTTTCTGCATTTAACATTAACTCAGTCCCTAGGTCACAGAACTTCAATGCTGACCTCTTAGCAAACACAGCATCCAGATTGATACCACCAGAGGGTTTGCAACCTTGAACCTTTTCAATTGAACTCATGTATAGGCCATCGATACCTGACGATGTGACAAATTGGAAAGTGTTTGACGACGACCAACAGATACTTGATTTCCTCATAGCTCAGGATACGTTTCAAAACATGGCTATAGATGAAGAAGAACATGAAAAATCACTCTCTGATACTTAAAACGTTATCCCGATATCTGTTATCAGTCTAGAGAAGTTCTATGATTTACAGGATAAGTTCAGACACAAAACCAATTGCAAAACCCATAGCTCCTCACTTAATTACGAACCGGTCAACTTAGGTACTAAGCAAGAACCCCATTTTATCAATATATGAGTTGATTGTTCTCCCGAGGAAAGAAGGGCTATCATTAAATTATGTAAATAATACAAAGACATTTTCACATGGACCTATGACGAATTGAAAACCTTTGATACAAGAATCATGCACCACAACATACCTATGAAGCCGGAGGTGAAGCCTTATCAACAGAAACTGCGTAAAATGCACCCCAGCTTAGAACCTTATGTGAAAAAAGAACTAGAAAAACTGCTGATGGCACGAATCATTTTTCCTGTCAGACACACTCAATGGATCACCAATTTGGTGCTTGTGCGTAAGAAGAGCAGCAAAATCAGACTGTGTGTCGATTTCCAAAATCTGAATCGGGCCTCTGAAAAAGATAATTATCCTGTTCCACCCATAGAATAGATTCTGTAAAAGGTAGCAGGATTAGAGATGTTCTCACTCTTGGACGTTTTTTCGGGATATAACAAGGTCATGGTTGCTCCCGATGACCAACTCAAAATTGCTTTTAGAACCCCTTGGGGCACTTTTGCCTATAGGTGGATGCCTTTCGGGTTGATAAATGTCGGGGCTACATTTCAAAGAGCTATGGATATAGCTTTCAAAGGTTTGATGCATAACTTTGTCGTAGTTTATTTAGATGATATCACCATATATTCAAAGAAACGACATGAACATCTTTTTGCCCTGAAATAGATTTTTGAATGTTGCAGGAAGTACGGGATCTCACTCAATCCGAAAAAGTCTATCTCTGCAGTCACAGAAGGAAAGCTTCTTGGTTTCATTGTGTCCAAATAAGGTATGATTATTGACCCAGAATGTACTGATGCTATTTCAAAGATTGGCTTGCCTGGTTCGTGCAAGGCCATGCAGTGCTTCCTAGGTAAGATAAATTTTGTCCGTAGGTTTGTACCTAATTTTGCACAGATAGTTAAACCTTTGCAACAGTTAGTTAAGAAATATGTATAGTTTACTTGGTCACAGGAACAAAAAGATGCATTTGTCGAAATTAGAAGGGCTATCGCTGAGGCCCCTGCTCTCATGTCCCCTGACTTTGATAAAGATTTCATTCTATATACCTTTGCCACTGATTTCTCTTATATAGCTGTTTTGACACAGAAGCATGATAGTGATGCAGAAATTCCAATTTCCTTCATGAGTTCAACATTCAAGGGAGTCGAATTGAATTACTCCCAAATTGATAAATAGGCTTATGCGGTTTATAAATCTGTTAAGCATTACAGGCCTTATTTGTTGAAATCCAGAACTAAGGTAATTGTGCCATATACAGCTATAAGAAATGTACTGGTCCAAAAGGAACTAGGCGAAAAACCGGCCCATTGGATGAATGCTTTACAAGAATACGATCTGGAAATCAGGCCAGCTAAAATTGTGAAAGGGCAAGGATTATGTTTGCTGACTGCTCAGTCAAATGACCCTGTACAGCACCATATGGAGTGGGAGCAGGAGGAATAACTCCCTACAGGTTTTGTTAATGCAATAGATACTCTAGCTTCTGAATGGTATGACCATATCAGGTTTTTTCTGAACAATGACCATGTCAGAAATGTGCAGGGAAGTTCAAGAAACCTGCTTTTCCTCTACAAACAGTGACAGTTCAGTTCCCATTTCAGAAGTGGGGATTAGACTTTGTTGGTCCCATTAATCCTACTTCTTCCCTTCAACATAGGTATATCCTTACAGCCACTGATTACTTTACCAGATGGACAGAAGCAGTTCCCCTGAAGCAGTGCAATGCAAACCAGGTAATATCTTTCCTAGACAGTCAGATAGTTACAAGGTTTGGTGCCCCAGAGTATCTTGTTTTTGATAATGCATCATATTTTTCTTCGATCGACTTGACACACTATGCCCTTGAAAGAGGGATTAAATTAAAATTTTCTACCAATTATTACCCACAGGGTAATGGGCTCGTTGAATTTTCGAATAAGAACCTGATAAATATTCTCAAGAAGAAAGTAGCCACTCATCATAGGGATTGGCACACACAGCTCTATAATGCTTTTTGGGCAGATCGGATCACTCCAAAAGTAGCCATTGGGAATTCCCCTTATTGTTTGGTTTATGGCAAAGAGGCCATTCTTCCTTCCAACCTTACCATTCCATCATTGCAATTAGCCCAATCTATTGAAGACGATGATTCTTCTCCTCTTCATCAGAGGATTGACACTTTGCGTAAGCTAGAGGAAGACAGGGAAGTGGTTAAGAATAGGTTATATCATCATCAGCAAATGGTGAAGAGATGGTTTGACGAGAAATATTCATCTGACAGGGAATTCTCAGTTGGGGATTTGGTATTAAGATGGGGCAAATAACATAAAGACAAAAACCAGTATACCAAATTCAAGCGCCTTTGACTGGGACCTTTCATTATTACAGAAAAGATGAGTCCCAGTAGTGTCTGATTACAAACACTGGAGGGAGTCGTGGACACCTACCCAGTGAATGTTTCACCGCTCAAAAAGTACTTCGTCTGAACAATTGGTGCTTTTGTACATAGTTTTGGTGTGTGTTTTCTGTTTTATTTGTTTTGATTGGTTTCTTTCATTTTATTGATAATAAAATCCACACATTTGGTAATGGTTTAAAACCAGTTTTACTCGAAGATGATTTCAACTGAAGTTGCAGATAGTATGTTAGTCTCAGTTTCTTTTGGCTGATATCAGAATTTGTTTTTAAAGAGCGCACAACCAATAGATGCAGGACCTTGATTGATACCTTTCCACCTTGGTCATTATCTTTTACATGTTTTATCTGTTTAATTGAGATATTGGGAATGGTTGAAATATTCTTATCTTATGTCTCATTGTCACAGCATATCCTAATAACTTGATCATCTTTATCTGCTCTGGATCCTTTTACAATCACCTTGATAATAATCTTTCTTAAATCATTATAGATTACAAGGAGGGGGGTCTTATCTTAAGCCATCCCTTTAGGTTCATAGGTGTTTAGTGGAATGACATCTTCACATCAAACCACCACACTTGGGAGATGACTCTCATTTTTGCTGAGAGGTGGAAGATCCTATCACAGGTCGGTCCATTCATGATCTTCAAAACATTGGTGAGTAATGCTTCTATTATGAGGTTACCAAGCCTTGGCAGTGCCTTGTAGTCTATTCTTTGAATAAAATCTGTATTTTTCTTTTATAAGATACTTGTTGTGTATAAGGACAGGGGGTCTTATCACAAGCCATCCCTGTCATGATCATGGGCTTAATTTGGATTGAAGCTATCATCATGTGGTCACCAAGCTATGATAGTTTCCTTCAATGTCACAACTAAAGGACAAGGGGTCTCCTTATCGAGCCAGTTTGATCCGTTTCTGGATTAGGCCTATGAATGGCACTGCTGATATCTAATTACCAAGTCGGGGAAGTGGTCTTGTATCAACAAGGTCTCATGTGTAGCTGTTTCTTTTGAACCAAAAAAAAATAAAAAAATGTGTATATAGCCAAAAGAATTGTTGTATATAAAACCAATTAATAAACCAAGGTGATATGTAAATTGGATATCCATGAGCAGTTTAAGTTAGTTCCATGTTCAACACAAGCTGGCGTTCAATGATTGCATAATGGTAAAGGATCCCTGCTGTTTCCTAACTCTCCTTATTAGATTTACATCATTTTTAACATGATCATCAATGGGAATATATCAATCTTATGTTTTCTGCTTGTTGGTTGTCCCTTTTATAAATACTTTCTAAAAATTTCAGGTTCGAAAAGCAATAGACTGATATATTTTCTCTAGCTGAAGTTTTTGTTACAGAGATAACTGGTTCTTCCTATCCAGTCGCCATTTGTTGTGGCCACAACAGATCCCATGCTTCAGTTAAGCATGGGAGCCCCAATTTTAAATAAACACAAAGGTATTTTGGTAGGATTTCTCGTGAGCATAAGATTTTGAACTTTGCTTCTATGGTCTTGTACCTGTATCTTTGTGTGCCTTGATTGTCATTTTTCTCTTCCATTTTTACAAGTGTTTTGGGTTTGCTGGAAGCCTTATTTTTCAAGATTTTGTCATTTGCTTATGCCAACCCGAAACTCGATTATCTGCAGGCCCGAAACCCGCAATCCGAAAGGTGCGGGTTGTGGTAACTCTTTGCTAATAATTTTGGGAATTTTTCATCCCAAAAACAAAAACAAAAAACCGAAACCCGCTCCCGTGGCTTTCGAGTTTCGGTTTTCTATTTTATCGTTTAATCATGTTGTGTGTTCCGAAACCCGCAACCCACAATGTCGGGTTGTGGGATGCAGGAATAGCTTTTTCATTTTTTATAGACTGTTTCCATTTGCAAAACCCGCCACCCGCAAGTTATGGGTTGCGGCTTTCGGAAACCTGTTTATGTGTTTTGGTTAGTTTGCAAACCTGAAACCCGCAACTTTCGGGTTGCGGTTTTCAGAATCATGAATAAACTTAAGAATAAAATTCCAAGACCCGATCCCGTGTCCTGCATCGGTTAATCTTCGCTGTCGATTCATTTGATCTAGTGGATGAAATTCCATCGTTCGAACTTACGTTTTAATGCCCAGTTTACATTGTTCTTTCGACCAAGTTTCTCACTCCAATTCTCACCTCATGATCACTTCTGAAAATATGATTGCTTGATTAGATTGGCTTGTAATAACAGGTTTCGGATGCGACTTCCAATCGTGCGTTATTCTATTAGAATTGTACTTTGTTATGATCCAATTTGGATTAACATACTGCGACGTCGTTTCATTACAGTTCAAAATGATTGTAGTTCTAAATTTGTATATTTTAATCATAGCAGCTCATCATATTCAATCATTTTGATTTTCTTTAACTCTTCTTAAATATGGTCGCAAGTATGAAGCACTTAGTTTGTCGTCTGTAATTGTTAGAAAAGTTTCATGTTTATTTTGAAAGCTTTCTTTCTGACAATCTGGTGAGTAACATGCAGACAGGTTATGAATCCTTCGATGGATGTTTTATGCAAGAAGAACTTCAGCCTTTTCTTTTTCAAGAACCTATGTCGCCACCCTTTGACATGGGTGTTCCTGATACCAGCAGTGACAGTGAAAAAGAAGATTCTAAAACTCTGTCTGTTTGCATGCTACTCCCTCAGAAGAATGAAGAGAAAATCAATGAACAACCATGTGATCGGGTTGACTCCATTATCCATGATTTTATAATCAATAAGGAACTTGCTACTCCACTAGCTCCCGAGAAGCAAGACCTGTTGTCCGATTTTTTTGTTTTCGAGAACGTTATGAATCAACAGGAAGATTCCAAGGCGATTCAATAGGAAGATTTGATGGATCATCTGTTGCCTGTTATCGACAGCTAGTGGGCCGTTGTTGAATTCTGCAATTTTGTTATGGGATTTTTTTCCCCGAAATTAGAAGATGACCCTTACTTCAAACCTTTTCATGGGACTGGAGGGAATATTTTGAGCTAAAATTATTCAGATTATTCTGACGTGATTTTCTGGATAGATAGCCTCATCCGAACTTTGTAATCCCTATTTTTTGGGGGAATTTCCATTAATACTCTGTTGTAATTCTTATTTAAAGTGGAATGCCTCTCAATGTTAGGGGTTGATAATTTTTTGGGTTAGAAATCAGCAGGAGACGACTTGGAGATACTCTGTCTTAGCAGAGCTTTGTAATTTTGTTTACAAACTTCATTAATACAGTAAAGTAATCCCTTTGAATCGTCTCTTGTTTATTGTTCAAATTTGTTTGACAGTGCCTGATTTCTTACTTCAAATTGTCATCTATAGTGTGTGATCATTTGCGATTATTGATTTACATACGGATCTGTTATACTGATTTGTCTTTATGGCTGATCTATGCATGAAAATGTTTTATTTAATTTCTGTCAATTGAGATGTTTTCTTTATCGATTTATGAAAATGATCAACATTCGATTTAATCATTGTTAAATTTTCAATTAATGGAGTGATTACAGGTTAATCTTGAACATGTTACATGCTTATATTGTTGTCATTCAATTTTCATTAAATGATTATGATCTAAGTGAATAAGTAAATGCATCTTTTACATTTCTGTTGAAGTTGATAAACATACTTATCCCTCTCACATCAAGATTGATCTACACAACAACAAGCTTTTCCTTAGATTAGATCTAACCTATAGTAGATTCTTTTCTCACGTAGGTTAAGTTAGAACGTATTAATTTTTCATACTTTTGTTTTCCTTAAGTGGAAAAACGATCTATTGATCGAAACACCAACTCATACAGTGCCAGCGGAGGCCGAATATCCATGGGATATTTCCATACCAAACAAGATGGGGATAGAACTGCCCTTGTGTAGGGTCTTTCGAATCCTTTTAGTCTGGGTTTTCACCCTCTGTTGGGAGCCTTGGACCCATTCCAGCACCTTGCAATTACCCTGCACCCCCGAGGCCTCAATAGGTTGATATGAGATCTGTGCATAACATTGGAATGGGATTAATTCCCTACATGAATGAATCATCCTCTGCTTGTGATAGATATGTTGATGCATTACTGTTTGTGTTTGTGCAAATATGTTTAATTCCGTTGTGTTTATATTGAGTATGAATCTGCACACAGAAGTTTTTATTTATTATGAATTTTTGAGTAATGTATGGGGCTGAGATTACCAAATAAGCCCGATATGTTTGGTCATGTTTCCTTCCTTTCACCGGATTAAGAGAAGGGGATGTTACAGAAAATCTGCTCGATTTTCTTCCTTTTAAAACAATATCGTCGCTAATGATTTGACCAGGCTCTAATATAAATGATGACTCCACAGTTCCAATCGCAGTCTGCCAAGAACGAAGAAAATTATTGGGCTGTCGTGCGTATCTGTCAGCATGGATGTACTTATTAGCCTGGTTGGCGGTGGCCAACTCATGTCAGCACATGTGCATTTATGATCTCTTAATGGAGGTGATGACGAATTCGGGTTATGGTGGCAATTTAAGGCTGAGCTCATAACGCGAAGGTATGAATTCTGACCTTTTACATGATTAAGCATAAAATTAAATGTGGCAATGATGAGCATGCCTTGTCTTTTGCCCCCGTCAGCACGCTGTACACACTTAACCACCAAAGAATGTGTCAGGGTTAACAACCATATATTTTACATGACCATCACCTTACCCGATTCGTACCAAAATTCCCCAATTATGCCATTTTCCCTTAACTATATCATCCCACCGCCGGTTGAAAACTGTGCCATCTTTCCTTAAATACCCAATTTCAAGTTCCAGCTATTCCATGACTGCCCGTAAGCTACAACTTCCACGTCTGAACTGATAATCGTTGTATTCGTTATCTGAATTACGAAGGGAGATTGATATGGGTAACCTGGTTAGGAATGAACCTGAAAATATGGAAGCTTTGCGTGCCAACACAGAAGTTTTTGCCATTTTTGCAGCAGCTGGTTGACCGAGTATTTTCAGCGTTTAAGTGGTTTCCACATCGAAACAACATTACAATTCATTTTTAACTTGACTGATACTCACTCTGAGGTCAAGGGGGTGTGCATTCAGGTTACAAAGGCAATTATATCCTAGGTTACTAGCTTACCCCAGGTTGGGAAGAAATTGTTTGGACGAAAAGTGTCAAATGCGACTGCAATAAGGAAATTTCTTGCAGTCGGGGAGAATGTTAGTCCAAAAGGCCATGGAATTGCACTGGAATTGTTACATCGTCCTTGGGATCAAGTGGCAATTTTTCTGAAGAAATATATCTCCTGTGAAGGTAGGTACCAAACTGTCTATTTCTCTGAATTACTTTTATTATCTCATCTACGCCATGGAAACCTAGTTAATATGTTGTTTTATCTTTTTAAGACCCTACAAAACATGGCTGGATATGCAAGAACAACCCGGCACCCAGTTTCTTCCCTCACCAACCATGGTTTAATTTAATTGTTAATTTTAAGAGCCCTTGCACACCATAATTTGACCTGGGCACAATTTCTTGCTGGGGTCGGGGTAATTAGAGAACCTGTATTAGAATTGGGGGGTATTGGAGAAGGAGAAGAGGACCGAAGTCCCTCAAATTCAATTGGGGGGGAGGATGGAGTATCAACAGGAAATCAGACTGAAGGAGAAGAAGAAGAAGTGGATATCGGGGAAGTTGCGATAACAGAGAACCCTGTTACAGAGGAAATGGTGATGGAAGCCATGGCAGATGAGGCATTAACATTGGAAGCTACAACAACAACAAATCCTATATGGGAAGAAACAAACCCAATTGAAATTGCAGTTAGGGTGGCGAATGACGTAGTGGAAATGGCATCATTAGTAGCTTCAACAAAGGAGCTGAAGCTGGAGAAGTTGTTGAAGCTGCGACAGTGGAAGCTACAACTGCGGAAGTGGCAATGAAAGAAGGAGAGTACTAGGAAAAGGTAGCAGAGGAAGGAAATATGAAGGTGTTGGATGTTGTATCCTCCCCGGAAATCAGGGGAACTATTGTTGAAGAGGAGGAATTCGTTTCTCTCTCTGAAAATGTGGAAACCCCTGTGTCACAGAAGAAAATAAAAAGGTCAGGAAATAAGGGTCAGATAGCTACGCCGGCAAAGAAGAGAAGAACTAGAGCTGCCACAGCAGTAGTAACATGCAGTGAATACTAGCCATTGGAATTTGTGAAGAGAAGAAGGACTCGATCTATAGCAGCAACAGAGACAACATGTGCAATTGGGGAAAATATTTAATTACCCATGGTAGAAGCAGCATGTGTAATTGGTACAGGTATAGAAATCCCTATTTTAAACCCCAAAACACCTGCTGTCACACAAGAACCTGCTGTGGATGAACCCCAAGTTGATAACCTCCTTCATGAAAATGAACTGTTAAAAGAGGAAGTGCAATGGCTTCGGGATGAGTTAGAGAAATGGAAGGAAGTGACTGGGAAACAGGCAGATAGGAATTTGAATATATTAGTAGAGGCTACAAATTTGTTAGAAAATTCATCCCCTGTTTTGACAAAAGAGTAACAAGGAGAAATGGTATGCCTAGAATGTGGGGACATATTCTTTTCAGCAGGACATAGAGTCATAGTGATGGGTTTGGGAGCACAAGGGCATGTACAAGCAAATCAAGGAAGGGAAAGTGTATCTGCAGTAGGGATGATGAAGGAGAACGAGGAAGAAGTTGACATAATCCCTGACCTAGATTTGGGAGAGGATGAAGCAATGCAATCCCAACCATTAAGAAACACTGATCTATTCCAGGACTAGTCTCATCTTTCAGAAGATGTCGAGGTAATCCAAGAACAACCTCAACAATTTGAAGAAATAAGTCAACAGGGTGCTGTTACACAAGAACCAGCATCCCTGAAATTGTTTAGTGAAGTTGCAACTCAGACAACAATTGTTGATATTGAGGAACAAGGGGAAGATGCTATTACACAAGAACCAGTGTCCTTAAAAATATTTGTTGATACTGCAACTCAAACTGATGTTGTTGAGGTAGAATTGAAGGGATAGGATGCTGCCACACAAGAACCAGCATCCCCAAAATTAGCTGCTGAGATTGCAACACAAGCAGAGTTCACTGCAACACCAATGGAAGATGAGGCTGCTACACTATCAATCCAAAATGGGGAAGCTAGAATATCTAGTGATGAGGTAAGAATGCTACTATCTCAAGGCATCATTAATTTAGATTCTGATGATGAAAAAGATGTGGAGGATAGAATGATTCAGCGACTGGAGAAAAATATTTTCTCAGTAAATCTTGAGCTAGATAAATGGAAGAAATATATTGTTCAGTGCAGAGAAGGGATGGTCCCCCTCCATGAACATAGAAATACTGTCAGGGAATTGAGAGAGAAATGGGCTTTGGAATTGTTCTTCCAGAAAATCCAATGGGAAAACGTTCAAAAAGAGTTGGCAGAGTTGAAGAAATTCAAATCCATGCAACAAGAGAAGGACCAATTGTATATTCTTTCCTGGGAATTGATGAGTTGTAGGGCTCCATCCCCTTCTTACCCCATCTTTCTTTATGAATAGACAACTTTATTTGATATGAAGTCATTAAAGGAAGGAAGGCCATTTGAGCTAGCAACAGTCTCCCAGTTTTTAGAAACTTTCTTGGAAAGTGATTATGAGGAGCAAAATTTGTTGTGTGAATTATATTTACATGATAAAGCCTGCTATACCGACTCTCATTCTAATCATGTGCCCATTTGGGGGATGTTCAGCTGAGAGCGTTTGCTTCTTTTGTCATCAACCATGTAAAATGGAGAGCTGCCTTCCAAACTATCACAAAGAATGAGGATAATGCCACTCTCTGGATTAGAAATGAACCTCGACTTCCAATAGGATCAGAGCCAGGCATGCAAAATCTCTTGAGTTCCCTGAGATTGTTTAGCATTTGGAAAATCTTCGAGAGAGGATCATCACTACCTATGTCCAGGTAATTTCTCGCAATCACCAGCATGCCCTAGAGGGGAGTGAGTACAGATGGTTATATTCTTCTCCATATTTGAAATAAGGGGATCCATATTATTTTGAGAATTTTAAGCAAGCTTTAACAAGGGTTCCTGGGTATGTGCAATGCATGAAAACATGTGGACCCTAGTGGCTTGGGCTAAGATTCAGGTTTCCCCTCGTTTGTATGCCTGTGAGTCCTTACAGAAACAACTACGTTTTGATTGAAGAGGAGGAGAAGCAGTGCTGGGAGAAGTGGACTTCTTGTTGTGGCTTTGTGCATCACGGGGAACCACCAGAACTTGCCTACAATCTTACCACTCTTCACAGGTACAGTTTGGATTCAGATTCAGACTAGTGGAAGTTGTTGCATGAGGACAGGCAATTGGAAAGTTGGGGGGAGATGTTGGGCCCTGGAAATGCCCCTTTTTGACCACACTTATTATATCATTTTTCCCTGTTATACTCTACTTTCATAAACCATTTACATGCCTTATTCCATATCAATCAGCAATCCTGACAAGGTATACTTCATTATTGCTTCATTTATTTAATGCCTAAGATTGTTATGGTTATGAATTCTAGCCTTTGATTTATGCTAACTTGTGTTGATTTCATTAATTCAAGATTAAAGCACAGGTGTATCAACCGCAATTCCTTGGGAAAGAATTACACGTGGTGCCAACTGTTACTCTTCAAGATTTAATTCCACATATTAAAAGGGATAGCGCATCTTTCCACGCGAAGTTGTAACAGGACTTCGTTGAAGCAGAGCATTGCTGCAACAGACAGGATGCCTCCCAATTGGTTAATCCATTGATGCATTGACTTTCAGAGTAACAACATCCTTCATGTCCAACGACCTCATTCAATAAGGCTGTAACAGTTCATTTGTAACTCCGCAGCATGAAGATCATAGATCTTCATTGCTGCGTGAAATTAGTGGATCACGAATTGTATTTTGCATGTATAAATATGGGAAGGCTTTCCAAGTCTGGGGTTGGTTAATTATCATTTTGTACGGGATGTAACAGAGAGCTGAGACTGTGGATTACCATCTTTAATAAAGAGCAGAGTTCTTCATATTTATGTGTCTTAAATTGTGGTAGTTCACAACGTCTCTATTAGAAGGCCAGGGCCTTCCTTCTCATAGAGATTGCTGAGTTAAGTAGGTAGTTTAATTTATTTCATGTTTTGTGGTGTGGAATCGCATTAGGTGTATTACTGTTAGCTGCAACAGATAATCGATAATTGTATTTTTTTTTGGTAGTTTATCATTGCATCCTGAATAGCTGCAACTATGTGGTGTAACAGTCGACTGTGTAGGTTAGTTTAATTGATGCATGGTGTGTTAGAATTATCTATTACAGCCAAGCTCAACTTCGATCCCTTTCAGTCATTTATGCTTTCTAGGATTTCCAATATTTTTCAATTTAGAGTTCAAGCTTATTTCTAATTCTGGTTGATATTGTATCTTTATTGAATTCATTAGATTAGGAAGATTGTGATTGAGTTACAGTAGCTGCTAGATGAATCATTTTGGTAAAGATTGAATACTGTAGTTTGATAATTATAGGATTTAACTTCTTGCAAAAGTATTCTACTTCATTTCTATTCTTAGATCAGTAACTGCTGGGTTGATTTCTGTAAGAAGATAATTGTACCTTTAATTCCTAGATGTATGAGTTAGATTATTTTTATTTATGGAATGAGTTTGGCTGAGCATATAGGTGGGATAGTTTATCTCCATTTTACTCAATAAGCTAATTGAAATGTTTATGCATAGATTGTGCTTATTGCCATTGAAATAAAAGACTTCCTTGGGTTGACAATTTATATTGAGCATCCTGTGTGTTAGTTGTAATTAATGAGCATATAGTGTGACCAACATAAATCATTTCGATACTGCTCATACGTGATCAACACGCAGTATACATTATTAATCAAATAACATTACAAGTTCAAAGAATAGTCAGGGTTAAACCTTGTAAACTAATATACATTATGTATTATCTAACACCATTCCAAGTTCAGGGTTGAACCCTAGTTTACAGTCTATAACAATATCAATCTATGTTAAGGGTCAACCCTGTAGACATTCATCAATATATTACAAAGAATCTTCATTAACATTATAACAATGTAATATGGTCGTAGCCATATATATATTTTAAACAGTACCAGAAATCAAACAAACAACTCACATAAATTATTATAGTTTTTATATCAAGGGTTCGAGACCCGTAGGGGATCAACCTAAAAGTATTATGAACTGGGCAGAACATAACTCAGGAAAAATAAATAGTCGACCACGACAGGGTTAATCCCAACACCAACAGGTGTCAACTATTTTTAAGTTACACTTAATGTATCAAAATAAGTAGATCTCAATGGATACATCATCACCATCTAGAAATAACCGATGGCATCTAAGGGATACAACGCTACCATCTTATCAAAGGGATAATTTATTTAAAATTCAAGGGTTTGAGTCTCTTGAGAAAGAGCTCACCCAGTCATATTATTTACATATAATGAATTTATGAAACATTGACAGGGTTTAGGGTAAATCCTGTAGTAATCGAAACTAGTGACATTTAAAACACTGAACAAATCGTAATAATAAACTAGTGACATAATCAAGTTAGGGCTTGGCCCAAAGCAGTTACACATTCATATTTTAACCATCGAAATAATATTTCTGCCCAGACAACGCTGTTACAAATCGTATTCAAAATGATAATTCCAGAAGGCTTTTACATAAACATCATTTCCAAACCTAGAAATTAAAAACCCAGAAAATGCGTGGAGTAGTTTAACCATACTATAATCTATCCAAACATTTGCGAATTTCCAACAAAAGCTTCAAAGCCAAAACATAACCATATCAAATAACCATGAGACAAATAGTAACATTCTCGATAGGGACTAGATGCAAACAGGTAGAAGCTTAATGCCATAGCTATCTTTTAGAAATGTTGGTCGAATCCCAACTTCAAACTTACAAACTTTTATTTCTTTTAAATTCCTGAAGGCTTACAGAAGTATTCACACCAGCGTTAACAGTTTGTTGACAGAGGAGACTTCATGGGAGAAATCGAGGGCTTACCGTGGTATTCATACCACCAAAGTTGCCAAGCCTTCATCTTTGACAAAACCGACGACACCAGAGCAGACCTGGAACTATTTAGAACCCTCCTATCATTTAAAATAGAAATGTTTAGTAAAAATAGGAAATGCAAGAGTTAAATAAAAGCTTTAGTTAAAAGAAATTACAATGTCGCCATTATCATACCTTGAACATGACAGGAAAGACTGTAGCAGAGGCCGCTGCTCCCCTATACGACCGAATCCAAAGAAAACATCACTACAATGACCAACCTATGGCCCTCTGAACTATCTTTGCAAGAACTTCTCCTTCCAAAACTGTGCAAGGTTTTCCATAAGGCCATTACGGTCGAGAGAGCTCGACTCTCCAAACCCTCGAACAAGCAAAATTTTGCAATGCCAAATGCAGCGAAGAATTAGGGTATTGTCTCCAACGTGGTAACTATTTCACCAACCTTCACGAGGCTCATAAATGAGCAAGGTTGGCATCCACTACACATTCAATGGTTACCCACATTCGTATAGTTTAAACACAACGGTTTCCATTCGAATTCCATTTCACAAATGCGCCATATACCTTGGTTAATGTCTTAAATACTAATGTTATGTTATAACATTTAAACCAATGTTAAATAGTGATACGCCATCACCTTGATAAAAGCCATTAGGGTTAGAACAACCAACCCATAGTTAGGGTTAGTATAATATTTAATCTTTGCAATATAATTTATATAGCTAGGAATAATCTTAGCCTTTGTAATCTAGGAAAACATTATCCATTTCGTGCATGAAGTCCTACCCGTAACCTGGACCTAGTAATGTATCATGCGTTAGTTGTAATAGCTAAGTAAGCCCAGGGTTACGCCATAACTCTCTTTCCAAGCAAAAAGGATTCACACATAAACAATATTAAGACAGAAACATATTACGACATAAGAATGGCAAGCTAAATATCAAACATTAATAAATGAGAGATAATATTCGACATGAAATATTTAAGCATTGAATATCAACTCAACTACATTATGAATCATTGTACATAATAACCAAACGATCAATGGTTTATAGATAAAGATACAACTGAATTCATAAGTAGTCTCAAACATTAAAAAGGACTCATAGTCCTACTTCCATGCTTTAATGATAAAAGAAATAAATGACGATTTCATGAATTTCAGAATAATATCGATGAAGATATAAGACATTTAAACAATAATAATTTAAGAGAAATTCCGCAAAGATAATGCTGTAATCGGGACAATATCATATTAGCTTCAGACATAGTTTCACATATCCACCTAAATGTCATTAAGACACTTTTAATAATCGACGACAGTTTATAAAACAAATAAGTGTCGCATTTAAGAGTTTAAATTAAGCAGTAATTAAATATGCTAAACATACACTTTTATACTTCCACATAGAATTTAATAGCAAATAGACTGCTTAATTTTTTTTAAACTTTTGATGAAATTTGGGGATGTTACATGTGGTATCAGAGCGCAAGTTTAGACACTAGGCCTGAAAGTGGCTCAACTCGCGCAATAGAAAATTTAAACAGAAAACACAGTTACTGATTTTTGTTTTAATTTGTTTCTGTACATAACATTTGGTATTTAATTTGTAGGTATGGAAGGACCAGAAGAGTCTGCTGAGGACATATCCCAACATAATAATCAAAATAATAATGAACATGAACATGTTAATGAAGAAAATATTTATGTAGAATTAAATGATAATTCATCTGAACTTCTTCGCATAGTTAAATATTTAAAAGCTGAAATGAAAATTGTTAAGGAAGAGAATGAAAGGATTTTAAAAGCTCAAGAAGAACTGAATCATATTTTACTGGATAAATATCATAATGACGAAAAAGATAAAAGAACCGAATTTAACTCTGAATCTAGAACCATGTCCTACCAACATAAAGGTAAGAAATTAAAATTTTCTAATGATGAAAGTAGCTCTTCTTCTGAAATTAATGTTAAAATACATAAAAAGAAACATACGTATTCGAGTGACAGCAGTGAAAGTGACTGCAGACCAAAAAGGAGAAGTTATAAACCATATGAACAGATTTTAGGGGAGTTCAAGAAGATAAAACCCCCAAAATTTAACGGTGAAAATGAAAAAGGAGAAACAACCGAAGCATGGCTGTCAGGTATGAAGAAATACTTTCACATTTATGATTATTCAGATCAGCTGAAAGCTAAGATGGCCATTTATAATATGACTAGGAAAGCAGATATTTGGTGGCAGGATTTAAAAAGAGTAAAAGGTATTAAATAAAGGAGTGTAACTTGGAGAACATTTAAGAAATATTTTAAGAAGAAGTTTCTGTCTGAACAGTACTACGAATAAAAAACAAAAGAGTTTTATGATTTAAAACTGGGTTCTATGAACATGAAAGAATTAAGCAGTAAATTTCTAAGTTTGTTAAGATATGTACCTTACATTGTGGACGAGAAGCCTAAAATACAAAGATTTCTGAGTTGCTTACCTTTTAATATCAAAGACAGAATTGAGTACGACAATCCTAAGACTCTTGAGGAAGCCATGAGAAAGGAAAATTTCTGTTTTGAACAGAATAGGAAAAGAGAAGGAATATCTAGCCGTAAGATTAATAAACTAAATAATTTCAAACAAAGAAAGAAAAAATTGAAATTTAATAGGAGTGTTGGAAATAACAAGCGAAATTTCCATAGCAGAAATTTTCAAGGGAATAATTTTAAAGGTAATACAACACATAATCCTACAACTGCAAGAAATATGCCTAATAATTATGCTAGAAATAATGAACAAAAGGAACCTATAAAATGTTATGAATGTCAAGGATCGCATTATTCAATAAACTGTCCTAACAAGAAAAGAACAGTCAGTAATATTCATACAGCGCAGCAAGAACCAACAGTTGGTGACTTAGCGAGGGAAATTCCCAGGATCAATGAAACCTTTGAAAATTGATAAGATGATCATCAAACTTCAATGGTCGAAATCGAAGGTATGCTACATAACAGACCTATCTCTATTTTGATTGATCCAGGTGCATGTTTGAGTTATGTATCACCTGATATAGAAAAAAGCTGTAAATTGAAAGTAGAAAAGTTTGATAAATCTTGGTTGGTTCAGTTAGCTACAGGAACCAAAAGGAAGGTAGTTGATTTTGTTAAAATTGTGATCTGTTTATGAGTCAGTTAAAAACACAAGTAAAGCTGAATGTACTACCGTTAGGGTCTTATGATGTCTTAATCGGAATGGATTGGATGGAAATGCATAGGGTAGTTTTGAATTGCTTTGAAAAGACATTTACATGTTTGAATGATAAAGGAGAAACAAAAACAGTAAAAGGAATCCCTAGAAAAACTTTAGTTAGACAGATTTTTGCTTTGTAAGTGAAAAAGGATGTACGAAAATGATGTAAAATGTTTGTTGTAAATGTAATTAATGATGAACACACAACTAAAGAAGATAAGTTAAAACTTGAAGACATACCAATCCTAAGATACTTTTCAAATGTATTCCCAGAAGAAATTCCAGGATTACCTCCAAAAAGAGAATTGGACTTCACCATTGAGCTAGTGTCGGGTGCGGTACCAAACTCAAAAGCTCCTTACCGGATGAAAATTCTAGAGCTTAACGAATTAAAATCACAGTTAAAAGAATTAATCGATAAAAATTACCTAAGACCAAGCGTGTCTCCTTGGGGAGCACCTGTCATCTTCGTTAAAAAGAAAGACGGTACCTTGTGTTTATGCATTGACTACCGTCAGTTAAATAAATTGACAATTAAAAATAGATATCCTTTGTCCCGCATAGATGATCTGTTTTATCAAGTACGAGGAGTGACGATATTTTCGAAAATAGAATTGAGATATGGATATCATCAAGTCATAATTAAAGACAAAGACATCTTCACAACTGCTTTAGAACCCGTTACAGGCATTACGAATTTGTAGTTATGCCTTTTGGGCTAACTAACGCTCCAGCAGTTTTCATGTGTCTGATGAATAATGTTTTACATAAGTATTTGGATAAGTTTGTAATTGTTTTCATTGATGACATTTTAATTTATTCAAAGAATAAGGAAGAAAACGATGAACACTTACGAATAATTTTACAAGTCCTAAGAGAACATCAATTGTATGCTAAATTCAGTAAGTGTGAATTTTTCAAAGATAAAATACAGTATTTAGGTCATGTGATATCCAAGGATGGAATCGCATTCGACCCTGATAAAATAAGAGCAATTAACGAATGGCCTGTCCCCAAAGATGCAACCGATGTACGATCGTTCATGGGAATCACAGGTTATTACCAGAAGTTTATAGAAGGATTCTCAAGAATCGTGAATCCCATAACCTCTTTACAGAAAAAGGGAAAGAAATTTATCACAAATTTATCTGGGATCAAAAGTGTGAAGAAAGTTTTAAGAAACTGAAATAACTATTAACTACTGCACCTATTTTAAAAATTGCAGATCCAAACAAGGACTTTGTTGTATGCACTGATGCGTTCAATTATGGACTTGGCGGAGTCTTAACACAAGATGGTCACGTAATAGCATACTTAGTTAAGAAAGCTAAAAATTCATGAAAAGAACTACACTACCTATGATTTAGATTTGGCTGCTGTGATACATGCTTTAAAGATGTGGCGCCATCATCTAATCGGTATGATTTTTTCATTAATGACAGATAACAAAGGTCTAAAATATTTGTTGGATCAACCAAATCTGAACGCAAGGAAAGCTAGGTGGTTAGCTTTCCTTAGCGAATATGATTTCGAGATTCAGCACATAAATGGTAACGAAAATAAAGTAGCTGATGCCTTAAGCAGAAATGACAAATTAAATTTTATGGCAGCAATCAACACTTATAAAATAGATTTAGAATATCAACTTGAAGAAGGAGTAAAACTGGATTAAAATTATTAGAAATTGCAGAAAAAGGTTGCAGAAAATAATTCTGAAAATTTAATAACAGATTGCAGTTTAAATGAAAAAGGTTTAATGCTATATAAAAATAGACTGTATGTGCCTAATGTACCTGAAATTAAGTTGTTGATTTTAAATGAAGTACATAAAAGTCCTTATTCAGGACACCCTAGTTACCAAAAGATGATAACAATGTTAAGAAAAGATTACTTTTGGTCAAATATGAAGAATGAGGTGGTTGAATACATAGCTAGGTGCTTTGAATGTCAGCAAGTTAAAGCCCCATTTGACCCATTACAACCATTGCCAATTCCAGAGTGGAAGTGGAAAATTATCAGCATTGATTTTATAACTGGTTTGCCTAAAAATCAAAAGCAGAATGATTCAATAGTGGTAGTAGTAGATAAGCTTAGTAAAGCTGCTCATTTTATACCTATTAAAACTACTTTTAAGGCTGCTAACATTGTTGATGTGTTTATGAAGCAAGTTTTTCGTTTGCATGGAATCTTTAAGGTAATAATTTCTGATTGAGATTCTAAATTTACTGGAAATTTCTGGAAATCATTGTTTAAAGGTTTGGATACTAAATTAAATTTTAGCACATCTTTTCATATGCAAATAGACAGACAAACCGAAAGAGTAAATCAGATTCTAGAAGATATGTTAAGAATGTATGTTAAAGACCAACGAACTAAATGGGAAGAATATCTGCACTTAGTTGAATTTGCTTATAATAATCACTATCAAGCTTCAGCTACACTTAGTACTTTTGAAATTCTTTATGGTAGAAAGTGTAATACTCTTATCTCATGGAGTAATCCAGTTGATAGATTGATGCTAGGACCTGAATTGTTGAAAGAAATGGAACTAACCGTGAAGCAGGTACAAGGCAATTCAAAAATTGCACAAGACAGACAAAAGAGTCATGCAGATCTAAAAAGAACTAAGAAAGAATTCCAAGTAGGTGAGCATGTTTTTGTCAAGTTAAAACCCAATAAAAGCTCTTTTAAGCTTGTGAGTTGTGCAAAATTAGCACCCAGGTATTGTGGACCATTTGAAATATTATCAATAATTGGACCAGTGGCAAATCAGATAGCCTTACCACCTAATCTGAAAATACACAATGTATGTCATATTTCCATTTTGAAAAAGTATGTACATGATGCTACTCATGTAATCGATTGGAATGACATACAGGTGGAACCAAAAGGATATTTTTAGGTGGAATTAGATTGTATCCTCAACAAGAGGGAAATTTTTCTCCGGAATCGCACCATTGGACAGGTAAAGGTGCAATGGAAGCACCTTAGTCCAGATGAAGCAACCTGGGAATTGGAAAGTCATATGCGGGAAACATATCCAATTCTGTTCCAGGAAGACTCTGATGATGAATAAGCAACATCGATGATGATGTTGAACTTAAGACGGGTGTTTGTAACCTACCTATTACTTGAAACATTTCATGTTTGTAGAAAAACATTACTATAATTTTTATTGTAAAGTTTTATGACAATGACCAAGGATGGTCAAGGATGACTGTAAATGAATAATATTATTATTTAATAAATTAAAATAGGAGACACTCACCCAAAGAGACTATTGAAGAGTGTTCACTGACCCACTAGGAAGAATGGAATCTGGTGTAGAAGGCAATGGACAAGTGGCAACATCTGCACTAACTTACTAGCTGTTGCAGGGAGCAACTTCCCTAAAAATGTGGTCATGTTCCCCAAAGATGGTGGAACTGAGCTGATGGATCATTGAATGCAAAACTGACCCAAAATACCTAGGCAATATTTTATAAGCCATCGAATTGAGCAGAGGCTCACAACTTTTTCCTTGTGGTGTTAGTATTGAGCACACACGAGATTCAATGAGGGGAAGCTATGTAATGAGTTGCAGAGTAAGATTGTCTTATTCCTGCGGAGTGCAAAGTTAGAGTTATGTATGCAAGTCTATATGATTGTTGAAGTACACAAGAGTGATATGTATGCAAGTCTCCATGATTGTTGAAGTACATATGAGTGGTTTGTATGCAAGTCTTCTTGATTGCTGAAGTACAACCTGGGTGTCCAAAGTATCTTCGTCCGTGGTTCAGTGAACAGGCTCGAGGGTCCAAAAGCAAGTGATATTGGATGCTTTCTGGAGAAGGTTGGGAGGAACGGTCCTCTTTGGGTGTTTGTCCACCCTATCGGTTATCAGGTTCTACTCGTTTTAATTTATTTACTTTTGAACTATTGAACTATCTTCTGAAACTGTATGTTTATGCTATCTTAGTTTTTCTGGATGTACCCCAGTTAGCTGTTAGGAATGATTAGATTTCTTAACTGATAGATTAATTTTGTGCAATGAATGAACGAATAAAGATTGGAAAATATAGAATGAATGATCATAAATTTCTTCCTATATTTTTCCTTTCACCATAGGTGATGTACTCTAGTACAGGAAGATGTTTAATTAACTTGGATTAGAAATGGTAGGATGATGCTAAAAAAAAGAATAATTATGTATATCATATATAGATTTCATTTTACTGCTCTAAATCGTATTAATATATTGTTATTTCATAAACAGTTGACATTCATAACTTAGCAGTATACTTCTTGTTTAAAATCAACATAGGTTTTTACACAGAAAAACATTATAAAACCTAGATGAGTAAATATTGCCTTATAAACTATTATTGATACACAGGTTTTTCATCTTTTACATAAACTGAACAACATTCAAATAGAAGAGCTTATAGTATCCAAATCTTAAATAAATTAACAATTGTTTATACAAAAGTATTATATTACTATTTCAATATCCCTATCGAACTATACACAACCATTACAAAATAAACAAGCATAATGTGCAAAGCTCTTATATACTTTATAGAATCACAATAATTTAGAAGTATAGGGTTTAAACATTCTTTTAAAATATTCCTAGATATACCCTACAGGATTCGATCTTCATAAACAAAGTATTGTATAAAATACCAAATCGAAACAGAGTTCTGGAAAACGCATACAAATTACATTATGAAATCATTTCGATACTGCTCATATTTGATCAACACGCAGTATACATTCATAATAAAATAACATTACAGGTTCAAAGAATAGTCAGGGTTAAACCCTGTAAACTAATATACAGTATGTATTATCTAATACCATTCCAAGTTCAGGGTCGAACCCTAGTATATAGTCTATAACAATATCAATCTATGTTAAGGGTCAACCCTGTAGACATTCATCAATATATTACAAAGAATCGTCGTTAACATTATAACAATGTAATATGGTCATAGCCATATATATATTTTAAACAGTACCAAAAATCAAACAAACAAATCACATAAATTATTATGGTTTATATATCAAGGGTTCGAGACCCGTAGGGGCTCAACCTAAAAGTATTATGAAATGGGCGTAACATAACTCAGGAAAAATAAACAGTCGACCACGACAGGGTTAATCACAACACCAGTAGGTGTAAACTATTTTTAAGCTACACTTAATGTATCAAAATAATTAGATCTCGATGGATACAACATCACCATCTAGACAGAGCCGATGGAATCTAAGGGATACAACGCTGCCATCTTATCAAAGAAATAATTTATTTAAAAGTCAAGGGTTCGAGTCTCTTGAGAAAGAGCTCACCCAGTCATATTATTTACATCTAATGAATTTAAGAAACATTGACAGGGTTTAGGGTTTAAACACTGTAGTAATCGAAACTAGTGACATTTCAAACACCGAACCAACACAATAATAAAAGCTAAACACAGAATCAAGTTAGGGATTGGACCAAAGCAGTTACGCATTCATCTTTTAACCATCGAAATAATATTTCTTCCCAGACAACCTTGTTACAAATTGTATTCAAAATGATAATGACGGAAGGCTTTTACATAAACATCATTTCCAAACCTAGAAATTAAAAACCCATAAAATGCATGGAGTAGTTTAACCATACTGTAATCTATCCAAACATTTGCAAATTTCCAACAAAGGCTTCAAAACCAAAACATAACCATATAAAATAAACAAGAGATAAATAGTAACAGTCTCGACAGAGACTAGATGCAAACATGGAGAAGCTTAATGCCATAGCTATCTTTTAGAAATGCTAGTCAAATCCCAACTTCAAAAGTTACAAACTTTTATTTCTTTTAAACGCCCGAAGGCTTACAGAAGTATTCACACCAACACTAACAGTTTGTTGACAGAGGATGCTTCATGGGAGAAACCGAGGGCTTACTGTGGTATCCATACCACCAAAGTTGCCAAGCCTTTAGCTTTGACGAAGCCAAGGACACCAGAGCAGACCTAAAACTATTTAGAACCCTCCTTCCATTTAAAATAGAAACGTTTAGTCAAAATAGGAAATGCAAGAGTCAAATAAAAGGTTTAGTTAAAAGAAATTACAGTGCCTCCATTATCATACCTTGAACATAACAGGAAAGACTGGAGGAGAGGCCGCTACTCCCCTATACGACTGAATCCAAAGCAAACATCTCTACAATGACCACCTTATGACCCTAAGAACTATCTCTATGAGAACTTCACCTTCCAAAACTGTGTAGGGTTTTCCAGAAGGCCTTTATGGCCGAGAGAGCTCGGCTCTCCAAACCCTCGAACAAGTAGAAGTTTACAATGCCAAATGCATCGAAGAACTAGGGTATTGTCTCCAACATGGTAAATATTTCACCAACCTTCAAGAGGCTCATAAATGAGCAAGGTTGGCATCCACTACACATTCAATTGTTACCCACATTTGTATATTTTAAACACAACGGTTTCCATTCGAATTCCATTTCACAAATGCGCCATATACCTTGGTTAATGTCTTAAATACTAATGTTATGTTATAACATTTAAACCAATGTTAAATAGTGATACACCATCACCTTGATAAAAGCCATTAGGGCTAGAACAACCAACCCATAGTTAGGGTTAGTATAATATTTAATATTTGCAATATAATTTATATAGCTAGGAATAATCTTAGCCTTTGTAATCTAGGAAAACATTATCCATTTCATGCATCAAGTCCTACCTGTAACCTGGACAGAGTAATGTATCATGCGTTAGCTGTAATAGCTAAGTAAGCCCAAGGTGACGCCAGAACTCTCTTGCCAAGCAAAAAGGCTTCACACATAATCAATATTAATACAGAAACATATTACGACATAAGAATGGCAAGCTAAATATCAAACGTTAATAAATGAGAGATAATATTTGACATGAAATATTTAAGCATTGAATATCAACTCAAGTACATTATGAATCATTGTACATAATAACCAGACGATCAATGGTTTATAGATAAAGATACAACTGAATTCATAAGTAGTCTCAAACATTAAAAAGGACTCATAGTCCTACTTCCATGCTTTAATGATAAAAGAAATAAATGACGATTTCATGAATTTCAGAATAATATCGATGATTATATAAGACATTTAAACAAAAATAATTTAAGAGAAATTCCGCAAAGATAATGCTGTAATCGGGACAGTATCCTATTAGCTTTAGACATAGTTT
The DNA here is from genome assembly GCA_027924585.1 of Larix kaempferi. Classification (NCBI taxonomy): domain Eukaryota; kingdom Viridiplantae; phylum Streptophyta; class Pinopsida; order Pinales; family Pinaceae; genus Larix; species Larix kaempferi. The sequence continues at coordinate 48,883,717 of BSBM01000510.1, forward strand.
CACATATCCACCTAAATGTCATTAAGACACTTTTAATAATCGACGACAGTTTATAAAACAAATAAGTGTCGCATTCAAGAGTTTAAATTAAGCAGTAATTATTGATGCTAAACATACACTTTTATACTTCCGCATAGAATTTAATAGCGAATAGACTGCTTAGAAATTTTTTAATTTTTTATGAAATTTGGGGATGTTACAGTATCAAATATATAATAGGCTAGTGAGTCAAGGAAAAATAGATGTTTTTTACATGATTGGCCTGCTCCGATAAGTAAAGATACTTGTTCCTTGGGTCTCCATTACTCTAATTCCTTTATTCTCTTATGTATGTATGATTTTGTGTGCAATGTATGCTTATATTTACGACTGATGCGCTACTGGTAACTCCATGTAATCCCACAAATTATAACATTGGTCACCATTGCCGGTAGTACTAACCCGAGACATGAAGCATTCGTATATATGGTGAGTGAGAGGGAAATTAGAGTCTGGTGGAACCAGAAGATTGCAACTTACATACATAACTATGCTAGAAGGAACAAACTAATGCTTGCATAGGCCTATGAAAATTTCTTCACTAAATCCCATGAACGATGCATAGAAGCTATTCCTCATGAGATAAAGAAATTCCTCGATGCGGTTTATGACCAAGTTGGACGCCCATAATGAAATACTCTTAATGCACAAGATTTATAATTGAGGAAGAACGAATCTGTACGAGTGGCTCAAAAATATATGCGAAGATTTCTGTGAAGAACAAGCCATGGAAGAAAGATCATTAGTTGATTAAGTCCGACCCATATTTCATCGACCTTCATGAAGAATTTCTCTATTCAATACTGAGCCTTCTATATAAGTTCTTAATTGAAAATGGATTTGGTCACATAGTTGAGCCACAACCTCCATTGGACATTCCTGCCTCATCAAACTGGGAACAAAATAAAAAATAGTGGGAGCGTTTTTAAAAAGAACGCGAGTGGGATACCTTTGAATAAATGAAACCCATTGTTGAATCCACCTCCATCGAATAATAAGAGTTGGGTTGGAAATTGGGTGGTTGCAGAACATGTGATCTAAATAGAAAATTGATGTTGGTCAACATAAAAAGACAAGCATGAAGCCCTGTAAGAAGTCAACTTTGCTCCAACAAATAAGTTAACTCCACTTTGACAAAGAAGTCAACTCCGCTTCGACAAACAAATAACATACATTCAGAGATTAGAAAGATAAAATAGGTATGTTAACGCCTACATTTCTCACACATGCGACATTTCGACGATTCTTTCAGTAAGGTGTCATCAACATAGAGAAATGCAGCTCACCACAGGCATCCTCAACAAATCCATAAAACAACATGAGTCCAAAGTGCCAAAAATCAGTCAAAAGAAGGGGTCGCGCGGCTAATACACTGTTAAATTGCACTTTAGCGTAGGTTATGAGAACAATGCCCGTGCGATACCTACGCGACTATTGCTTCGATAGTAGTGCTACTGTCCAAGCGATGGGACCACCTACTTCCCATGATGCATTGAAGGCTCAATCATCTCCAAGGATTCAAATTCAGCTCCTCACACACTTGGTGGCATTAACTACCCCCCTTGGTGTACCTTGAAACTAGTTCATGGGGAAGATGAGTTCACATTTGGATCTAGTTTTTTGTTAGCCACCTCTTAGCCTATAAAAGGAATCCATTGGCATGCATTTTGTAGAGAGAAATAAAGAGCAAGGTTATGCTGCTGGATTTGTGTTGGAGTTTCATCATAGCCCACCTCTTCCTATCATTTAAGCATTCTCAAGCTCCCTTGCCACCTTCCTTCAAAGGGCAAGTTCCTCTCCATTGTTCCACCATTGACTTAGCATATAGTTTGGAAAAAAAGGCCTCCCTAATGGATATCGTTGGGTTCCCTTGAAGCCCACACCTCCTAGGTGTTGTACAATTTGTCCATTGGGAAATGCAAAAGTGGTTTAGCATATTTTGGATTGTTATTGGAGTTTGCATTCTCCCCCCAACTCTTTTATTTTTCTTTTTATCCATATTTATGTTTTTTTATGTGAATTGCATTAACAATCTATTGCAGGATCACTTGGAGGAAAAACAACCACCCACACAGGGGCTCCAAGGATTGAGGCCTTGCTGCAGCCTACAAGGCCTAGCCCCTTACCAAGTGGAAGAGTGTACACTTGTGCAATTTTTTCCACAACAGTTCTAATGGTGACTCCACTTCTTTTTTTTCATTTCTGATTTAACTAGGTTGTTTTATGCTAAGTAATTAATTCTGGTTGTTGATCATTTGCAGGAGATCAAATATTCCACCTCTTGCCCCAGAATTCGGTCCCGATTAGGCCTCAATTAATTTTCACATAGTAGCATGGATCCCGGCCTCTCGGCCACGCTACCAGCATGGAAATAGATTCGACAGACACGATACCACCGCATGTAATCAGTTCATGACCTGCGCGACCTCTCGTATGGTTGACCCGCGTAGCTTGTCAATGTATCACCTGCGCTACTAGCACACCTTTTTTGTATTTCTCCGCGCTAACTGCGCAAAAAAAGTATTATTTGGCCACGCTATAGTATTTTATTTGTTTTTTATCTGCATAGTATAATTTGGAATCCCAATTGTTGCTTACTAATGAACTCAAATTAAGTTAAATTCGTATAATTACTTAGTTTTTTTAGTAGTTAGTCCACCTAGATCAAGATTACGAAGTAAAGAGTTCATCTCACTTGAAACGTATCTAGGTAACCAACCTTGAGGCTTTCAACGGGCCTCATTGTTGTCACTAGTATTCAAGACCATTCTTGTTTATGCATAGTTGACATGTTTTTAGGACTAAAGCTAGTGTAGAATACACTTTTTGCACACAAGCAAGGACCTAAAGAATCTTGTCTCCCGAAGTATGCTCTTCACCTCGCACTTCATGTGAGCTTGGTGAATCAGAAAAGGGTGAGAAGTGTGAAATACTTCCATTGCACACTTTTAAATTAGTTAGCATTTTCATTTGCAAAGCACCATGAGCATCTTTTAGAGATAACAATATATTTGCATTTACTTTATATACATTTCTTGTTAATTTGACGACAATCGATTTGTTTTCATCACATGTGTTTGCACCACTAGCACACACTAAGAGACCTAAAGAGTCTTCCGATCCTAGTATGCTCTTCACTTCGCACTTCTTGTGAGATTGGTGAATAAGAAATGTAGGAATTGGGAAATACCTTTGTTACACTCCATAAGTGAAACTCAAACCCCTTAAAATCAACTTTGTAATTGTCCAACCAACTAGAATCCTCCACAAGAGGTCAAAAAACAATATTTTAATTAGGTAGGATCGATTGGGCTAGGCATCCATTAATGCCCACCAATCTAGTTTCATTAGCAATATTTTGAAACATATCATTGTTGTCTTATAGGGTACTTACAAAATCTTGCTATAAGCAAGTGTTCAAAGAAATCCCAGACTAGAAGTGCACCGTGACCAAGGAGGTGAAATCCGAGGTATAGTTTCCCTGCTCTCCTGAACAAGCCACTTAACTTGTTGTAGGGAGATGACACTATACCGTGCAGGCCAAACCACTGATCCACACTTGACGCGAGGTATCTTAGTGGCCAAACTTAGGATATCACCAAGGAGCAATTGTGAGTGCAATTGACTCCTGAAGTTAGATATTTCCTTTGGGAGGTGTTGCCAAGTCTTCTCGATTGGAACATTGGCCCCATTGGCGATAGAACTAGCTCTTTGTTACCTTCACTAGTCGATTGGTGCGTGGATACCATCATCACCATCAATTGTGGTTTTGGGAGGCCCAATTATATTTGAGAGGAAGGACGTTAGGTCTTTTTAGGGAATTTACATTTATTTTATTATTAACTACAAGTTCATTTAACTCGTAATTAAAAAGAACCTACATGTGGGAACTGATGCACTAAAACCAACTTTGCACATATCACTCATTTATTGCACCATATTTGCATCTGTTGTGGTTGGCATATTTTTGCATTTGTTCAATTGTTTTTAATTCCACCATCACTCTCATTTGAAACAAATCCTTCACTATTTAGGAACAAAAAAATTTCCTGAGATAGTCCTCACGATTGCAAGGCCTATCCCCTCTTTCGAGGGGTGTTTTTACACCTTCTCCTCGTGGTTCACATGGGAGATACTCTAGCTGGGGCCATTCCCAGGCCACATTGATAGGATCATCTGGTCAAGGCCAAGCCTTTCTAAGTGAATTTTCTCCTCTCGGAGAAGGTAGTAATTACACCACTTCTTCCCCCATCGGAAGAGGTACCCCGTTGATTCTCCCCTCGGAGATCCTTCGGTTCCCTTTGACCCATCCTCTTTTGTAGGAGGTCAACCGTTGTTCGCAACACCACTCGGGTCTCCCCCTCATGGAAATCACATCCCACACACAATGGAAGGACCAAATCCCCCTACCCTACAATTCATGGCTAAATTAAATCTACCAAATTTGTCCAAATTGATCAATGATCCCATACCACATGATACAACATGGATGACTATTCCAAATAAAATTCCCTCCGATATCCATAAATATGAAGGAAAGCAAGGGGACGACCCCGCTAACCATTTCATGTCTTTTCACTTATGGTGTTAATATAACAACATAGTGGATGATCCCGTGAGGCTTCTCCTCTTCCAGCGTACCCTCATCGAAATGGCAGCAAAATGGTACGTAAACCTAGCTAGAGAAACCCATGCCACATTCGTTACATTGGCCATTGCATTTATCACTTACTCCCAGCTTTCGATACGACATGACCTAGGCCTTGAAATTCTCATGTATTTTCGACAAAATACTTCTACCCACATCGTGTACCATATCCATGAGTGGCGTAGACGCCACACATTGTGAAAAATTGAAATACAACCACCCTTTTTGTTGGATTGGTTTATTAAATCTCTCCAACCCACCATAGCTAAATATGCCACAAATTCCATGTCGCAAAGAGAGGAAGAGGGTATTCTCAAAGCACAACTTTTCGATCTCATATATGCAAAATCTGGCTACCTATACACTATCCTTTATGATGCCCCTCGACAACGTTCGTTAGATCCTACACCTTCGGGCTCATCACATTCGACGGATGGGATTATTGGGTCCATTTACCACTTAGGAAAGGTTCCTCCTACCACATCAGTTCCATTTAATATGGTTCCAAAATACCCATCTGTTCCATTTGCATTGGTACCCCCTACACCGGTACCAACCCCACCAGTTGGTTAGTTACAGTACATACCATATAGTCCTACTTACCCCAACATTAGCCAAACAACGACGGTTCCTACATTGTTGTTCCTACATCTACATTTTATGGAGCGCAAAACACATTTATCCAACCCTTGGGGTATAACCCTTATGATCCTTTACCATACCCAACTGGTCAGCAAATCGCACCCCACATAGGTTAAACCTAGTTCAACCCTCTTACGCTCAACAAGGTCAAAATATTGAGCAGTTGAACACTGCAAACCCATAGAATTTGAAGATTCAGGGGAAGAAGAAATGCAATAACAAGAAGAACCAACAACCGGCGCAAGGGGGCAATCCCCCTCCCCAGAAAAAACCAAAATATGTGTAAACAAAACACAGAGACTAACAACCCCCCCAAACAAGAGAATAACCCCAACCTGAGGACCAATTAATGCTACTCCATTTGCAGCAATTATGGTCATTACACACATCATTTTCCTCTTATACCCGACTTCCAATAGTTAGTTGAAGCTAAAAAGAAGATAATGACGAATCCCCCTCAGGACACAAACCCTCCCCAACCAAAAACCATGGTTTTGCAACAACCGTTCATGAATCAAAGGGTAGTTACACAGCAGCAAGATCCTCGCCCCCCGACGATGACTCTTTTCAAAATATCTACATGTTGGATATAAATCTTCAGACATGAGACAAGGGTTATGATAGGACTGAAACCCCCCACCTGGAAGGCGTTCCTATCCCCTCAGGGGTCCCTCTACAAATACCACGCCTGAATATGGAACAAATCCCCTGGATTACCAATGTTCCACTTCGGCGTACCCCTAATAACCCTCACATGAAAGCCACCCACAATTATAGTATTTTGGATGACTTGGCTCAATCGCTTGAAACCATTCCCACGTTAGAAGTGCTACAATCATGCCCAACCTAGCGAAAGGAATTACTCAATGCACTTGGCACCATCGATCCTTCTGACTCGTTCCTCATGACCTTTGATCTTGACAAAGGAGAACCACGACTACCATCGTCAGTCACATTCCAAGTTCCAGTCACCATAGAAAACGTTATGATTCATCGTTGTATCATCGATGAAGGCGGATCTACTTGCGTTATGTCCACAAAAGTGTGGAAATGTTTAGGGTCACCTGAGCTAGTCCCCTCGTCTATCACCCTTCTTGCATATGATGGGAGACCATTCCAACCAAGAGGATTGTACCAAAATGTCCCCATCGAATTGGGGGGCAAGAAGGTCATGATCAACATCGAAGTAGTCAACTCCGAACTCAACTAGAACATCCTCTTGGGGTGTAGTTATATGTACGCCATGAAGGCGGTCACCTCCTCGGTCTTCTGTATCACGATGTTTCCCTTAAATGGGAAGGTCATCACCCTCGACCAACTTAACTACTGTGACCCCAACACCACAAGCAATCTCGACAATGTCCTACAAACTGTACTCAACAATGATCAACCCTATGTTAACATTGCTCCTGGTATGTACAAGGACTCTAATTTGTTAGGAGTATATTCGGGACCACCACCAAAGATCCCCACATCAACCGATGGCCTAATGTGCACAATTTTCACCGCCAAAAATGGAGCCACCTCTATCTCAACACCATCATCAAAACTACTTTTGAGTCATGGCATTGAACAAACATTGAGTCCATTGATCCCAATAATCTTCTAAATCCCATTCTTGTACCCTCCCACGGTTGTACAATGGTCATCGGTTATGGCTCAGTTAAATCTACCTGTGCTCACTTTGGGTATCCTAGTATGGTACCTCACACCACCCTACCCAGAGATGGCTTCCAAACTAGTTTCTCATTATGAGTTTGTCCCTTTTTTGGCTACTACACCTGCAAGGCCCATAACACATTTAGTTACGATATCCCTACCTATGAAATCTGCGACTAAACCACAACTGGTCGTCGCTAAGCCCGCTAATGGGGGAACCAAACCAATGAAGTGGAAAGGTCCCCTCTTACCAAACCCCACATCTGATTCATCGACGGTTTCTAAGACTAAAGTAGGGGGCATCAACAAACAACAATTAAAATCCCTAGTTATGATCAATACTCCCACTAAAAGAGTCGCGCCTCCTTGTTCTCTTTGTGGGAATAAAATCCATGTGACCAATCTATGCCCCACTTTACCGGAGCTAAGGAATTTGCTTAACACTCCCGTTAGCACAACACATGCTCCAAAAATAGTGAAAGGAGGCACATCTCCCTCGCCCATATCTAAGTCCAAGACACTGCGTACAAATCACGCATGTGCCATATGTTCTCAGTATGGGAACTATACTCATCATTTCCCTGATCTCCCTCAATTTCAGGAGGCCTTGACAACCATTCATCTCACTCAGTGATGATAGAGAACCCTCACTCCTCAAACCCGGAATCAACATCTATTAATGTGGTCACCAAATCAATAACACCACCAGTCGTACCTCCCACAAATGTTGCTCCAGGAGCAATTCCTGTGGTAGAGCCTATAACGTTGCAAGATCTACTTCATTCTAATCTTACATCGATGACACCACATAATGAATGGTCTTCCTGTCATCATTCCACACATATGCTCCCTCATAGTGCCATCAATTGAATTATGGATCAAGTCAACTCCACGGAAGTACGAACACACTTTTGTACTCAAGCACCACGACCCTGTCAATCTTGTGGCGAGACCTCTCAGTTCTCGTTTCAGTCCCCATTTTACAAACTGAATGAGAATCCCACCTCAAACTAATGAGACTACAAGGTCAACTCCCCTCCCTCAATGACACCTCACAAGGGCCATGAACCAAGGAGGTAACACCTAGCTTTCTGGATACCATCGACACTGAATCTCATTTAAATGGTGTCCTCGTTTGCAGTGATTCCTTGTCTTCCACTGAAGATGTAGGCCACCTGCAAGAATTCCCCAATAATTAAAAACATCAGGGGGTTCTCCCCCACATCACAAACAAGACATCCAACACCACCTGTTGATATTCTTATTTATGCCACATTTTACTTTCTTTTTGCTAATACATTTTTTGAATTAGAAAGTAAGTGCATATCTTCTTTATGCAAATGACATCCCAGTCATACATCTACATAGGATACGTGGATAGTGTAAGTCGATGGTCCAAAAAAATAGCATCTGCTTCCTGAGATATATATACCCCCTCCCATTCCCTCCACCACACCAGTGGAGTCTGCTTGGGGGCACTTATGAATAACCAAGCAAAATACGATGTCGTAAAAGGTCTATTAATAGATTCCCTTCATTTGGGCATTCACCATCTGCGAGTGCACCTCGACTCATAACTAGTTGTTTCGCAGTTAAAAAATCTATTTTGTATCACTCAATCCACTCATCTTCCGAAAGTGTATGCGTGTGAACCTTCTCATTCGATAGTTTGAAACCATCACTTTCACACATGTACCTAGAAACACCAATGCATTCGCCGACTCCATCGCCAATGAGGTTTGAATTGGCACCTGCTACATAACTCGTCTGCATAGTCCCGCATATAAAACATACATATATATGTCTATGTGCCACACTTACTACTACACATACATGTATGCCATCATCATAAGTCCTAAGTTGATAACCACGTCCAAACATATATGCTAGTATCTGCCACTACATATGGATCACATCAACATATAGGCACCATAAACCATACATACATCACATACACAAAGAGATGCATAATCATGTACAAAAAATGACCCTCCTGGGGCATATACAACACAACCTTATGGGGGATAGATTATATACAAATAGCCTCCCATAGATTCATCAAAATAAAATACAAAATGGGGCTCATGGCCATATACAAAATCAAGCTGCCCCGCCAACAGGTAGATACCGGGGTCCCATGATAGCTAATGGCCGTACAACCTCCCCTCGTGCTACCTCTAGGTGGGGTCCTGGCCGTGGTCTCTGCCGATGAGGAGGAGATACTCCTCCCTGTACATCTCATGCCACATGGAACACTAATTCTAATATCTGCATTATATGCCTCCAAGTTGGCCCCCACTCTGCTGGTAGATGTAGTGTCAAGTCCAGTTCATCATCCTCCATATCGACACCTCCCCGATCATCAACACCTGCCGACATGGAACCCAGCTGCTGCTCCAAGTATGAAATAACGACTGCCATCCAGTCTCCTGCAGCTGCCCCACCCGCAGCAGCTCATCCTACACTCGCTCCTCCAGTAGGATCCCCTTCGACTGCTGCGACAACCCCTCCAATAAAAACACTAGTGCCACTCGCTAGTCAGTGTTGCTCACCCTATATGCTAATCAATTACAACTAACACACAAGATGCTCAATATAAATTGTCAACCCAGGTAGGTCTTTTATTTCAAAGGCAATTAACACAATCTATGCATAAACACTCAAGTAGCTGATTGAATGAATGGAGATAAATTATCCTACCTATCTACTCAGTCAAACTCATCTCATGGATAAAACTAATCTAATTCATCCATCTAAGAATTCAAAGTACAATTACCTTCCTACAAATATCAATCCAGCAGTTACTAATCTAGGAATAAATAAACTAGACTTACTTCTGCAAGAATTTAAATCCTAAAAATATCAAACTACAATATTCAATAACAACCTATCTAAGTCAAATCACAACTACTGTAACTCAATCATAACATGTCTAATCTAATAAGTTTAAGAAAGATAAACAACAGTAAAGAACTAGAATGAAACTTGAACCATAATTTGACTAAATTGTAAATCCTTAGAAAGATAAATGACTGAAAGGAATCAGAGCTGAGCTTGACTGTAACATCTAACTAACACACTTTGCATCAAAGGAAAACTAACCTACATAGACGATTATCACACCACACTGTTGTAGCACACCAAAGGAAATGCAATTCATAAACAATCTACTGTTGTAGCTAACTAGAAATATACCTACCGTAATTCCACATTGGAAATAACTGAAATGAACTACAACATCTACCTAACTAGGCAATCTCTGTGAGAAGGCGGGCCCTGGCCTTCTAACAGAGATTCCGTGAACTAACACAAAGTTATAAAGAAATCTGCTCCTTGTATTAAAATAGTGAATCACAGTCACACTACTCTGTTACAACTCTCATGATCAAATGTTAATTAGCCAACCCCAGGCTCAGAACGCCTCTTTACATTTATACAAAAATGACATGAATTCATTCCACAAATATTGGGAAGCCTTGAAAATCTATGATCTTCAGGTTGCCGAATTACAATAGAACAGTTGCATCCATAAATGAACTTTGAATGAGATAATTTCGTTCAGGCCTGAGCCGTTACATGCTGTCAGCAGACTGGAATAAATTCTAACTGATTGGACTGGATGATTAATTGGATGCTCTGTCGTGGCCCAATCATAGCTGGCCTCGTGGAGGAACACTTGAACTGTCACAACAATTTGTGGAACTGTACTGAGGAAGGAACAACTAGTGCCACGTATGCCTCTTCTCCAAAGTTTCAGCGAGCTACTACACCTGTGGTCTTTCCAAGGCTTCTAAACTATCTTTGTCAAGTCAATTCATATTAGCATAAATCAAAATATAGAGTTCATAACCATAAACAAATTAGGCATTAATGAAATGAAGCAATAATAAATTATACCTATTGCAATCCATGCTCTACTTAGGAAGATATTTGCTTAGGATATGGAATGGTGAGGCAAAACAAGGAAAAAGGTATAGATAAGTGTGGTAAAAAAAGGGGCTATTTTGGGGCCCAATAGTCAATCTCTCCGATCCCGTGGTCATCGAGGTGGCCATACAGGCCCAATATCTACATCACAAAGGGAAAACTATCATCAGTACATGATAATCATAGGTATGTATCAAATGTGTAGAAATCAAAAGATGTACACATATCTATAACTATGAAAAAGTACAAATCATAAAACATACATGAGGAATCGAACCCCCACTGAGGGGAGACAGCTCCAGATCTCCCTTGTAGTCCATCCCACTCTAGGGGTACCTCTCGATCTAACCAATGAGACCCTCCCACACATCTATAACTTGTGGGGTAAAGTATGTCCGCACGGGCCCACCTCCAGCACGGGGCATAATCTGACCCCAATACATCATACGGGGATCCTGAGGCCCCCTAGGAGGAAACACTATGAGTGGCCTCAGAGATGGGTAATGCTTGAATAAATATGAGCACAACATGCTCCAAAAACAGAAAGTGGTCCTAAAACCTACCTGGTGCAGATCCATCATCTACGGGGTAATTGCATGCAGCAACAAAGGACCCCATGCCACCATCCGAATTTCCAACACCTTCTGGACAATTTCCAACTTCCCTTCAGTAATCCTGTTGGGAGATGCTACCTCAAACAATCGCACCATGGATGTCGCCACAACCCGCACAGGAAGAGCCCTCAGATGGCTCATCAAAATCTGACCAGAGTTTATAGCACTCCAGTCACCATCACTTAATCAATCCACCAAACCGAGGATTGTATCTCCCTCCACCTGAGGAGGGTAAGGCTCTCTCACTCCCCGATGAGACAACCCCATCAGAAAGTAGATATCCCAACCCATGATGATCATGTCCTTTCAACCAAATCCGAAGAATCCTCTATCCAGGTCCCACATGTCTAACAACCTCCACAACAAATAATTCGACGACCTGATCAAGGGGCACTTGAAGAACTTCAAGAGCCCCGCCTCTCGTAAGATCTGTGTTGCATGAATGTTCCCGAGTACAAAATCAAAAAGAGTATTGTAATCCCTCTCCGGCCACTCAACCACACCTGTGTGGGCCATGAGTAGCTGAAAACCACCTACACAAGGACAATACCCATCCATTAAACATACACATCTAAATAACACTTAAAAATAGCACAGTCTCACTTAAAAATAGGATATAAACTTTTTGCTTCGAGGGGGGGTTGATAGGCCCTACAAAATCCAGAGCCCATCTATCAAAAGGTTCAACCACCAGCTGTGGCTGAAGAGGCATTTCATCTAGTCTATTTGGCTGGCCCATTCTCTAGCAGCTGTCACAAGCCTAAACATATTTTTTCGCATCTCTAAATATTGTTGGCCAAAAATACCCTATCCTTAATACTTTATGACTAGTTCTTTTGTGAGCAAAATGTCCCCCACAGGGCTCATCATGGAAAGCCTTCAAGATACTGTAAATTTCATCCTCTCTTACACATCTTCTTATTTCCAAATCTGGACCTGTGTAGAAGAGTTTCCCATCTATCCAACAGTATCTAGCACTCTGTTGTACGATCATTCTTTTTTCTCTCTTTGATAGGTGTGCTAGAAGCTTGTCTGCGGCTAAATAGTTAGAGACATTTGGGTACCATGGGGAATAAGATGAGACTGCAAATGAATGTTCATCATGGAAGGAATCTTCGACTGGTAAACTATCATCATTGTTAGTAAGTCGAGATAAAAAGTCAGCAACAACGTTTTCCTTCCCTGGTCTGTCAATAATTGTAATGTCAAATTCTTGTAACAGTAACAACCATCTAGTTACTCTAGCATTAGTGATAGGTTTATTCATTAAGTACGTAATGGCTGAGTGATCAGTGTGCACAAAAGTGGAATATCTAGTGATGTAGTGTCTAAATTTATTGATGGCAAAAACAATGGCAAGGAACTCTTTCTCTGTAACAGTGTATTTCAATTCAGCAGGGGCCAAGTTCTTACTGATGTAATAAATTGCATATGGAGCATGACCTTCCTACTATCTCAATACTGCTCCAGTGGTAGTATCCGAAGCATCTGAGGAGATATGAAAAGGCAAATCCCAAATGGGCCCTCGTAAGATAGGTGTTGTGGACAACCTTTTCTTAAGTTCAGTAAACGATTTTTGGCATGCATCATTCCAATCAAACTATACATCCTTCATCAACAGGGTGAATAAAGGAGAAGCTAGTTTGGAAAATTTTTCTATTAATCTTCTGTAATAAACAGCATGCCCTAGGAAGCTACATACCTCTTTTTGTGTTCTAGGAGTGGGTATGTTTTTAATTACCCTAATTTCGGATGGATCTACTTGGATACCACTAGCAGAGATAAAGTGTCCTAGAACTACACCCTCGCTCATCATCGTATGGCACTTTTCAGTGCTTAAAGATAGTTGGGTTTGTTCACAGCGTTCCAAAACTCTTTCTAAATTTTTCAGTGCTTCATCAAAACTACTACCGTATAGAGTGAAGTCATCCATAAACATTTCCATGCAATCGTTTACCATCTCAGAAAACATCCCAATCACAGCTCTCTAAAATGTGGTCGGTGCATTACACAACCCAAAAGGAAGTACCCTATATGCAAAGGTGCCCCAAGGACAGGTGAAGGTGGTTTTGTCTTGGTTTTCGAGAGCAATCTGGATCTGATTATAACCACTGAATCCATCCAGAAAGGAAAAATACTTTTTTCCAGAAAAGTTGTCAAGAACCTGATCAATAAAAGGTAGGGAAAAGTGGTCTTTCTGCGTTGCTTTATTTAATTTTCTGTAATCTACGCAGACTCTCCATTTCCCATTTGTTTTTGGTATGATCACGAGTGAAGAAACCCACTCACTGTCTGAAATTGGGTATATAAATCTTGCTTCAGAATTTTTTTGGATTTCCTCTTTCACAATGTACCTTAAATTCGGGTTATCCTTCATTGTGGTTGGCACACTGGCCTGGAGTCGCTTTTGATGTAAATGTGGTGGGTACACAGATTAGAGGGGATACCCTTCATATCTGCGTATTCCCATGTGAAATCTCCTCTGTGTTTATTCAGCAAAGTGATCAGGCGTTCTAGCTCATCGGGCGCAAGATTCGAATTAATGTTCAATGTTTTTCCCAGCTCGATTTCCACTAGAATGCTTTTTGAATTTTTAAGTACTGAAATTATATTGGCATCATTAACTAGAGTCTCTTCCATTATATTTTCTTGTTCTTTTTTATCTAAGGTACTGTTTAGAATTTGGTAGGCATGTTTAGTGACAGATGTGGGCTCATTGATGAAACTGTTAATAGTGTCATCCTTTGTTTCATCCTTAATGGTTAAGGCTCTCCCTATCATTAATAATGGTTGAACGCCTTCTTCTTCCTCCAGATCCACCCAAAGTGGAGTTTCAACTTCTAAGCTTGGTCGGGTTGGAGGGTATAAAGTCAGGCTTTTAATTTCAGTCCTATCTGAGATAGTCATGGACCCCGGCCGACAGCGGATGCAAACATCTGTTGTGGCTAACCAAGGTCTTCCCGGGATCAGCGGGTGTCCCCCTAGCTGTGACTTCGGTTGCAAAACCAACAAGTCTGTAGGGTATTCCCATGAATCGATAGAGACTATGAGGTCGTCTAAGATTCCCTCGGGTTTGATTGCTGATCTGTCATCAAGTTCTAATATGGTAGGGGTTGGTCGAAGATTAGTGAGTCCGAGTTTCTTCACAGTTTCTATGGTCATAACATTGATAGCTGCGCCTAAATCTACCAAAACATTAGGTATCTGAGTGTGTCCTATGTGTACTATAACAATAGGGTTTCCAGGATCATCATACTTAGCCAAAGGAGTCTTACCCATTATTAATTTAGAGAGTTTCCCCATTACATGGACAGTGGGAGGATCCCTAGGCTTTCTGCCTGGTTTTTTTACACATAGCTCTCTAACGGTCTTGGCATAGATGGGAATGTCATGGAGGGATTGTAACAGTGGAATTTTGACAAATAAATTCTTCAATTCACCTAAGAGATTGAACCAAGGTTGTTCCACTGTTTTTTGTAGGGCCAAGCCTTCATGATATGGTGGTTCTCTTGTCGGTTGTATAGGTTGTGTTTCAATGTATATTTCTTCTTGTGTTTTAGCTGGTGTTTCGGTAGGCATTTCAACATCCTCAATGATAGGGATTGCTGTGTTAACTGAATTCTCAAATTGTTGATCCATTCTTGCTTCAGTCACAGAGGATGGGACATCCTCAATGATGATGGGTTCCACTACCCTCCCTGATCGTAAGTGTATGTCATTGCATGGAATTGGGGAAATGGCATAAGCATGCATGTTGGCAGTCTCAAATTGATGAATTGCTTTATTATCCAGGTTGGGGTTAGGATGAGCAGGTAGCTGTGGTCGTAGTGGTACATTCATGGGTGCAGAATTGCTTTGAAGTTGCAGTTGTGGCTGCTGATACTGTTGGTGAGGATACTATTGAGGAGGATACTGTTGATAAGAAGTTTGGTGATGAGGAAAATTATTTCCTGGGTAGGAATTTCTCCAACTGTGAGACCAGTGAGCTTACTGGTTTGATTGTTGTGCGCGTGGCATCCAAGGGTTAGGATTTTGCATTGAAGTTTGAGATGGATTCCATTGGTTGTTAGAATAATGTGAATGGAATTGTGTCTTCATATTATTCCAAAAAGGTGATAGATCTAGGTTCATACCTTGATTCTGAGGCTGCCAAGGCTTCTTCTGGGCGATAAAATAAGCTTGTTCCACATCTGAAGTAGATTCCTTCAGGACTGCTTTGACTTTGGGTAATGAAGGACATTCCTTGGTATCATGATCCAATTCACATATCCTACATACCTCCACCTTGTCAAGTGGACATTCTTTCAATGGGTGCTTCTTTCTTCATTTGGAACAGAATACACCAAGTGCCAGGTCTTCTACTGCTTTCCTCTATTTTGCTCTTAAGACATACAACTCTGAGGAAATGGAACTCATCATATATGTTATAAAATTTTCCAGAAGGTTTCCAATTTCTTCCTGAGTGGCTCCTCCACTAGCTGACTTCTGTGTCCTAGTGAAGACATCTCGATCTCATTCTTTGTCCCGATTGTTGGTTCTGGAGGATCCCCTCGAATATCTTTGACATATGTCGACAATCTTTTCAAAGGGTTCTTTTGAGATATCCCCCTTGCCCAATAAATTCAGCATGTCTAATCAATATTCTCTAATCCCACGTAGTAAGATAATCTTGAGTACATATTTCCCAATATCGGCATGACCAGACCACTATAAATTGTATAACAATCTCCCAACAAAATATTCCAAGCTCTCCTCTTCCTTCTGAACCATTTTAAACAATTCTTCCTTCCTATCTCTAGTTCTAAAATATTCTTGCTATTTGGAAAGGAAGGTTTGTTTCATTTGATCCCAAGTAGTAATGGTCTCACGACCCAAACTCATGAACCAACACAGAGCATTTCCTTTCAGGGTGGCTGGGAATAATTTTAGTTTCTACGCACTAGAGGTGTAGTCATAACTGCGACAAAGGATGTCGAACTCAAAAAGAAATTCATCTGGATATTCAGAGGACTTACCATGGAAGTTCGGGAGAACCAAGCATGAAGTATTCTTCATGGGGGTCGCCCTTGGTGTTTGCAGGATAGGGAATTCGAGTGTGACAATAGTGTCACCATGCTAATTATCTTCCACCTCCTCTTCATGGTTATTGTGGTGTTCATTATTTCCTTCACGTTATTCATTATCCATGTTGGTCCAAAATTTTAATGCTTCTGTCGCTCTTTCTTCCTCTGCCCTTGCTTCTTCTTCTCTCCTCCTTTCTTCCTCCCGCCTTCTTTCTTCTTCTTCTTCTTGGATATTTTCCAACCACTCCTATTTAGTGACTCTGTGCCCATTAATCTGATAGATCTCCTCTCGTCCCACTGCACCTGCAGCACTTCCCTTGTCTTCAGGAGGTTTCTTCTCCAGAATAGGAGTTGAAGGTCCCATTGCGTTCTCCACAGTTGATGCAGAAGTTTCAAGATTAGGGAGAATGGAGTTTCCTCTTCCTAAAGATGCTCGCGGTAGTCTAGTAGAAGAATCAACTCTGGAAATTATATAATCAATGTATGTCTATCTTCCCAAACCTTGGTTACGGCCACGACCTCTTCCACCTGCAATGTTAGTATTTTGAGGGGGTTCTCGAGTTTTTCTTCTTGTATTCATGCATGCTTCAAATAATAATAGCTAAAATGAAACTAATAAATCAACTACTATCTATGTCTATCAATTTTCATCCTCGGAAACGACGCCAAAATGTTGGTCACCCTATCTGCTAATCAATTACATTTAACACACGGGATTCTCAATATAAATTGTCAACCCAGGTAGGTTTTTTATTTCAAATGCAATTAGCACAATCTATGCATAAACACTCAAGTAGTTTATTGAATGAATGGAGATAAATTATCCTACCTATCTTCTCAGTCAAACTCATCTCATGGATAAAACTAATCTAATTCATCCATCTAATATTTCGAAGTACAATTACCTTCCTACAAATATCAATCCAACAGTTATTGATCTAGGAATAAATAAACTAGACTTACTTTTGCAAGAAGTTAAATCCTAAAGATATCAAACTACAATATTCAATCACAACCTGTCTAATTCAACTAACAACTACTATAACTCAATCATAACATGTCTAATCTAATAAGTTTAAGAAAGATAAACAACAGTAACGAACTAGAATGAAACTTGAACCATAATTTGACTAAATTAGAAATTCTAAGAAAGATAAATGACTGAAAGGAATCAGAGCTGAGCTTGACTGTAACAACTAACTAACATAATTTGCATCATATGAAAACTAACCTACACAGTCGAATGTCACACCACACTATTGCAGCACACCAAAGTAAATGCAATTCATAAATAATCTATTGTTGCAGCTAACTAGAAATATACCTATTGTAATTCCACTCTAAAAATAACTGAAATGAACTACAACATCTACCTAACTTGGCAATCTCTATGAGAAGGCGGACACTGGCCTTCTAAAAGAGATGCCTTGAACTAATACAAATTAAAAACAAAGATATAAAGAACTCCGCTCCTTGTATTAAAATAGTGAATCACAGTCACAATACTCTGTTACAACTCTCATGATCAAATGTTAATTAGCCAACCCCAGGATCAAAACACCTCTTTACATTTATACAAAAATGACATGAATTCATTCCACAAATATTGGGTAGACATGAAGATCTACGATCTTCAGGCTTCTGAATTACAATAGAACAGTTGCAACCATAAATGAACTTTGAATGAGATCGTTGCATTCAGGCCTGAGCCGTTACATGCTGTCAGCAGATTGAAATAGATTCTAACTGATTGGATTGGATGATTAATTGGATGCTCTGTCATGGCCCAGTCACATCTGGCCTTGTGGAGGAACACTTGAACTGTCACAACAATTTGTGGAACCGTAATGAGGAAGGAACAACTGGCGCCACGTATGCCTCTTCTCCAAAGGTTCAGCGAGCTACTACACCTGTGGTCTTTCCAAGGCTTCTGAACTATCTTTGTCAAGTCAATTCATATTAACATAAATCAAAAGATAGAGTTCATAACCATAAACAAATTAGGAATTAATGAAATGAAGCAATAATAAATTATACCTGTTGCAATCCATGCTCTGGTTAGGAAGATATTTTCTTAGGATATGGAGTGGTGAGGCAAACCAAGGAAAAAGGTATGGATAAGTGTGGGAAAAAAGGGGCTATTTTTGGGCCCAACATCTCCCCCAGCTATCCATTTGCATGTCCTCATGCAACAACCAACTAATATGAATCTGAGTCTTGTCCTTGTTCATGTTGAGCAAAAAAATTGAAGGAAATCGCAGGTTCCTTACCTACATCCAGAAATCCATTACAAGCAGCCCAATGTTCTCAGCACTGTTTCTCTTCTGCTTTGGTCAATGCATAATTATCCCTGTATTTCCCTACTGGCCACCATATGAGTGGAAATTTGAACTTGAGTCCTAGCCAGTGAAGTCCACACATCTTCATGCAATTAACATATCCTTCTACCCTGGGAAGAGCCTGTTTAAAATTCTTGAAGCAGTAAGGGTCCCTTTTCTTCAAAGCTGAAGAAGAGGTTTTCTGCCTGTGCTTGTTGCCTTCTAGGGAAAGATGATTTTGTTTGGAGATCAGGTCAACACAGGTAGAGATAACCTTCTCTTGCAACTTCTTCAGATGTTGAGTCTTCATAGGAGATAAGAGAATCCTTCCATGTTTTACAATGAGAACCTAAGGAGATTGAGGTTCACTCCTAATCCATAGATTGGAGTTGGCCTCATTCCTAGAAATTGTCTGAAAGGAATCTTCCCACTGCACATGATTATTAACAAAAGAGACAAAGTCCCTCAACTGAACATCTCCCAAGTAGGGAACAAGGTTAGAGTGAGAATCCATGAAACAAACTATATTATGCAAATATAATTCACATAACAAATTCTGCTCAAGGAAATTGCTTGCCATAAAGGTCTCTATGAACTAAAGAGAGGTCATCAATTGATAAGGTCTACATTCCTTTAAAGATTTCAATTTAAACAAGGTCATTTGTTCATACAGAAACATCGGATAGGAAGGGGATGGGGCTCTAGAACTTAGCAATTCCTGAGAGAGGGTATACATTTGGTCTTTCTCTTTCTGCATGGATTTGAATTCCGTCAACTCCAATTCTTTTTGAACCTCTTCCCACTGAGATATCTGAAAAGTTAATTCCTCTTCCCATTTCTACCTTAATTCTTTGATAGTCCTTCTATATTCAAAAAAGGGAACCATCCCTTCCTAACACCGATTAGCATGATATTTCCACTTCTTCACTTCAAGTTTCAATAGTGAAAGCTCTTTTACCAGGCCCTGAACCCTTCTATCATCTGCATATTCCTTCTCATCTGCATCTTTCTCATCATCAGAATCTAAATTAATAATTTCTTGAGATAATTTCATTCCTACCTTATCACCAGATGTCTCAGCCTTCTCATTTTGTATTGGCAGTGTAACAACTTCCTCTTCCATCAGTGTTGCAGTGGCCTCTGTATGTGTTGCAGTCTCAACAAATAATTTTGGGAATGATGGTTCTTGTTTGACAACATTCCCCTTATGAATCCCATCCTCAATAGCTTCAGTCTGAGTTGCAATCTCAACAAATAATTTTGGGGATGCTGGTTCTTGTGTGGTAGCATCCCTTCTCTGCAATTCAATCCTGGCAACTTCAGTCTGAGTTGCAACTTCAACAAACATTTTTAAGAATGTTGGTTCTTGTGTAACAACATCCTTCTCTTGTATCTCAATCTCAGCATCCTCTATCTGAGTTGCAACTTCAACAAACATTTTTAAGGACACTAGTTCTTATGTAACAACGTCCTGTTTTTCAATTTCTTTAGACTGCTGAGGTTGATCTTGTGTTACTTCCATGTCTTCTGAAAAATGAGACTGTCCCACGAATAATTCAGTATCCCTCGATGGCTAGGATTTCCTTTCTTCATCTTCTCCTGGTTCCAAATCAAGGATTATGTCTATTTCTGGCTCATTTCCTTCCATTGGCTCCACTGTAGGTACTTATTCTCCTTCATGCCTTGCTTGTGCAGACTTTCGTGCTGCTAAATCCAACATTGTGACTTTACACCATGCTAATTTGAATATATATCCACATTCTGGGCACACTACTTCTTCATGTCCTTCATTCCTCAAAACAGGAGGTGAATTCGGATTAATGTTCAATGTTTTTCCCAGCTTGATTTCCACTCGAATGATTTTTGAATTTTTAAGTACTGAAATTATATTGGCATCATTGACTAGAGTCTCTTCCGTTATATTTTCTTGTTCTTTTTCATCTAAGATACTGTTCAGAATTTGGTAGGCATGTTTAGTGACAGATGTGGGCTCACTGATGAAACTATTAATAGTGTCATCCTGTGTTTCATCCTTAAAGGTTAAGGCTCTCCCTATCATTAATAATGTTTGAATGCCTTCTTTGTTAAATTTTCAGAATTTACTTCAATCTGATCTAGGATCTTAACTGAGAGAACAACATGTACAGCAAATCTACAGCATATCAATCATGGACACAATAATGCAAGCACACAAGAGACATAGAGTTTACTTGGGGAAAACCATAAAGGTGAAAAACCCCAATAACTTCCTCAGAGATAGATAGAGAAATGATACAACCAGAATACAAGAGATAGTCTTCTCCTAGCAGCATAGACTCCTCCTCCACAAGTGCGCCACTCTCCCAAGTGTGAGTGAGAGAATAGAATGTATAAAATGAGAGAGACACACTCTCTATTTATACACTAACTTGACTTGACCTTTACTCAACTAGGTCGGCCTCAACTTAACCACTTAACATAATGCTGAATGGGCCTACCCCCACTAGGGTGGTCTAATAACCCTTTGACCCACATGGCCGACCCCCAATAGGGTGGTCTAATAACCCTTTGACCCACATGACTTATACAGGGCCGACCCCAACAAGGTGGTCTAATAACCCATCAAGTATAAGTTACGACACTTACAATATAAATGACGATACTTCTGTATAGAGGAATAATAACATCTCTATAGGAATACAATATACATATATGTGAAATACATTCCAAAGTTACATATACATCAACACTCCCTCTTAACTAGGAAGGTATTTCTCGACACAGGTCTTCTAGCACAAGTCATCTTCTCTGGATCATCGTCACTGCTGTTTCTATCTCAATCAATCTTTGAATCTACTCATCATAGGAAGTTCTACAGAGCCAGTCCTTTTTCATACTGGATGTAGGCCCACCACCTGCAGGTCTTCGTCATCACTGGCCATACTGTGGAAATCTCAGGACTTATTATGTGCGTCACAAAACCTTAAAAGAGTCTCTTGACTAGCAAGAACCCTAAAGAACATCTGAGGCCTTTTTCATCCTGTCCAGATCTCCAGGACTTATTACATGTGACCCCACCACAAAACCTCGAAAGAGAATCCTAGGACTGATTACAAGCACAAGGCTCAACCTATCGGATCTCCCAGGGAAGAAATTACATGTGGTCACCACAAAACCTCGAAAGAGCATCCCAGGACTGACAAGGCTCAACCTATCGGATCTCCCAGGGAACAAATTACATGTGGTCATGGAAAAAACTCGAAAGAGAATCCTAGGACTGATTACAAGCACACGGATCAACCTATCGGATCTCCCAGGGCACAAATTACATGCCATAGGACAAAACCTCGAAAGAGCATCTGCCAGATATCCCAGGGCACAAATTACATGCCATTGGCAAAACCTCGAAAGACTATCTACAGATCTCCCAGGGCACAAATTATATGTCCTCCCAAGCAAAACCTCGAAAGAGCATTTTCCAGATATCCCAGGGTACAAATTACATGCCATAGGCAAAACCTAGAAAGACTATCTACAAATCTCCCAGGGCACAAATTACATGCTTATCTGCACAACCTGTTCCATGGCCGTAGAGTATCAACCTGTTACTCACCATACATCATCCTGATGTACACATGATCATCCTGATCATCATCACTGCAACATCCTGCTGCATGTCATCTGGAGCAACATCCCGAAGCTCGTCATCCATGATCATCCTGATCATACAATCCATCTACCTGATGCATACCAAGTATCTACCTGATACATATCATCATACATGATCCACCTGATCATACAGTGTATCCACCTGATACAAATACAAATACATGATACATATCACCATACATGATCCACCTGATCATAAAATGTATCCACCTGATACATATACAGATACATGGTCCAAGCATCCAAGATGATGCATATACAAAAATACATACAAGTGATCCAACTGATCATATCCAGCATCCAACATGATGCGTACATACATATAAATGATCCAACTGATCATATCCAGCATCCAACATGATGCGTACATACATATACATATAAATGATCCAACTGATCATATCCAGCATCCAACATGATGCGTACATACATATACATATAAATGATCCAACTGATCATATCTAGCATCCAACATGATGCATACACAAAGCAGTAACTGGAGCATCGTCCTGATGCTCATCATCCATGATCCTCCTGATCATCATAGCATCGTCCTCTTCAGATCATCTCATCATCCACAAAGCACAACCCAGATGCACATCATCCAGCACTTGCACCACCGACATGGGAGAACACATCTACCGCCATTCGGGGAAGGCTCCAGCCCTTACTTTTTCACCATGGGAGAACACATCTACCACCATGTGAAAAATGGCTCAGCAATTACATCACGACCAAGGGATAACACATCAACCATGTCAGGAAAGCTCATGTGCATCTGCATCTTCCGGACTCATCACTTCCCTTTGGAAGGAACCTTGATCTGAAGTGCACCAATCCTCTCTGTGAAGTACTCAAATTGCACTCTGGCCAACGTCTTGGTCAATACATCTGCAACCTGCTCATCCATCGCAACATACTCTGCTTTGGCTGTACTCAGTGCTACGCAGGACTGCTTCCTGCTAAACCAAGAAATCACACCTGATCCCATACTGAAGTAGGACCCAAATGTGCTCTTCCTATCTGCAGCACTGCCTACCCAATCTGAATCAACATAACCCTACAGGTTAAACTTTTGATTTGCATCATACTTGAGCCCATAATCAACCGTGCCCTTTAGGTACCTCAGAATATGCTTTACAGCAACCAGGTGAACATCTCTTGGATCCATCAGGAACTGGCTCAATGTGTTCACCGCAAAGCAAATATCTGGTCTTGTGTTCGTCATGTACATAGAGGACCCAATCATCCGACGATACATCGTGACATCAACCAGATCAGATGAAGCATCACACAGAAGCTTCAGGTTCGATGCCATAGGTGTGGCCATATCCTTGCAGTCCATCATCCCGAACCTCTTCAGGATCTCTACTGCATACTTCCTTTGTCCAAGGAAGATTCCATCTGCACTTTGCCACATCTCCATGCCAAAAAAAAATAGTGCATCATCCCCAAGTTCTTTATCTCAAACTCGGAAGCAAGCTTCCTTTGTGTGTCGACAATCAAACTATCCTCACCTGTTACAAACAAGTCATCCACATAGTAGTATCACTGGATTGCCTTCCTCGACCTTGTAGTGAAGGTTGGAATCCGCTTTACTCTTGGTAAAGCCCAAACTGGATAGAAAGCTGTCTATCCTACCATACCAAGTTCTGCACATATATGACTCCCTATCATGTGTCTCAGAACCAAGTGGCTGCTCCACGTACACTTCTTCTTTAACTACATAAAGCTGTCTTGAAATCCATCTGGTGTATCTTCCACTTCATCACTGCAACCAAAGCAAGAATTGATCTAATGGAAGTGTATCTGGCTACAAGAGAAAAAGTCTCTATGCTACCACCTACAGCATGCTTGATCTTGTAGATCCTCTTGGAAGTCACTACAGACTCCCCTTCAGGTCTTGGGACTGCATCCCAAACATCTTCGTGATCGACTGGTACTCCTCGATCATGGTAATCTTCCCAGATCCTGGGAACTTCAATATCTTCAATATTTTCAAGAGATAACTTTGTTGCTGAACAAATGTTGTAGTCCTTCTTTTGTAGGTGATGGTATACGATCTTTCCTACACAACAAGTTAAATTGCATGATTAGAAAACAACTCATAGTTTTCAGAACAAATTCTTACACGTTAAGAAATATGTCATACAGTCATGCAATTATCTTAGCCAATGCTTCAATACAACATTTATCCATATCCCGTAACTTTCTAGATTCCTTCCAATCTCTACCAGAACATTGTTAAGAGTGTGCACAACTCCCAACATGTCAGCAAAGAGGTTTCATTCTAAATAAGTAGAAATGGAATGTTGTACAGTGCCATAGGCCACTTACCCATGTATATTAGTAGTATAATGTTCATGAATGCAACTATTCTAATATGCATAATACACAACCTAATTCTAGGAACATCAGTATATACATTATTGAACAGTATTATTTAAACAATAAAATATGCAAGTAATGACAATTCAAATACTTATCTCTGTTTGTTTGTTGGGTGGACTCCCTCTTAATCTTTGCAACTCCATTCTGATGTGGATTGTGAGAAGTGGTCAACTCCCTCTGAATATCTGGATCCTTGTAGAAACTACTGGAGTGTGCTCCCTCTTGATCTTTGCTTCCTGGACTACCTATCCTTGAACTTATATACATTCTCGATCCCTATGCATGCTTGTTAGTATCATCATTGTGTTATCCTCTAGGTATCATACATAATCAAACATTCATTAGTATAATCTTAATAATCTCAAGCATGTATAGTCAGGATCAATTCAAACATAGATAATAAACATTAGTATTCAAGGTTTCAAGGAAGTCTTCTTTTATTCATACATATTCTTATTTGATCATAGGACTCTTCTGGTTAGTTAAATCATCAATCAAGATAAGAGATATAATATGCATAAAACCCGTGATTACTCAAACCTATACCTTCATGATTCTTCTGGTTAGTCATATCATCAATTATGGTAAGAAACATAATATGCATACAACCATGACTATTCAAACCTATGACTTCATGAATAATCATTATCAACAACACAAAAGTATAAGATCCTAACACAAGGTAGGATTCTAGCTTGATATAGGAAAAACATACTTGGATTAGCATGCTAGCTAGTTATGTCTAACATACCTGCATAATGTCTTCTGGTTCTCTTCAGTGACTTGTGCTAGTAACCTGCATATCTCACAGGTTAACCATTATAGAACCAAGTTATACATACCTCGTAAATGGATCTTCTATGTGATCCATGACAATAGATGAATCTTTGTCTCCATGTCATCATGATCTTGAACTAGAACATGATTTGTCTTTCTTGGTGTACCTTTCATGTTAGCGGATAACATAAACCTCATACAACACCATAATGCATTAGTACAATCATAAGTGTCAACACCCTAATGAATGCATTCATAATTTTGTTAAGGTGATACGACAAGTCTAAAATCAAGATTATTTTAACCGTAATAACATGAAGACAAACATATCATAAACTTAATCATGAACAAATCTCGAGACATACCTGGATGAGTCATACCTGTCGAGATTGCTTGAAATCTTCTTATGTAAGGCCTTAGCCTCATCTCCCTTTGAAACAGGAACTTCTTCACTTATGCAGGTGACCAATCCATCCTCTTCTAGGATTAAACCAATCCACTTGATTTGCAGGAACTGGATTTGGAGCTGTATTAGGGTTTGTAATAGAAAACCCAAAAATTCAAACTTTGAATTTCAAGCTTCTGAACGGATAGAAATATGCGCCTTGATGAGCTGATCAAGTTGGTATATTTAGAATTTGAAAACTGCAAAGTTTCACCCCTCGAAATTGCCTTTTAGATTTTCAGATTCACTTGGGAGGACCCTGAATTAGGGTTTGAGTTTCCTGGAGCTTCACCAAACCAAAAGATTTGATTCAAAGCTCTAAGCTTTGATTTTTCTGAGGAGCTTCCAGCCGTGGTCACAGATTTCAAAATTCCAATTTTTGCAGAAGCCCTAATTTTCCATCTTTCTGATCAAAGTCCCGAAATGGGGTTTGATCAAGCCCGGCCTTCTGCCCAACCAAAAAAATCTGATATTGGTCTCTAAATTTCGATTTTGATGAGTAGAATCCAGCTGTGGTCTCCGATTACAAAAATTCCAACTTTCTCCGAAGCCCTAAATTCCGGAAGCCATGAATGGACGTGCTAAAAAATAATTCTGTTTTGACAGAAATATGTACCTGATTGTTTCTAGTGTAACTCCAAACTTTTCAATCCACAGGGTCTGAAATTATTTCCTGAGATATCCCAACCTGTTATCTTTCCATCCCGACAGGTCTGACCTCAATTGGATTCTCTGAGAGAGAGATATGCCAAGTGTCGCAACGTGACCTGTTTATGGGATAATAGAGGAGAGTGAACTTGTACGGCGTTCCACGTGTCACTGGTTCAACTTCGGCCTCTGAAATTTTTTTCTAAGATAGTACAGTCTGTGTAATACCTATCACTTTTTACGAATTTCATTTGGAGCTTCCTAGCCCAAGTTATGACTTTTTTCCCAAGGTCACCTGATTTTGACTTAGATCTGGAAGAGGCCGAAACCCTATATTGTACAGATCATAAATCACAAAGTACAATGAATTAGAGGTTGTACTTTGGACACAAGGTACTTGGGAATCTAATCTTCGACCTGTAAAAGTTTCAGATCCGAAAACTTCTCCAAAATGGATTTATAGCGAAAGTTCTACGATGACTAGTTTTTGCTATATCAAGCCCTAGCATCGTAAGTGCAACAAGTGTCATACATGCCATATCATGCCTTCTTTCAGGCTAGCTCTGATACCATGTTAAATTTTCAGAATTTACTTCAATCTAATTTAGGATCTTAACTGAGAGAACAACATGTACAGCAAATCTACAGCATATCAATAATGGACACAATAATGCAAGCACACAAGAGACATAGAGTTTACTTGGGGAAAACCATAAAGGTGAAAAACCCAATAGCTTCTTCAGAGATAGATAGAGCAATGATACAACCAGAATACAAGAGATAGTCTTCTCCTAGCAGCAGAGCCTCCTCCTCCACAAGTGCACCACTCTCCCAAGTGTGAGTGAGAGAATAGAATGTATAAAATGAGAGAGACACACTCTCTATTTATACACTAACTTGACTTGACCTTTACTCAACTAGGTCGGCCTCAACTTAACCACTTAACATAATGCTGACTGGGCCGAACCCCACTAGGGTGGTCTAATAACCCTTTGACCCACATGGCTGACCCCCAATAGGGTGGTCTAATAACCCTTTGACCCACATGAATTATACAGGGCCGACCCCAACAAGGTGGTCTAATAACCCATCAAGTATAAGTTACGACACTTACAATATAAATGACGATACTTCCGTATAGAGGAATAATAAAATCTCTATAGGAATACAATATACATATATGTGAAATACATTCCGAAGTTACATATACATCAACATTCTTCTTCCTCCAGATCCACCCAAAGTGGAGTTTCAAATTCTAAGCTTGGTCGGGCTGGAGGGTATAAAGTTAGGCTTTTAATTTTAGTCCCGTCTGAGATAGTCATGGACCCCAGCCGACAGCTGATGCAAACATCTATTGTGGCTAACCAATGTCTTCTCAAGATCAGTGGGTGTCCCCGTAGCTGTGAATTTGGTTGCAAAACCAAGAAGTCCGTAGGGTATTCCCACGAATCAATAGAGACTACGAGGTCGTCCAGGATTCCCTCGGGTTTGATTGTTGATCTATCATCAAGTTTTAATATGGTAGGGGTTGACCGAAGATTAGTGAGTACGAGTTTCTTCATAGTTTCGATGGTCATAACATTGATAGCTGCGCCTAAATCTACCAAAATGTTAGGTATCTGAGTGTGTTCTATGTGTATTGTAACAGTAGGGTCTTACCCATTATTAATTCAGAGAGTTTCCCCATTACATGGACAGTGGGAGGATCCCTAGGCTTTCTGCCTAGTTTTTTACACATAGCTCTCTAACGGTCTTGGCATAGATGGGAACGTCATGGAGGGCTTGTAACAGTGGAATTTTGACATATAAATTCTTCAATTCACCTAAGAGATTGAACCGAGGTTGTTCCACTATTTTTTGTAGGGCCAATCCTTCATGATATGGTGGTTCTCTTGTCAGTTGTATAGGTTGTGTTTCAATGTATATTTCTTCTTGTGTTTCAGCTGGTGTTTCGGTAGGCATTTCAACATCCTCAATGATGGGGATTGCTGTGTTAATTGAATTCTCGAATTGTTGATCCATTCTTGCTTCAGTCACAGAGGATGGGACATCCTCAATGATGATGGGTTCCACTACCCTCCCTGATCATAAGTGTATTTCATTGCATGGAATTGGGGAAATGGAATAAGCAGGCATGTTGGCAGTCTCAAATTGATGAACTACTTTATTATTCAGGTTGGGGTTAGGATGAGCACGCAGCTGTGGTCGTAGTGGTACATTCATGGGTGCAGAATTGCTTTGAAGTTGCAGTTGTGGCTGCTGATACTGTTGGTGAGGATACTATTGAGGAGGATACTGTTGATAAGAAGTTTGGTGATGAGGAAAATTATTTCCTAGGTAGGAATTTCTCCAGCTGTGAGACCAGTGAGCTTGTTGTTTGATTGTTGTGCCCATGGCATCCAAGGGTTAGGATTTTGCATTGAAGTTTGAGATGGATTCCATTGGTTGTTAGAATAATGTGAAGGGAATTGTGTATTCATATTATTTATATTATTCACATTATTCCAAAAAGGTGATGGATCTGGGTTCATACCTTGATTCTGAGGCTGCCAAGGCTTCTTCTGGGCGATAAAATAAGCTTGTTCCACATCTGAAGTAGATTCCTGCAGGACTTCTTTGACTTTGGGTAATGAAGGACAATTCTTGGTATCGTGACGTTCCAACCACTCCTATTTAGTGACTCTATGCCCATTAATATGATAGATCTCCTCTCGGCCCACTGCACCTGCAGCACTTCCCTTGTCTTCAGGAGGTTTCTTCTCCATAATAGGAGTTGAAGGTCCCGTTGCATTCTCCACGGTTGATGCAGAAGTTTCAAGATTAGGGAGAACGGAGTTTCCTCTTCCTAAATATGCTAGCGGTAGTCTGGTAGAAGAATCAACTCTGGCAATTATATCATCAATGTATGTCTATCTTCCCAAACCTTGGTTACGGCCACGACCTCTTCCACCTGCAATGTTAGTATTTTGAGGGGGTTCCCGAGTTTTTCTTCTTGTATTCATGCATGCTTCAAATAATAATAGCTAAAATGAAATCAATAAATCAACTACTATCTATGTCTATCAATTACCATCCCCGGAAACGGCGCCAAAATGTTGTTCACCCTATATGCTAATCAATTACATTTAACACACGGGATTCTCAATATAAATTGTTAACCCAGGTAGGTATTTTATTTCAAATGCAATTAGCACAATCTATGCATAAACATTCAAGTAGTTGATTGAATGAATGGAGATATATTATCCTACCTATCTGCTCAGTCAAACTCATCTCATGGATAAAACTAATCTAATTCATCCATCTAAGATTTCGAAGTACAACTACCTTCCTACAAATATCAATCCAACAGTTATTGATCTAGGAATAAATAAACTAGACTTACTTTTGCAAGAAGTTAAATCCTAAAAATATCAAACTACAGTATTCAATCACAACCTATCTAATTCAACTAACAACTACTGTAACTCAATCGTAACATGTCTAATCTAATAAGTTTAAGAAAGATAAACAGCAGTAATGAACTAGAATGAAACTTGAACCATAATTTGACTAAATTGGAAATTCTAAGAAAGTTAAATGACTGAAAGGAATCAGAGATGAGCTTGACTGTAACAGCTAACTAACACACTTTGAATCATAGGAAAACTAACCTACACAGTCGAATGTCACACCACACTATTGCATCACACCAAAGGAAATGCAATTCATAAACAATCTATTGTTGCAGCTAACTGGAAATATACCTATTGTAATTCCACTCTAAAAATAACTGAAATGAACTACAACATCTACCTAACTCAGCAATCTCTATGAGAAGGCGGGCCCTGGCCTTCTAAAAGAGATGTCATGAACTAACACAAATTAAAAACAAAGATATAAAGAACTCTGCTCTTTGTATTAAAATAGTGAATCACGGTCACAATACTCTTTTACAACTCTCACGATCAAATGTTAATTAGCCAACCCCAGGCTCAGAATGCCTCTTTACATTTATACAAAAATGACATGAATTCGTTCCAAAAATATTGGGAGGACATGAAAATCTACAATCTTTAGGCTGCCGAATTACAATAGAATAGTTGCATCAATAAATGAACTTTGAATGAGATTGTTGCATTCAGGCTTGATCCGTTACATGCTTTCAGCAGACTGGAATATATTCTAACTGATTGGACTGGATGATTAATTGGATGCTTTGTCGTGGCCCAGTCACAGCTGGCCTCGTGGAGGAACACTTGAACTGTCACAACAATTTTTGGAACTGTACTGAGGAAGGAACAACTAGCGCCACGTATGCCTCTTCTCCAAAGTTTCAGCGAGTTGCTACACCTGTAGTCTTTCCAAGGCTTCTAAACTATCTTTGTCAAGTAAATTCATATTAGCATAAATCAAAATATAGATTTCATAACCATAAACAAATTAGGCATTAATGAAATGAAGCAATAATAAATTATACCTATTGCAATCCATGCTCTGCTTAGGAAGATATTTGCTTAGGATATGGAATGGTGAGGCAAAATAGGGAAAAAGGTATAGATAAGTGTGGTAAAAAAGGGGCTATTTTGGGGCCCAATGGTCAGTCTCTCCGATCCCGTGGTCATCGAGGTGGCCATACAGGCCCAATATCTGCATCACAAAGAGGAAACTCTCATCAGTACATGATAATCATAGGTATGTATCAAATGTGTAGAAATCAAAAGATGTACACATATCTATAACTATGAAAAAGTACAAATCATAAAACATACATGAGGAATCAAATCCCCCACTGAGGGGAGGCAGCTCCAGATCTCCCTTGTAGTCCATCCCACTCCAGGGGTCCCTCTCGATCTGACCAATGCCACCCTCCCACACATCTAGAACTTGTGGGGTAAAGTATGTCTGCACAGGCCCACCTCCAGCACGGGGCATAATCCGACCCCAATACATCATAGGGGGATCCTGAGGCCCCCTAGGAGGCAACACTATGAGTGGCCTCAGAGACGGGTAATGCTCGAATAAATACGAGCACAACACGCTCCCAAAACATAAAGTGGTCCTAAACCCTACCTGGTTGAGATCCATCATCTACGGGGTCATCGCATGCAGCAACAAAGGACCCCATGCCACCATCTGACTTTCCAACACCTTCTGGACAAGTTCCAACTTCCCTTCAGTAATCTTGTTGGGGGATGCTCCCCCCAACACTCACACCACGGATGTCGCCACAACCCGCACAGGAAGAGTCCTCAGATGGCTCATCAAAATCTGACCAGAGTTTATAGCACTCCAGTCACCATCACTTAATCAATCCACCAAACCGAGGATTGTATCTCCCTCCACCTGAGGAGGGTAAGGCTCTCTCTCTCCCCAGTGAGACAACCCCATCAGAAATTAGATATCCCGACCCGTGATGATCATGTCGTTGCAACCAAATCGAAATAATCCTCTATCCAAGTCCCACATGTCTAACAACCTCCACAAAAATAATTCGACGACCTCATCAAGGGGCACTTGAAGAACTTCAAGAGCCCCGCCTCTCGTAAGATCTGTGTTGCATGAATGTTCCTGAGTACAAAATCACAAAGAGTATCATAATCCCTCTCCGGCCACTCAACCACACCTATGTGGGCCATGAGTAGCTGAAAACCACCTACACAAGGACAATACCCATCCATTAAACATACACATCTAAATAACACTTAAAAATAGCACGGTCTCACCTAAGTCGGCCCGCGCGTAGCGGGAAAATCATAAGGAAACTCGCGTTTAGCACAACTGAATATAGTTTTCCGCGGGACACTAGCGTGCGGGATATAGACTATTCAGCCGTGCTGGTAGCGCCTCTAACCCAATATCAGTCATGCTACCCCAGTGCACAGCCAAACCAACATTGCATCACACATAGTGCGATATAGTACATTTCTATTGATCTACATCCCCGCGCTACACTGCGCGCGATGTTGGGAAAATCACGTGCTGTAGTTGCACACGCTATAGTGTAGGATTTCCCCAAAAATCCCTCGCGTTATCCCCTCAAATAGATAAAAAAATCCCCTGGCCCTCCAGGGGAACATTACCTCTAATTTTACCCTCTCCAAATTAACAAAGGTAGAGTTACGACATACTTGGAACTCACAACTTGTCCAAAGGATCATTGGATCTCCCTGAATCACTCAAAACATGCTCTAGGAGGTCGTCAACAAATAGTACAAATGATTTTGAAAAATGGGCCCCACCCCTATGTATATTCGTTTGACACAAATTTCAAACTGAACCCACGGCCAAATCGTAGTTTTGTTTCACAAACCATTCACACCACCATGATCATTACTTTGAGATCTTCGACATGAAGCCTGTAAGAACCTTAGAACTCATAAAACCCACTAAATAACAAAAAAATATTAATCATGCATGCAGATCTTTGAACCAACACAAGAATCTGATAACATGTAAAATGATATAAAATCCAAAGACAAACAAGAACAACATGCATAGAAGGTCTAACAAAAGAAAGTGGATCTAATCAATAATAACAGAAAATATGCTATGAAAATTAAGGAGCCATAACTGGATAGATGACCTAGCAGCAACCATTACCTTGATAGCTCCAATAGTTCAACTGAAGGTGGGGGGGAGACTCTCCACCCAACCAACCCCTAGCCAAAGGCTAAGGCCCCTGAGCCCCCAACAATTAACCCTATGCCAGTGCTATCTTGCTTTCCTCTCCTCAAGAGCTCCTCTTCCCAAAATGCCAAAAGGCAAAAAAGATCCCTCTTTTTACTTCTTCTCCTCCTTTTCCCAATTTCTTAATTTCTTATTTAATGCAATTTGTTTTCCCTTAATTTCTTTCATATTCCCAATTATATTGTTATCTTACATTATTTTATATTACATTTTATTTATTATATTAAATATTCTCTATATTTGTATATGAGGGTTGTTACATACTCTCCCCCTTCAAGAAACTTCATCCTGAAGTTATAATATTCAAGCAATAATACAATACTTATTCAATCAATCAACCAAGTAAATACTAGAATATATAGGTAGCTAAAACTATTGTGAAGCTAAGAGATTTATATGTGTGGCCACCACATAGAAGTCTCCAAACCACACTAATACAATCAAACACCCTAAGTTACAACATGCTCTTAAGTAATTCCCTATGAGCCTAGTATGCAACCATAACAACAATTATGCATCATACATACAAAAGCATTAGATAATTATTTAATAATTAATAGCTGTGTATTTGTTTAGTTCCTCTTTCCTTACTCACCCTCTCCTTGAGAATCATACCATCCGCCACCTCCATAAACCTCCCCTTCAACTCCGGATGGTCTCGCTTGCCATGGCATGGGCCCTATACTATAACCTGTCCGCAGATCATACAGTAGGCATCAGAAGTTCCCCGGGAAGTTACCGCGGCATTGCCACCTTCCCAACTTCTGGTAATAATACGGCCTCATCGGATTCTGACCGGAATCATCATATAGTAGTCATCAAAAGTTATCCGAGAAGTTATCGCAACATTTGCCACCTTCCCAACTTCTAGTAATAGTACGGCCTCATCGGTATTAACCAGGATCTAGTTCCCGGTACCTCGATCCTAGAACCTGTGGGTTATGGGCCCACCACGCTTCCACTATGCATATCAGGATCATTATACCCCAGGCATCTCGGAAGGCTAGCCTAAACATCCCCCACAACACCCTCAAGGCACTAGCCCCAGGCATCAGAAGTCCTTCTCCATAAACCTCCCTCCCGGTGAGCATGTCTCCAACCGTGGAATCTGGTCACATCAAAAGTTCTCTGGGAAGTATCTGTGGCACTGCCACCTTCCCAACTTCTGGTACAAAAGTCAAGCGCTACTGGCATAGAGCTAATTGTTGGGCTTTGTCCCCCAGCCCATAATTGATTTATAGTAGCCATTCTCATTTGTGGTTTTGGGCTCCCACGAAATCATATAATGCTTAGCCTCATCAGGCTATTTGAGTGGATCACCTAGAACAACTGGCACTTGCCATAATGAATAATCATTAGTAACCATTTCTCAATATAATAATTTATATCATGGATCAACCTTGAATCATGTGCTGACAAGAATGTCTAGCCACTAGTTCATATTGCATTACATTGCATCATAATCCATTGTCACAATAATTCATGACAAGTTTAGCATCTAATGCATTTAGGTGCTCTGTGCTACCATTATAACATAATTGGTCATGATACTTTCATAATTTCACTAAGCATCTCATTAATATGTCATGATAAGCTGCCATATTCCAACATTAGTACTATCAACATGGAGTAACAACTCACATAATCCATCATCATATCAAATATGCATTCTACGGGGATCAATAAGGGTTAGCATGAAACGATATCATGTCATACCAAATATCTCATATAATCTCTTATTCTTCACTAGCACATAACATGGTTGTAAAATACCAACATTAACCACAACATGCTTCATACCATATATGTGCCAAATTCATTTATCTCTAGATGCAATGATAAGCTATAATAGCATTTTATGTCTACACGTCATGAATAACATCAAGAAGTATCATATGCACCACCCCTGGCTATAAATTTCATGGCTAGAATTAACATTCATCAAATTTCACATGAATAATGCATGACCTTGAAGGCCCATTCTAAGAACAACATGTAAAAACACCATATCATGTACCACATAACTTTCATTTCAAGATGCCAAAATAAAACTATAAATTACCAATTGAGTATCAACAATCAAAGTATCATGTACCTCATGTCCTATACATCTAGAAACATAATAAACTGAGTATCAACATGAAATACACATAATGAGAACTGAGTAGCCACATGAAAAACTGAGTGTCATCATGAAATATGCAATATATGTCCTCTAATTTAAGAAACTATAAAACCTTACTCCTCATATAATAAAAACTTGTATTTAGTAATCACAATTCTACCAACAATCAACCACCAACTACTAAACAGATCGTTCTAGAATTCCTTGTTGCTCTCCCTCGAGGTATACATGCAAAAGCCTTTACTCGGTTCTCGTTAGTTTGATGGACAACTTGTTGATACAGATGGTGCTTTAATAATTCAGGCTTGAGATGATGTCCCAAGGTTTAGCTAAGGAAGTTGCTTCCTGAATAGTGCTACTTAGTATTTTGAATAGAGCACCTCATATTTTAATGGTGGTTGCAAAGGATTTGTCTAATGGTTACTACATTTAACAATTTTATCTTCTCAAGCAATCTACTACAGGAACTTTGGATTATGGCTACTTCATCATTTCAGGCATATTTTCACAATACGAGATTTCGAGCTCAATATTTGAAACATTCCAGGCTTCCAAGTATTGAACATAATTTGCAGCATTATCAAGCTCCACATTGACAATGTTCTAGGAGAGTTGCAACTTCATCAAATATACACCTATGTTTTGCGGCCATGACTCAACAAAAGATCTCAATGCCTCAAATTTTATGTCAAAGGACTAGTATTAGTATGATGGACACCTTCATTTGGACTATCTCGAACACCACTTCCAGTCACCAATAGGACTCATGGAATTACTTTGGTTTCATTCATTTTAGTTACTTCTCTTTGATATCCCAATAAGATGCAATAAGATATTATGGCTCTACACTCTTCACTAAGAATGGTTGTCTCCATCGTTCTTTATTTAACATTGTTTTCACATAATTGATGTTAAACTTGAGTGGATTGGCATTTGGATACGAACTCAGAACACGAAAGCTATATTAATCCAAGTCACTTCATAATATCATTCTCACAACGCTAGACTTGTTTCACCAATGTGAGACTGTCACATTGTTGGTAAATGTAAACCCTTATTGAAACTTGAAAACAACCAAAAATACCTACTATAATGTTAGATGAATTCTTCTATCACAACATAAACATTGTAATGTTAGTTTACGGTTTTTTTTTTTTTTTTTTATAACTTTACATTGAGCTTCAGCTGCAATATCCAATGTTAATCTTCGAAATTCATTATACCCAAATTTGATCTGTTTTTCTTGACTTGCAGGCTTGTTACATTAATTCGATAGAGACAAGAACAATCCTTTCAAACATGTAAATAACCGTGTCTTACATTTCATACACTTAAGGTTATTTCACACGAAGGTTAACATTCTATTTATATCATTAATGCTTCAGAAATCAATTTCACAGGTTATTCATGACATACGTCCCTCTGGTCCTCACCCGTTTGATACTGTTTGTGTATTTTTCTTTTTAATTTTTTTTTATATAGCTGCCACGCCTTCATACTGGTGGTTTAATATATTGAAACGTAAAAATGCCATCAAAAGACTGGTGGTCTATCAACTAGGAAACATACCCTAAATAAATTCGTCTTAGTTGATTGTTGTACTCATAGCTGATACAGCCATTCCAATAGATAAATCACATACATGATCAAATACTAACTTAAAATATTGAACATACAAATAATATTGAACGACTACACATTAGGCTTTCAAAATGTGCTCAGCACTATATTTTCAGCTCGCTTGATTGCATTCTGCAATTAATTTTTGTTAAGGAATTTTCATGGGAATCACTAAATTTTCTTACGAAGTGCGATATATTATAAAAACTACGTAGAATTGTAACTTTTTCTGGCATTATAACTAAGCGACAAACCCCCCATTGACTGATCGATGATCGTTCCAAGAACATTAACATTACGGTCCGTCTACTTCGAGCAGCCATCAACAAAAACATTTTTGCGCCACAGGCACTGAGCCAGTACATGAGTTATCGTGTATACCTTATCTTGTAATGGTATAAATTCAAAATAATTGAGACAAAACACTCACATGGATTTAGATACACTATCTGATCGTTTCTTTATTGTTTAGATAATTGTGACCACATCTAGAGCTTGAACCCTAACTTCTATGAAGATTATTGTTGTGTGTTAGTATATCTCTTTGATATCACATGAGGATTATTGTTATTTGTTAGAATAGAGACTCCTATTACCATTTCTTGATCATTACTCCTTTATCAACCATGACAGGGAGTTCGATTGCTCATATAGAAGAATTTGGTTCTTAATTTGTTTGAGAACAACTTTCAAACCAGCAAAGCAAACTGGATATCCCTTAATATAAGGCTTAATACTTAAATAATAAGGATGTATTTTATCGATCTGAGCATGATGTAATTAACTAAGGCAGGTACAGTTCTCTCCAGGAGAGACCACTTGATTACATGGCTAAAATGTAAAGTTTACAACAAACAGGAGATCCAACCGGATGCAGCAGCGTACTTAACGCAATAATTAGGGTTTTCTTATATCCATGCTAAAAGGAAAATTAGCAACAAGAGGGAGTCACCAATAGTCTTTCAACTCAGCAAGAGATCTCACCAGTATAGGAAACAATCTCTTACCATCGTCTTCACTTCCTCCACGCGCAATAAAGAGAATAAGACACTACCCTTCATTGGAGAGTACGTAGAGAACCCATGCTTTTCAATGCACCATTTCTATTGCAGAGATACTTCCATGTAGTTGGAAAACAATATTTACATAGTGTGGGCACACCACAGCCAATGCTCACATAGAAGAGCTCATATGAAGGTCACACTAGGTTCAAGAGCTGCATATATCCAAGCAGCTTCATGAAGAATTTTATTATTCCTCCCGAACGCATTTCCAGCCCAAGAAAACACATCGAATTCCCATTAAACAAGATCTCTCTATGTTCACTTTTCAGGAAGATATCCATTAACTGCCTTGAGTGAGGAGCTCATCACCAGAATAACCCGTCCTATGTACTACTTCCTGCCAAAGCTGTTATTTTGATGAGAAGCAATCTCTCCATGTGCCGAATAATAGGGAGTATCCCAACTCCAATGCAGCTTTCAAATAATACAACATCTCCATCAATTGAAACGTTGAGGGTGTCTCCAGTTCCACGCACATACAAGCGAAATCCCTTGTATTTAGTATTCAAAAATAGTTACAAATCACAACATTCAATGCTTGAATACTCCAACCTTCTCCACCACAAGAAAAAAAACGCATCTTCAATCGCACACATCGATGGGGGAGAAATAGGGTTAATTGTAATGCTTAGCGAGAAGCCATTGTAACACAGAATATGATCCGATTGTAACTTGGCTTATGGTTTGAAAATTGGAATTTGGGTTGTTGGGCTTAACTTGGTTTCATCGAATGAGTGAATGATACACCAAAATGGTAAACGAAATGCTCCCTTTTTGTAACGCTTAGCGGGAAGCAGGCGAGAGGCGTTACAATACAGGCATTTACACTTCAACCTTCAATACAGGCATTTACACTTCAATATAGGAGTTACATTTTCAATTCATGCTAAGCGACCGTTAGGGCTTCTGTCTCATGGTGGAGTATCGAAGCATGTGTAACTTTTGTGAGCATTAATAATGACTTTGTGAACGCCCCTCTCTCCCAATCTGACAAAAAGAGCCAACTTGATGTTGCGTTGTCTTCATGTTGGTCTACGTAGAAGAAAAGGCAATTTTGGTGGTGGGCGGTCCATGGAATGAATGATCGATCCACCCATGATGCTTATGTTATCTCTAGCATTTCATCAGGATCCACATTTATCAACAGTTATCGTGACCTTGATGCACCAGAGGATGAAGGACCTTGTAGATTGTCTTCATCAAAATTGTTGTTCAGCTACAATAAATTGCTCATTAAGCAAGTCAATTTCATCAATATTCTTTGAGCTTGTTTGAGAACACAATTGTCTGGGTATCTAATGCTTGTTTTTGGAGCATATTATTTGGTATCATTGGGGCTTCTCTCAAAATTTGCATCATGAGACTGGACGAAATTAGTGAATGCATTGGTGAAACCTAAATTTCCTCCCTGTGTTAGCTTGGAAATGCTTAATATTGTTGTTACATAGTGAAATGGCTACCGCAAAAGAAATGGTTTGAACATTATGCACATATATTTGACATAGTGAAGATCAATATAACGCTCACTTCTCATGAAGTATTTGAATCTTGGTGTGATCAAGCACCGAAAGTCTTTTTCTATGCATTGAATTATTCCAACTACTACTCAG
Source organism: Larix kaempferi (assembly GCA_027924585.1). NCBI lineage: Eukaryota > Viridiplantae > Streptophyta > Pinopsida > Pinales > Pinaceae > Larix > Larix kaempferi. The sequence goes on from BSBM01000510.1 coordinate 48,923,627, forward strand.
ACATTTCTAATGGTCTATATTTCATATTCAACCTGAATGAGCATATCTTTTAAATTTTCATAGCATATTTCTTAAATTGTTGGTATGAAATGCCTTAAACTGGACAGAGTGGCCATGGGAGTGGGGGTCTTATCGAGAGACGTGGATTGCATCACGTGGAACAAGGGACACACGATTTATGGAATACTGTATGTAACCGTTGAGCGGTAATGGTGGCACTTGTGACAGCGGGCATTGGTGGCAGGAATACTGTATCTGGCGAACAAGGATGGAAATGCCCATGCCAACTGGTTTTCCATATGGTCATAGTTGGATTCCGCCTCCTATCTTGTTGTCCTTACTCTCGTCCCTCATGTTTACTCTCGTCCCTCATGTTCCGCTCTCTGGCTCCATTCTTTACAAACAAGCACTTAACATTATGTTTTAGATACAGATCCGAGATCCGTGCAGCCTGAGATGTTATAGCCAGATGTTGTGCTGGGTTATATGATGTATTCTGGATTTACAATATTAAATAAGTAAAATATGCAGTATGCTTTTATCTACTAAAATTTTATGGATTTTTAATAATTTTTTCTCTACAGGAACTACCATTTTTTTGTCAACAAAAATGCACACTACCATTTAGAAGTTCTGGTTCTTTAAAAGAATGTCCAAAAATATCAGTTTTTAAATAAGAATGTTGTTGCACAAAGAGAAACAACTGCTCTACTATAGTGAGAAGCCTGTCTTCGTATGCTAAAGCCCCATGATGTTCTGAAAAGTCTGTATCTTGTACTTCTACTCTCAGAATATTGATCAAGGTACTTAAAGATGGATATATACTAACTAATAGCGCATTATAATTATCAAAGGATCTCTGCATTGTGATTTTGAATTCAACACCATTATTATTTTGAATGATCATTAATTACTCGTTGAAGTAAAATATACAAGGATATCTTACAGTAAATCAAGTGTATAAAATATATCATTTTGCATAGAAAACTGGATTGATTGGACCGACCTTTCATGAAATAATAGTTAATTAGCTCCTAAAGGTCGCATCATGAGATAATAGTTATGTGCTAATTCGTTGTTTTATTTTTGGCTTAAGTTTCTCCACCTTGAAGGATTTGTAGTGTGTTCAAGCTCATATGATACCTACTTTCTTGTATACTTTTCTAGGTCCCGGATCTTGATCACGATCACCAAGATCAGTTCATAGACACAGTTGGGCACAACACAGTCTCATTTTCCTAAATTTGTAGGATGGAAACACAGATCATATAGATTGTACAACTTTGAATTTATGCAACTATAGATTTGGGTGTAACAAATCAAGATCCAGAAATAAAAAGAAAAGAAATTTTGCAATTCTATAGCTCAAGGAAGTGGTAGATTTCTACAAATATGTAAATCTTTTACAAAACAAAAGTCTGTAGGGAGAACTTGGGTTCAACAAACTCCTATCTGTGTGTTCATAAATAAAAATAAAAATAGATACTTCACAAAACTTTCTGGAGAAGTAGATCTAGAATCCAAATGGGAAGTCTATCTAGAAACCATAATGAATACAAGCAAATGATGAGTCCTCAGGTCTAAGAATTTAAACTAGGCTCTGATACCAAATGTAAGAACCTTAAAACTCATAAAACCCACTAAATAACAAAATAGTATTAATCATGCATGCAGATCTCTGAACCAACACAAGAATCTGATAACATGTAAAATGATATAAAATCCAGAGACAAACAAGAACAACATGCATAGAAGATTTAACAAAAGAAAGTGGATCTAATCAATAATAACAGAAAATATGCTATGAAAATTAAGGAGCCATACTTGGATAGATGACCTAGAAGCTACCATTACTCGATAGCTCCAATAGTGCAACTGAACGTGGGGGTATGACTCTCCACCCGACCAACCCCTAGAAAAAGGTTGAAGCCCCCGAGCCCCCAACAATTAACCCTATGCCAATGCTATCTTGCTTTCCTCTCCTCAAGAGCTCCTCTTCCCAAAATGCCAAAAGGCAAAAAAGATCCCTCTTTTCACTTCTTCTCCTCCTTTTATCTCCTCTTTCTCCCAATTTCTTAATTTCTTATTTAATGCAATTTGTTTTCCCTTATTTTCTTTCATATTCCCAATTATATTATTATCTTACATTATTTTATATTAAAATTTTATTTATTGTATTAAATATTCTCTATATTCGTATATGAGGGTTGTTACAAAGCCAACCAATCCAAAATCCCACCAGTTTCATCGAGACATTATTTTACATGGGTACCCCCTAGGTATGACTTGTTTTGGTTATATAATTTATGCATTGTCAATACCTTCGTCAGGTTCTTTACTACACTTGGGTATGTGCACCATATGTGAAAGATCTCGACCATGACAAGTCTGAGACCTTTGTTTTTATAAGAAGAAGGTTCCATGCTTTAGCAATGGTGCATGGCTCTGATACCAATATCCATCTACTTCCTTGGGACTCGTGGATGTTATTGGATGCCAATGATCCAATAACATGTATATTCCAGATGGAATAGTTCTTTGATATACACTAGGTTCCAACTTTGCAGAAGGTAACTATTGCATCCTTATATTTAAATCCCGATCAATTTGTATGGTACCAATGGATTTGTGACCGTAAAAATGACTCTTTTATCTCTTGGTCTATATTCACAGAAGAATTGATTGCATATTATGGGGATATAAATAGCAACACCTTCTTTATCGAGTTGGTAAATCTCAAGCGAAAAGGCCCACTTAGTGAGCACATCAAGCAGTTTCAGAAGCTAAGTCTCAGACTGAAGAATATTTCAGAAGATAATTTGTGGGATCTCTTTATTGGAACTTTGAAGGATCACATCCAACAACTCCTTTGGGAATGTAAGTCCTTAGAGCATGCATTAGGGTGGAAAGAAAATTTGAAAACAAAATTATGGCAACAAAGGGAGTCTACCACTTACAACTATAAAGAAGGAAGTGTGGTCTCCAGTCATCCACAACCTACAGGGTTGACACCACAACAACTAGAGGAAAAAAGAGAAAACGAGATTTGTTATAGTTGTGATAGAAAATACAGTAAGGGCCATAAGTGCACTAAAAAGAAACTATTTTACATAGATTGTGAAGCAGCGGAAGAAAATGAACAAGAAGCATGAAAATAATAGGAACCGTATCACGTTGAAGAAATAGAAGATGCTACTTCCAAAGAGATTACTCCCACCATATCTTTTCATGCATTGGATGGAATGAGCAGTCTTCAAACTCTCAAGATCGAAGGATATATCAAAAATAAAAAGGTAACAGTGTTGATTGATTCTGGTATTATTCCTAATTTCATTCACTGTAAATTAGCCAAGGTTCTCAATTGCTTTGTATATCCAGGACCAGAGTTTCAAGTAATGATTGCAGATGGAGGAGCTATCAATTGCTTAGGAACATGCCATAATATCAATCTCACTATGGGGGAATATGTATTGAATAGTCCAATGATTTCTATTCCAATGGGGGGTGCTGATGTTGTCTTAGGAGTACAATGGTCACAATCATTGGGAACAATGGTTTTTAATTTTCATAAGCTTTTCATGAATTTTTTATGGGAAGGAAACAAATATTATTTAAATGGTATCATAGGGAAACCAACTAAGGTGATAAGCTCTAATGGTATGCCAAAATTGATAAAAAAAGGGACATCAAGGTGTAATTGCACAATTATTCTCATTAGATGTTCAAACATCTAAGTCTCATATTTCCCCAGATCTCCAAAAGGTGATTGATAAGCATTCTGAGGTATTTGAAGATATTCCAAAAGGTCTTACACTTGTTCGATATTTTGATCATGCTATTCACTTAATTCCAGGAAGTGTTCCTCCTAACATCAGACCTTACAGATATCCCTATGGAAAGAAGAGTGAAATTGAGTGTCTGTTTGACGAAATGTTATAGGCCGACATAATTATCCCTGGCCAGTTTTCTTACTCTGCACTAGTGGTAATGGTACACAAGCCAGATGGATCATGGCGTATGTGTCCAGATTATAGAGAGGTCAACAAGATACCCAATAAAGATAAATGTCCCATTCATGTCATCGATGAATTGTTAGATGAATTACATGGAGTAGTTTTCTTCACAAAGTTGGATCTCCATTCCGAATATCATCAGATTAGACTGAAGGAGGAAGACATTCCAAAAACAACATTCAGAACTCATGAAGGTCATTATGAATTTTTGGTCATGCAATTTGGTATCATGAATGCGCCTTCCACATTTCAAGGTTTGATGAATTCCATTTTCAATCCTTTCCTTAGAAAACATTTGCTTGTATTTTTTGATGATATACTAATCTATATCAAGTCTTGGGAAGAACATGTTCAACATGTTGAGAGGGTAATACAACTACTAAAGGAGCAACAACTATATGCAAAAACTTTCAAATGTTTCTTTGGGGTAAAGGAGGTAGAATATTTGGGTCATATTGTATCTCAAGAAGGTGTCAAGGTAGACCCCAACAAAATTAAAGCCATGATGGGCTGGCCAATTCCCAAAAACTTGAAGAATATTCGAGGATTCTTAGGTCTGATAGGGTACTACCACAAGTTTTTCCGAAACTATGGAAGAATAACAGCACCTCTAACAACAATATTTAAAAAAGATGCATTTTATTGTACTCCAGAGTCAACTCAAGCTTTTAAACAATTTAAGGAGGAAATGTGCAAAGCTTATGTTTTGGCCACACCAGACTTCACAAAAACATTTATTGTGGAATGTGTAACATCTCCAAGGTTTGCGAATTAGTAATTCTGGTGTAAAATTTTTTTTTGCATAAGATTAATGAGACTTCAAAATACACTTCATTCCCGTAAGGACCAAGATACTGAACACATTCCCTGATAATTTGAGATTAGTTAATTTGAAATACTCATCACGCATCATACTCATGAATATCTTACCGTGTAAAGGTTAACTGCATCCGAAATTGTCCACAACAATGTGATCGTCACATCACATCAACATGAAATATCATTTTAACAACATTAACATGAAATATCATTGTAACAAACTAACATGAATTATCATTGTAAGAACATTAACATGAATTACCCCTGGTCAAGATGCACTTGACCAATGTGTTATAATCATCAATTATAAGATAGCACCTTTGAGAAGAAAATCATGCAACCGTCAAAAGGATCATACGCATATAAAAACCATGAAGATAACGAGACCAAGATAACGTGGTTCACCTGTACACGGGCTAGTCCACAAAAGGTGTGTGCATCTTTTATTATTCATGAAAGAGTTTTACAATAGCAACTTGATCATTGCATTACACAATTCAGACTTTCCTCAAAGCCTTTCTGGAACAAGTCCTCTCCTTTCTATTTATCGTAGCAGGGTATCAGTGAGCTCAGACAAGAAATACAATTCCAGCAACCCCTGATTTCTCAGCAACTGAAACTGAGTTTCATGGGCATTCATGCTAACCACAAACAATACAACACTCCCATCATGCAGAGAGTTCAAACGTTCTCAGCCAACCCAATATATAAGCAGAAATTACGATTTCATTTCCGGCTATCGAGCCTTCACATAGATTTCTGAACAACTAAGTTTCACGATTTTATATCACGCAATCACACAATTAATAAAAAGGAAGAGCACAATCACATAGTTAACGATGTGAAGAAACAGATCCATCTCTTATTCAACTCTAAGAGCATATTCATAACGCATTCTCAAAATACAACGACCCAACAAGTTTATGGAAGCAATCAAGATTATAGAGAGCCAATAAATTGATGGAAGTGTATAAATATCCTACAATGGAAACATATAAAAAATCAACAAGCTCCGGCCAAGACCTCCATCAATACTATAACTCAGAACAAGCATATCTTCCTGAGATAATAGAGAAGTAAATGGATGCATTTAAAAGATTTGTCCTGGAGATTTCTTTTAGCAGCATATACAACATAAAATATAAATCTAGCAGTGTATTTATATATATAAATTATGATTTAGCGCCATTCTTCGGTACCTACCCAGATCTATGCATATACAGGAGGTTCCTTCCCAATCCCTCCAAGGCTTAGCAACCTGGTATAATATCTATATATGGGATCGATTTCTTATTTCATATGCAATCGATTTCTAATATGAGGCAGAGTCACAAATTCCAGCGATTTCATAAATACAGATCTGGAAATAAACTTTTAACAAAGATGAATAAAGGGAATAAGATCGATTTCTGATTTCATAGAGACTCGAATCCGTTTAAATGACAGAGCAGAGTATTGATGTTTGACACGGTTCAGCAAAATAAACTCACAAAAATATGACAGAACAGAGTATCGATTTTTGACAGGGTTCAGCAAACAAACTCACACCGTTGGCATTCAAGAGTTGACCCACATTTCATCATAAAAAGATTACGGAAATAACAAGAATGAAATCGACTTCTCTGCAGACTAGATGGGTTAAATTCAGAATAGATCTACGAATGGATCTGATACAGAATAGATCTAAATCGATTTGATACAGATTGGATCTAAATCAATTTTGATACAAAATGGATCTACGCCCATATTCCATCACTAAAAATTTACAGAGATAAAAAGGAATAGAAACGATTTCACTGCAACATAAATCGATTTTTCAGCAGTTATCTATATACAAAGAATAGATAACAAGATCACCTAAATACGAGGTTCTCCTTTGATCGCCAATGTTTCGATTTGCTGGAGATCGGTGCGACAAGAATGTAACAGCGATTTAAGCCATTCGATGACAGGGATCTTAACTAAGATTTCAGACAGTAAGACAATATCTTAACATTTTCATCAACAAGCAAATAGACAGAGATTAAAACTAGGGTTTCAATCCAACCTAATGCAAGGATCCCTATTCGCCAACGATATCTACAGCGGAGGTCTTTACGAAATCTGATACTACGGTGTAAGGAGGCAATGTAGATCATGTTGTGGCTAATTTAGATAACCAACAGTTCGAATAATGAAATTTGCAGATAAGAAGAAAATATCATACACTAGATCATAACCTGAAACTCTATCGCGGATTTAAGCGTGGTTCTTTACTTGACCTTCGCTTACTTCTATAGCATCCTTACTCCCCATCCATGACAGCGTAAGAAGATACCCCTGTGTGTGTCGATCCTCGGCCGAGATCCTTCCGAGTGATGACAACATTCGAAGACTGCGATCCCTTCTAAAGTCCATGGAGGCCCTCTCCTTATGCAGTTACATAGATCTTCAATTTCGAATTCTCTCAAAACAATGCAGAGAAAAATCCCCTCCCGGAGGATGAAATCCAGCATTACGTCTATCGGTTCCTCCCCCCCAGAGATCCTGTGATCCCGCCTTCAAATACCCGTGAGCGATTCCACCATTGGGAAGTCCGCCTAGCTACGCGTGGCTTCCTCACCTAGGAATCATATGCCGCGTGTCATTTCGAAGGAGTCCCTATTGAGGGTTAAGGGAACATTTCCCCACCGGAAACTCCAAGAGGTTAAACAAATATTCCACCACAATCTTCCGTTGAGGCTCGGCGCTGCAACCCAGGTTGTTGAGATAATTAAGGTCGCTTATAAAAACAAAAGTTCCATTACAAAAAAATAAACTGGCACGCCTTTTCCCTAACTAGGGAGGTGCATGCTACATCACATAAAACGTTGTACTAAAAAGGATCGGTGCCCTTCTAGTTAACTCTATAGTAAAGATGTATATTACTACTCACAACGATATATTTGTTGCTAATCACCCCATAATATGGTAATACTAGAATAATTCCACTCATTCCCATTCAAGGTGTTTTTATCATGTTATTAAATGAGAAGGATTTAGGATTCCATTCAAGGATGTACCTTTTTGACTTATCACAACCCCATATAACTTATAAAGGAACTCAAGGCTATCCCCTTTAGCTTTGTGCATTCTATGTATACATGTATTACTTACATATGAGCAACATCACTTGGAGAGGCCATGCCTTCATAATATGTATATATATATATATATTATATATATGTAAATACATATGATAGGCTTAATCACCTCGTAGTATAGCTCAATCAAATAAACGATTGTTTTGTGTGATTATTACATCATAGTATTACTTATGCTCAAGCATAATAAGTAACTAAGATCTTGTTTACTAGTTTTGAGCTTATCATAACTTATAAATTAAATCTCCTTCTCTAGCACTCTCGCTGAAGTAGAATTAATATTAAGAGTAAGTAATTAGGCTAATTATTGAAAATCATCCGATACGCATGGCATCATACATGTTGTCCACTTGTTTGTAACGAAAGGTTAAAGTCCTTATCCTAGGATGTCGTAAGAAAGTCCTAGGGTACTAATCATAGATCAACCATAGTAAAATGTCCTAAAGATTCCCAAACATTTGTGTTCAGATTTCTCAAGGACTTCCTTGACCTTACCTTCCTAATGAGTTCGGTTGTCGTCGTTTGTGTCGCTACCATTTGTTTACACTTTCCAACTTAGATATTAGCTTCTTCGGTTACAAGGTCTACTGGTGGGGCCTTGTCCTTGAGCTCCTCACCCGGGCCATGTACACATTTCTAATTACATTTACTAACAAAATAATGGGGCATAAAGGAGGGATATTACATCCTCCTCCCCTCAAGAAGAACACCGTCCTCGGTGTTCATGCTTTTTCAATAGTTCTTCTTCGACTTGAGTCATTCTTTGCATGCTAGTTATTTCTATTTGGACCGTCTTCGGACTTTTCCTGGAATTTTTTTTTTTTTTTTTTTTCTTCGCAAGTTGCTTTCAATCATACCTGCATTTTTCTACAAAACCGAAGTTCCAAGAACCATAAGAACTATTATCTTCAATTCCATAATCAAACTCAGAACATAAACAATGAGTCATTGTATTGCAACCTAGCATTTGCAATTCGCGGGATATTTTATTTTTCTTTTATTATCATAAGCACACATAAATCCAGCATTCAGGAGATGTAGATTGTCATTTTACACAAAACACACCTTTTACTTGATCCAGGAAAATTCTTGCCTAACACCCAAGTGCTCACACAGCAAAATTTTCTTTCATGTTTTGCCTAACACCTTAGTGCTCACGCAGCAAACATTTCATTCATGTTTTGCCTAACACCTTAGTGCTCACGCAGCAAACATTTCATTCATGTTTTTCCTAACACCTTAGTGCTCACGCAGCAAACATTTCTTTCATGCATACTAAGCAGCGTCCTGCCTCCCACGTATACATTTTCTTATAGCTTGCCTAGGTCTTACAGCCAGCCGATTCTCCGAGAATCCTAGTGGCTGTTCAATCCCTGATTTTAGGGAGTATTTCAAATGCCATTACGACACTCTTTACACAATTCCCCTCAAGCCTTCTCGCTTGAGTCCCGGAATTTATTTCGATAACCAATCATTTATTAATTCTTACAATTTTTTTTTTTGTAAATTACAATATGTCTTGTAATAACAGTAAGTAGTTCCACTTATTTGCTTATCATTCATGATATGTAGCACACATCCATCACCAAATCAGGTTTTGTGCCATACTGTAATCCATGCTATAATAAAAGGTAATCACTTACTCTTGAGCGATTGTGTTCTGCTCACCTTCACCAATGGACTTATAATCCACGTTCCCTTTTGTCTATCACATTGGTCGTAATTATGATAACATCCTGAAAATGTTAGTCACTAAACAACATAATCCAATGTTAATCCATGGTTATAAGTGTCTCGAAATATGACCAGTAAATAAGATGCATTTAAGTGAATCATCACTTACTCTTGAGTGGTTAACTCAGCTATTTATCCGCGGAAATAGTCACTTCCATTTTGATTTGTTATATTCATAGCGAAAACCCGCATAATGTTATTACGCTCTTCCACAAGCTCAACCGAGTTTTTGACCATCTATCATAATAACATAATCAAATATTGTAAGGAGGTTTTTCTTCTATGTATAAAAATAAGAAATTCATCCTTCATACTACAATCTCCGCATGTGGTTATCTAACATAAACATTATTTCCACACTAAGCATATCCAACTCAATTAATAAGACTACATAATGTCTTAAAATACATTCTTCCTTATTATGGGCATTACGATCACTTCACCTCAATCCTTTTCCTTCACTGTATTAAGTACCCATTCTTCTTGCATATGCCAACATCATGTGAGTAACAATAAATCGTCTACATATATACTTGCATATATATATATATATATATAATTTTTTTTTTAAAGATAATCACATACCTTTATGGGGAAGACCGCATATCGCTTTATCGTGTGGCCCTCATATGCCAAGGTGCACGTTTAACTTACATTAATACACATTAGTAATCCTCTCCATATCATATAATCTATATATCAAAACGAAACAGATTATCAAGGTATCCATGCATATAACATAAGTCTTAATCACATAAAAAGTGTAATCCTTCTGTCAATCACTCCCAGTATCCCAACATTCTTAGTAAGGATCGCCGAGATAGAATATATATAAAAATAGAATCCTACAGTTTAATCACTTACATTAACTTGAATATCTAGTGCGTATTCAATATTAACCATCTCATCTATCATATCATCTGTTTCGTACGTAAAATAAGGCATAGAAGTAAGAACACATAACTAACATTTGGAACCATCGCCTATAACATTCAATATGGTTGTTATCCTGTCTTCATTTGTATAGTCACCTTTCCAAGCCTAGAACTTTTCTAATCCTCATAAAATATAATTGAAGCAATCAAGTACCTATGACGAATGTCTATGAATTGACTCATATATGTACTAAAGCCCTACCAATGGCATCAATCGACCAGATATGAATGTACATATTTTATTAGATACATAATCCTAATTATGTTTATACAACCCTTATAAACTTTTGAACATGCAAATGCTCCTATGATTCTCATTACTATCATTATGATCAATGTATATGAAAATATTTAACAAGATCACCAAGATAAAGATAGGAACATAGTCCAACTATTTTAATCATTTTTAAAGAATACTTTCTCATCATTTAATGAAATTGTATGAGGAGATATTCATCCCCTAGTATTTATCAATACAGGATCATTTTAGATACGAAATGAAACATACAAACTGCTCACTCATCAACAATGCTTTTCCTTTAGAATGCTTCAACAAGTGGAGTATACTTACTTGCGATTTAAAAGACATCTTGTCGATTACCTTCTGCTGATTCTTTAGAACATAAATCCTTTGTTTGCGTCTTATCGATGGAGTTCCCTTGACCAGTTTATATTATTTCTTCAACTGAGCCCAATTAAGCCCGAGTGTTTGCAACCTGTGCTCTGATACCATATGTAACATCTCCAAGGTTTGCGAATTAGTAATTCTGGTGTAAAATTTTTTTTTGCATAAGATTAATGAGACTTCAAAATACACTTCATTCCCGTAAGGACCAAGATACTGAACACATTCCCTGATAATTTGATATTAGTTAATTTGAAATACTCATCACGCATCATACTCATGAATATCTTACCGTGTAAAGGTTAACTGCATCCGAAATTGTCCACAACAATGTGATCGTCACATCACATCAACATGAAATATCATTTTAACAACATTAACATGAAATATCATTGTAACAAACTAACATGAATTATCATTGTAAGAACATTAACATGAATTACCCCTGGTCAAGATGCACTTGACCAATGTGTTATAATCATCAATTATAAGATAGCACCTTTGAGAAGAAAATCATGCAACCGTCAAAAGGATCATACGCATATAAAAACCATGAAGATAACGAGACCAAGATAACGTGGTTCACCCGTACACGGGCTAGTCCAAAAAAGGTGTGTGCATCTTTTATTATTCATGAAAGAGTTTTACAATAGCAACTTGATCATTGCATTACACAATTCAGACTTTCCTCAAAGCCTTTCTGGAACAAGTCCTCTCCTTTCTATTTATCATAGCAGGGTATCAGTGAGCTTAGACAAGAAATACAATTCCAGCAACCCCTGATTTCTCAGCAACTGAAACTGAGTTTCATGGGCATTCATGCTAACCACAAACAATACAACACTCCCATCATGCAGAGAGTTCAAACGTTCTCAGCCAACCCAATATATAAGCAGAAATTACGATTTCATTTCCGGCTATCGAGCCTTCACATAGATTTCTGAACAACTAAGTTTCACGATTTTATATCACGCAATCACACAATTAATAAAAAGGAAGAGCACAATCACATAGTTAACGATGTGAAGAAACAGATCCATCTCTTATTCAACTCTAAGAGCATATTCATAACGCATTCTCAAAATACAACGACCCAACAAGTTTATGGAAGCAATCAAGATTATAGAGAGCCAATAAATTGATGGAAGTGTATAAATATCCTACAATGGAAACATATAAAAAATCAACAAGCTCCGGCCAAGACCTCCATCAATACTATAACTCAGAACAAGCATATCTTCCTGAGATAATAGAGAAGTAAATGGATGCATTTAAAAGATTTGTCCTGGAGATTTCTTTTAGCAGCATATACAACATAAAATATAAATCTAGCAGTGTATTTATATATATAAATTCTGATTTAGCGCCATTCTTCGGTACCTACCCAGATCTATGCATATACAGGAGGTTCCTTCCCAATCCCTCCAAGGCTTAGCAACCTGGTATAATATCTATATATGGGATCGATTTCTTATTTCATATGCAATCGATTTCTAATATGAGGCAGAGTCACAAATTCCAGCGATTTCGTAAATACAGATCTGGAAATAAACTTTTAACAAAGATGAATAAAGGGAATAAGATCGATTTCTGATTTCATAGAGACTCGAATCCGTTTAAATGACAGAGCAGAGTATTGATGTTTGACACAGTTCAGCAAAATAAACTCACAAAAATATGACAGAACAGAGTATCGATTTTTGACAGGGTTCAGCAAACAAACTCACACCGTCGGTATTCAAGAGTTGACCCACATTTCATCATAAAAAGATTACGGAAATAACAAGAATGAAATCGACTTCTCTGCAGACTAGATGGGTTAAATTCAGAATAGATCTACGAATGGATCTGATACAGAATAGATCTAAATCGATTTGATACAGATTGGATCTAAATCGATTTTGATACAAAATGGATCTACGCCCATATTCCATCACTAAAAATTTACAGAGATAAAAAGGAATAGAAACGATTTCACTGCAACATAAATCGATTTTTCAGCAGTTATCTATATACAAAGAATAGATAACAAGATCACCTAAATACGAGGTTCTCCTTTGATCGCCAATGTTTCGATTTGCTGGAGATCGGTGCGACAAGAATGTAACAGCGATTTAAGCCATTCGATGACAGGGATCTTAACTAAGATTTCAGACAGTAAGACAATATCTTAACATTTTCATCAACAAGCAAATAGACAGAGATTAAAACTAGGGTTTCAATCCAACCTAATGCAAGGATCCCTATTCGCCAACGATATCTACAGCGGAGGTCTTTACGAAATCTGATACTACGGTGTAAGGAGGCAATGTAGATCATGTTGTGGCTAATTTAGATAACCAACAGTTCAAATAATGAAATTTGCAGATAAGAAGAAAATATCATACACTAGATCATAACCTGAAACTCTATCGCGGAGTTAAGCGTGGTTCTTTACTTGACCTTCGCTTACTTCTATAGCATCCTTACTCCCCATCCATGACAGCGTAAGAAGATACCCCTGTGTGTGTCGATCCTCGGCCGAGATCCTTCCGAGTGATGACAACATTCGAAGACTGCGATCCCTTCTAAAGTCCATGGAGGCCCTCTCCTTATGCAGTTACATAGATCTTCAATTTCGAATTCTCTCAAAACAATGCAGAGAAAAATCCCCTCCCGGAGGATGAAATCCAGCATTACGTCTATCGGTTCCTCCCCCCCAGAGATCCTGTGATCCCGCCTTCAAATACCCGTGAGCGATTCCACCATTGGGAAGTCCGCCCAGCTACGCGTGGCTTCCTCACCTAGGAATCATATGCCGCGTGTCATTTCGAAGGAGTCCCTATTGAGGGTTAAGGGAACATTTCCCCACCGGAAACTCCAAGAGGTTAAACAAATATTCCACCACAATCTTCCGTTGAGGCTCGGCGCTGCAACCCAAGTTGTTGAGATAATTAAGGTCGCTTATAAAAACAAAAGTTCCATTACAAAAAAATAAACTGGCACGCCTTTTCCCTAACTAGGGAGGTGCATGCTACATCACATAAAACGTTGTACTAAAAAGGATCGGTGCCCTTCTAGTTAACTCTATAGTAAAGATGTATATTACTACTCACAACGATATATTTGTTGCTAATCACCCCATAATATGGTAATACTAGAATAATTCCACTCATTCCCATTCAAGGTGTTTTTATCATGTTATTAAATGAGAAGGATTTAGGATTCCATTCGAGGATGTACCTTTTTGACTTATCACAACCCCATATAACTTATAAAGGAACTCAAGGCTATCCCCTTTAGCTTTGTGCATTCTATGTATACATGTATTACTTACATATGAGCAACATCACTTGGAGAGGCCATGCCTTCATAATATGTATATATATATATATTATATATATGTAAATACATATGATAGGCTTAATCACCTCGTAGTATAGCTCAATCAAATAAACGATTGTTTTGTGTGATTATTACATCATAGTATTACTTATGCTCAAGCATAATAAGTAACTAAGATCTTGTTTACTAGTTTTGAGCTTATCATAACTTATAAATTAAATCTCCTTCTCTAGCACTCTCGCTGAAGTAGAATTAATATTAAGAGTAAGTAATTAGGCTAATTATTGAAAATCATCCGATACGCATGGCATCATGCATGTTGTCCACTTGTTTGTAACGAAAGGTTAAAGTCCTTATCCTAGGATGTCGTAAGAAAGTCCTAGGGTACTAATCATAGATCAACCATAGTAAAATGTCCTAAAGATTCCCAAACATTTGTGTTCAGATTTCTCAAGGACTTCCTTGACCTTACCTTCCTAATGAGTTTGGTTGTCGTCGTTTGTGTCGCTACCATTTGTTTACACTTTCCAACTTAGATATTAGCTTCTTCGGTTACAAGGTCTACTGGTGGGGCCTTGTCCTTGAGCTCCTCACCCGGGCCATGTACACATTTCTAATTACATTTACTAACAAAATAATGGGGCATAAAGGAGGGATATTACAGAATGTGATGCTTCAGGAAATGGGATTGGTGCTTTTCTAATGCAGAAGGGACACCTGCTTGCTTTCACAGGTCATCCAATCAAGGGAAAGCACTTAAAAAATCCTATTTATGAGAAGGAAATGCTGGAAATTCTACATGCTCTTAATAAACGACGTCCTTACCCAATAGGTAGACACTTCAAGGTCAAAACAGATCATGATAGTATTAAATACTTTTTGGCATAGAGATTATTTTCAGAAGTGCGACAAAAGTGGGTAACCAATATTTTGGGATATGACTTTGAAATCAACTATCGAAAAGGGAAAAATAATGTGTGGAAGATGTGCTTTCCAGAAAATATGAAGCTGTCAGGGCATTAGTTTGTGCAATTTCCATTCTACAACCCGATTGGGTAGCAGCAACAAGGGAAGAATGGAAAAATGACCTATTTGTGTGGACAATCATTCAAAAGCTACATGATGATCCTAGTGTATCATATAGTTTTGTGTGGAAAAATGATTCACTATGGTATAAGGATCGCTTATATTTATGCAAAGACTCCCAAATCAAACAAAATTTCCTCTTAGAATTACACACCTCTCCTATAGGTGGGCACTCTGAATTCCTGAAAACTTACCACAGGGTCAAGAAAGAATTTTTTCTGGGAAGGTCTTAAATCTGATATTCAAAGGTTCGTCACTGAATGCTTAGTTTTCCAATAGAATAAGGTGGAAACTGTTAAGACCCCAATACTTCTACAACCATTAGACATACCTTTCCAGTGCTGGTAAGAAGTCTCAATGGATTTTATCATAGGTCTACCCAAGTAAGAAGGAAATAATGTTTTCATGGTGGTTGTTGATAGACTCATGAAGTATGCACATTTTTGTGCACTCTCTCACCCTTTTAATGCAAGTACAATAGCCACAACTTTTCTTGACACAGTTCAAAAGTTACATGGAAATCCGAAGATTATTGTAAGCGATAGAGATCCAATTTTCACTGGAAAATTTTGGTCTGAATTATTTTCTTGTTTGGGTACCCAATAGGCTCATAGTTCATCTTATCATCCTCAATGTGATGGGAAAACTGAGATAGTGAACAAATGTTTGGATGGCTATCTTCGTTTCTATGCATCTGATAGACAAACACAGTGGGTGAAATGGTTATCTTTGGAAGAATGGTGGTACAATACTTCCTTCCATACATCATAAAAAATGTCTCCATTTATGACATTTTATGGGTACCATCCTCCATCTATCACATCTCCCTTAAATGGAAAATCTAAAGTTCAAGCCATGGAAAATCACATAGAGAACCAACAAGATTTTCTCCAGATACATAAGGACAACCTAGCTATGTCACAAAACAAGATGAAACAACAAGCTGATCAACATCGGAGTGAAAGGAGTTTCGAAGAAGGGGATTCGATATGTTTTAGGCTACAACCTTACAAGCAGATGTCCCTCAAGAAACTAAATAAGGACAATAAATTAGCACCCAAGCATTATGGTCTTTATAAAGTTTTGCAGAAGAATGGTAGTATGGCTTACAAATTGGAGCTCCCTTCATTTTTCAAGAGTGCACCTAGTTTTCCATGTTTCTTGCTTAAAGAAGGTAATGGGAGACAAGACCCAATTCAAACAATATTTCCCGAGCTTGATAAAGAAGGAAGAGTCATATTGGAACCTGAACAAATAACTGAAACAAGGACCAAACATCTACAAAATTGGGCTATTATTGAGTACCTCATCAAATGGAAGAACCTGCCAGTGAAAGATGTTGAGAAGTTGTCATTGATGTCAACAGTCTAATGACAAGAACGTTTCTAGATGCTATTAATATCAAGGATTCCATTATTGTTATTGATGTCAACACTATAGAGGGAGTTCATTAATTCCAACATTGCAGGAGAAGCATGTTTGACTAATGGTGAAGATGAAAGGAAATAGTTTTTATATTATCAGAATTCATATAATATCTATTACTATCTTAACCAATGTTGAAAAGATCATATACAGAAAAATATTGCGAAGCATTACAAGAAAAGAATGACGTCCTATTTGAAAATAAAAAATTAAAAGAAGATTAAAAAAAAAGTCTAAAAGAAAGTTAATGAATATCAAAAGAAAAATTAAAAAGGAAGGTTAAAAAGATTAAAAGAAAAATTACATGAAAGTGAGGTTGAAATAAAAAGGAAGTTCGGTAAAAGTGGATGAAAAAGTGAAAGAGGTATTTTCCCATGGTATTTAGAATCCCATGGTATTTACTCATTACGCCGATAGGCGTATTCTTTTAACTTTTGGGGGTGGGGGCTGGGTGGCAGATTTATTGTACATTTAATAATTAACAGCTGGATTTTGAAGGTGGGGGAATATGCTTCATCTGGTGCATTAATGAAGCGTTCATATCTGCTGTGTTGATTCACTCACATCTTTAAATCCAAACGACGCATAATGTTTCAAATAATTTATTAAAATAATTACACCTGCCAATTGTTTCTTCCCACTACTGGAATTAAACGGTCGCTGAGCTCCACTCCACTGCTGTGCTGAACGACAGTCCCTCAGCTCCACTCCACCTATACCAGCTCCACTCCACCTGTACCATATGCTCTCCCGCTCAACCGCTCGACACCCCACTTGGTAATGTAATGCTCAAATGTCCCTCTGTGCTATTAAATTTCCTGCAAAAGCCAAGACACATTCACCCCAGACGATAGTGCAGAGGAGACAGCATGCAGCGAGCGTGCATCTCAACAACCATCAGCAGAGCGATTGGACCGAGTGTGCATCTTCAACAACAACCACCAACAGAAACAGGTACAGAACACAGACCTGTGTAAAATGCAGTGCTCGATTTGCACATACGAAGATTGAAATTGTTTGAAGGGTTTTGTGAAAGAAATTAGTGATTGAATACGATTTCTACAGTCTGTCTTTGTGATTCTACATATGAATGGCGTAGTCTAGGAAACCCTACTGTACTAGAGTTGTAGAATCTGTAATATGATATTTCGTGCAAAAAATATTTCTGCAAGAATTCACCAGTGTAAATTTTCTTATTATTTTGGCTGGCAAGACTGAAAGGAGCAATAACAGCAATATAATTATAAAAATGTATCTGTATTCTCCGGTATTCATGTTAGTTTACTTGGATCGGTAACAATGCAAACTCTTTGTTATTTGTTAGTGAATATGTTAGTGGTGAGGGAATTTCTGGGTCTGCGAATTCCGGGATATAAATAGTTTCAATATATGGGTATAAAAGAGAAGGATTATTTTGAAACTATTTTGGCTGTGGGGGTGAGCAGACTGTTTCATTTTCAACCTTTGCAATCATTTTCATTTCAATTTTTTCCAAACGCTCGCAGCCCTTTGTTAACTATGGATAGCAATTCATCATAAATGGTTGTGTTTTATCATCAAACGTTACTAATTAGTATGAATTGCAGCTTAATGACTTATTAAAGTATGAATTGCAGCTTAATGACTGTATAGTAAGGCGAGGGATTTTGTTTTTTCACCATTTAAGTGTGGCTATTTCTCCGTTCGTGTGCACCTATGGAAATTGTGTCGTCTCTGTGATTTTATTCTCCGTCTCTGAGATTGTGTGCGCCTATTGAAGAATCTCATGTCCACAGTGTAGAGATGAGCCTGCGATACCCATCCATGAACTCGTGTTCCAGGATTAATAGTAGTGCGAGTTTCTGTTAGGGTTTTGTTCGGTGGATAATTTTGGGAGTTTCTGTTAAGGTTTTGTTGCCGTGTATAATTTGTGGCCATGGAATAATGGCCAAATGATTAACGGTTTGTGTGATCGATCAGTAAAGTAAATAATTAAAGGTTTAAACAAATTTTTGTGTGCTCTTGTGATCAGTAAATTAAATAAGCAAAATCTCATAAAAAAAATCTTCTCTTCTATTACTGCTATTTGGACGTTCTGTATTTTATATCTAAATTAAAAGAGTATAAATCTTTCTTCCTCTGATTTTAATTGCTGCAATCTTTCGTTTAACTATTTTTGTGTTCGTATGATTTATCATTAAATTAAATAACTAAAAGCTTAAAGAAATCAATCTTCTTAGCTAACTCTTGCGGCATATTATTTGTAAATTAAAATCCAAATGATGTGAAGATGTTTCAGAGCAAGATCCTCGATTTTATTATTTTATTTTTATGTGGATGCTTATATATATGCTAGCTTATTATCCATGTATAGGTAATGTTGATGTTGATATGGGTTGATCACTTCATTTGGGCACTGAGCCAGTGGTTCCAGACTTTTTGTTTGAACTCTATAAAGCACTTACAAATAATTAGGTGTTAGGTAGTAGATGGTCGTATTTTTCCCATCTTTCGGTATATCATAGGGTGTGGCAACCTTCTGTATGTTAATCCGTGTGCCTGTTGTATCTGCGTGCCGCGGTTTTATATTTCAATAATATTCAACACATATTTTCTCTGTATGGAAGATATTTAAACACTTGGATATGCCTGGTAGTTCAGCTCACAGATTAACAAGACCTCAGAGTCAACAACAAATTTCACATTTTCTTTTTATTCTGTCAAGTTAATGGAAATTCTATATTTAAATGCTGTAAAGTTGTAAGTTTTGATAGAATCCTTAAAAAATTGTGGTTTAGCGTTATTCTAAGATCATGTAGCAAAAATGCTTGGTCATCAGAAATAACCTTTACTTGTATTCTGATTCATGGACAATATATGCCGGTTGCTTATAATAAGAGCTGTAGTATTTGATCTCTTAATTTAATTTAGCTTCCATTATTGATCTCTTAATTTAATTTAGCTTTCATTAATTGGAAAAGCAATCTGAACTACTTCTTTTGAGGATCATAGTTTTTTATTCAAACATATTGACATTTATATACAAACTCATTGTAAAGCTTTGCCAAGAAATTCTTTTAAAGTCTTGTAACTAAAAGACTCCAATCTTTATATTAACAAATTACCATAATTATCATTAACAAATCAAATAATTGGTTTAATTGCAATTATTATTTGATTCAACAAAAAAAAGTAAAGAAGTAAAGAACAAAGGCTGACAAAATCCTGGGCCAAAACGATTATCTAAATCCTCGGCGAAAGACCAACTTCAATGTATATCAAGGAAGTAAAGAACAACTTTTTAAGAGTGAAATATAGTATATTAAAAATTAAGACTATTAAACACAGATTAGTCAAATCATTGCACAAATGATTATCCAACACAGATTATTCAAATTCCAGAAATTTCAAGTTCTAAGATTATCAAGACATAGATAACTACAGTTGATATGAATGCCAATGCTTCACAACATAATCAAATTGAAAATAAATTTATGCTTTCCGCTATTTTTTAAATACACATATTTTCTTTCTTCAAATTGCAGGCACCGTGGGAGTTGTCCAAGATTTATGGAAGAATGTTATAATTGGTACTGTTGCATGCCAGATTTTACTAACCATCCACGATTTAGGTAAGAATATTATGTGTTCCATATGTAAGTGGCAATGGAGTTGGTACTGATAATCAAATCAAAGAAAACCTATATTATTGAAAATTGGAGAACCATGGGCTCCATCTTACTTAAGCTAGCTAAACACATGTTTTCTTGTACTACCTCCTTATTGATCTTATTCATAAATAAACTAATTTCGAATACATTGTTTTAATACCTTTTTATAAAGGTTAAAATGTATATACTATGATATTAATAGCTTGTGCTCGATGCCTCCCTAATGGTAAAATCTTGTAAAAAATCAAAAAATGAAGACATATTGTCTATCCGCGATAAAGTTTGTCCTATTATGAAATAAAATATGTGCTGCAAAATTTATTGTTTATGTTAGCTCTGCGATGTGATTGAGGGTTAATTTAAGTTAAAATATTTTCAAAAAATGTATGGACTCGAACGCCCTCAGTAGTATGTCAAATATGAAGGACATTCTCCTTTTACATAGCTATGTAATTTTATTCTTTACAATTTCTTTCTATGTAGTTCAAAAACATTAAAAGTTTAACTCAAGTTTAGTGAATTTTTATTTTTATTTTGTTAATTCAATTTTCTGGTCTGCGGAGAGGATAATTTTTATTATTCAAAAGATAAAAAAATATAAATTGAATTATGCTATAAAGTTTGTAGGAAGACAACCTCAAGAAAGATAAATTATTATTACAATGAAACTTAAATTATTTAAATAATTTATATATATTGTTGTTATGAGAATTCTTGTTTTAAAAAAAAAACTATAAATTATTTATCAATTTTCTATTAAAATATATTACTTTTATTTCATTTTTGGTATGGAATATTTGTATGATAATTTTCATGAAATATAACTTTTACAACATGAAATAATGCATTTAATCATATGATTATTACTAAAATCAATATTCAAATGTTTAAAT
Source organism: Larix kaempferi (assembly GCA_027924585.1). Lineage (NCBI taxonomy): Eukaryota > Viridiplantae > Streptophyta > Pinopsida > Pinales > Pinaceae > Larix > Larix kaempferi. The sequence continues at coordinate 48,945,253 of BSBM01000510.1, forward strand.
TTAAAATCATGCCTTCAATCATTATTAACAAAATAAATATTCAAATGTTTTAATTTAAAATCATTATATAAATAAATAATTCAAAAAGTAAATATTAAATGTTTAAGTTCAAAATTATTATATATACTATAAAATTTAAGTAATTATTACTTAAAATTATTTTGTTATTCAATTTTTACATATACAATGTAACGCCCCATATTTTGACTAGGCATGTTTATGAGTTAGACACCTTTCACTTTATTGCTTGTTATCTGTTTGACTCAGCTAGACAGAGTGAACTATATTTTCGGCATGTTAGACATGATGATATGTTGCTACTGTGTTAATGATGTTACTATATTCATGCAGTTATTAAAGTTATGATTATCATGAGATTCTTTTATTTCATAATGACAGTGTATGTTTGATAATCGTCCTGGAGGAAATGTGATATATATGATGTGGTCATTATGCTGTGATCGATTTGATGATTTTATGTGATGAAATAAATGATGCTCACAAAATGGATCAGACAATGATAGAATGGAAAATATATGTTTTAGCGTTTTCATTGATGAAATGTGAAATATATGGTGTTGTACGTGCATGCCATCCTATGATGAAATTGATAGAACTATTATATTCCATGCATACCTGTGATGTGATAAAATTGTGACGTGAAATAAAATGATGTTGATGATATGGATCAATTGGTGATCGAATGGAAATGCTTGTTACAAAATGTGTATTCTGCGGAATACTAACCTACAGGACACGAGGGCTATGGTATAGCCGGATACTTGATCTGGTATATGGATAAGAGCTTATCCATGCAGGGAACCTTAGCAACCGAAACTGATGATACGATGACATGGACCGATAATCTCGAGAGCAGCAGAGTAGGATTTGATAAGGGCGTAGGCCCAGTATGTTGAGAGGGATGGATGTGTTTCCCACCCTATGTTCCTATGATACCCGAGGTCGTGGGAGGGCCGTGCTGAGACACGCTCCGCATGTAGTTGTGATGACGATGGTCGGATGCCTGCTAGGGGAGGATAGGTCCGCTGTACAGCCGATGCTATCGCTCTCAAGTTCTATGTGGTCAGGTCGATGAGTCCGACATCCACTTTTGTACTAGCAGAGGAAGGATAGGGAGGATGTGGACGTAGGTTAGGATGGGAGGATATGTGTAGAACCCCTCCTTTAGGGTCCCCTTGAACTGAACCTGAAACTTTAAAAACTTCATACAAACAAATTAGCCATCATAGTTATTGGAAAAATAAAATGAAAAGCGTGAATAACTTAACAAAAATAAGCAAAACTTTAACCTGTCAACCCGATCCGGTTGGTCCATTGTCGCCTTCGTCTTCCGTAGGATCCCTCCAGCAAAGCTCGTTTCCATTGGCGAAGCAACCGTTAGCTTCGCCACCCAACCATAGGCTCATGCTTTCAGTCGCATGGCCTCCCCCGAGCTTTGGGTCGTAGAGCTCACACAAGTATTTTAGAAATTCAGCTTGGGCTTCCCTCCCCACCAGGATTTCTAGGCCAAACCCTTAGATAGCAGCAAGTCTTTGAGGCATTCGAAAATTACGACAATCATCCAAATTATGGGCCCTTTACCCATTTCCTAAGCCTTCCTTATAAAGGAAAATCTCCTGCGACACATGTCGCTTCATGCATAATTAAATATTTTTAATTAATTATTTAATTAAAACACTCACCCATCCAAGTGTCAGTTTCTCTGGGAAGTGCACCTACATCCCTAAGTTTGCTCTAGTTTGTCCCCCAGATATTTTAATCAACTCCTAGCTTTTAGTTGACTAGGTGTCTAATCTATTTTGCTCCTAAATAATAATTTCTATTATTTTAAATGCTTAACAAATAACTATTCATGTGCAAATGTCTAAGCTATTTGTTATGCATTTGCTAAGTAATAATCTAGAGTTATTCTCCTAAGTTTTTATGCAGTTTAATCTAACAATCAAACTCACTAGGATCACGGTGCCGCGCCGTTGGGCTCCTAGTTCCTTAATTTTAATTCCTTGACATGGCACCACTCCGTCGGGTCCAGTCATCCATGGTTTCCATTCCTTGGCATGGTACCTCATCGTTGGGTCCTTGCATCCATTCTTTCCGTTCTCGACAGGGTACCGCATCGTCGGGCCCTTCTGCCACCATCTTTCCGTTTTGACTTGCGGGAACTTTTGTAGGGATTTTAGGAATCGTTACCATCCATCCTCCGTCTACATGCTATCTAGGGACTAATGGCGCCGAGGAGTGAGTCCGTTCTCACTGCGCGCCCCTCAACTCGTACGTGACCAGCTCCGTCGTGGCCCACCTCGTACGTCCTCACGCATTCCTCTTGAGCAAGTGGATCAATGCTTATCTGCTCATGCGTGGTATTCTTGTCGGAAGTTGACATCGTCGTCGCTTCCCCTGTGTGTGATTTACCCGTACTCTACGACCCTCCATGTTCCTTTGTGTGTCCATTGGTGAACCGTCTCACTTGTTTCTACACACACTTCTCGCAACAAATTATTAGTAGCACTGTTCTCAACAATCATCATCTGGTTTCTAACTCTAGCATGGTTAAACATTTATGATTTATTCAAACTGCTCATTCATCTTTATCAAATATACATTTCGTCGCCAAATACATAATCACCATACAGCTAGTCGTTAAGCATTATCCATCAACATAATTTTCCATAGTCATAGCTAATCGTTTAACATATGCAATTATTCATTTACCTCAACAGTTCAGATACACATACTCAAAAAAATAAAGTCAAAAGGTTATTTAATTAATGTTTCAATCAGCCGGGTCACCCAGCAGGTGCCCTCAATGTCTACACAAGTCTAGGGGCAACCCCTCATCAAAGTATATGAACCCTGAATATCATTCAAACTTTTATTCTAGAAAATTTAGTGAAGAATAATTCTAACCTTTTCCAGAAGCTGGAAATATTCTTACCGAGGATGAAGAAGTAAAAACCGCAACCCTGACTTTTCTATGTCGAACTTTATGCATCACCAATGAAACCAAATGTAGGGTCTCTTCTCATGAGCAAGAAAAAAATTAAAAAAAAATTAAAAAAAATAAAAAAAATAACGCCTAGCGTCGAAAGTACAAGAACAAAAAAAAAAAAAAAAAAAAAAAAATTATTAACTTCGAGACGAAGTTCTATTTAGGAGGGGGTGTATGTAATGCCCCTAGAATGACTGTGGACCTTAAGGGCACCTGTCGAGTGACCCGGCTGAAAAACTTCGATATAATGGTCTCTTGAGCCTTGTTATGTCTTAACTGATTGAGGAAAACCTGAAGATGGGAATGACGACAATAATTGATAAATGAATTAAGGAATACATGTGGAGTGGGATAATTGATTGATTACATCTTGATTTATGATTAGCCCTGATTGATCAAGTCAAAGTGCAGTAGGACAATTACAGTCCTAGCTCTGCGACTTGGGAGGACGCAACTGAGATGCATCGTAGCTTTCCATTTTTTTTATTATTCTGAACTTCGGGACGAAGTTCTAATTAAGTAGGGGTGTATGTAGTGCCCCTAGACTTGTGTAGACATTGAGGGCACCTGCTGGGTGACCCGGCTGATTGAAACATTAATTAAATAACCTTTTGACTTTATTTTTTTGAGTATGTGTATCTGAACTGTTGAGGTAAATGAATAATTGCATATGTTAAACGATTAGCTATGACTATGGAAAATTATGTTGATGGATAATGCTTAACGACTAGCTGTATGGTGATTATGTATTTGGCGACGAAATGTATATTTGATAAAGATGAATGAGCAGTTTGAATAAATCATAAATGTTTAACCATGCTAGAGTTAGAAACCAGATGATGATTGTTGAGAACAGTGCTACTAATAATTTGTTGCGAGAAGTGTGTGTAGAAACAAGTGAGACGGTTCACCAACGGACACACAAAGGAACATGGAGGGTCGTAGAGTACGGGTAAATCACACACAGGGGAAGCGACGACGATGTCAACTTCCGACAAGAATACCACGCATGAGCAGATAAGCATTGATCCGCTTGCTCAAGAGGAATGCGTGAGGACGTACGAGGTGGGCCACGACGGAGCTGGTCACGTACGAGTTGAGGGGCGCGCAGTGAGAACGGACTCACTCCTCAGCGCCATTAGTCCCTAGATAGCATGTAGATGGAGGATGGATGGTAACGATTCCTAAAATCCCTACAAAAGTTCCCGCAAGTCAAAACGGAAAGATGGTGGCAGAAGGGCCCGACGATGCGGTACCCTGTCGAGAACGGAAAGAATGGATGCAAGGACCCAACGATGAGGTACCATGCCAAGGAATGGAAACCATGGATGACTGGACCCGACGGAGTGGTGCCATGTCAAGGAATTAAAATTAAGGAACTAGGAGCCCAACGGCGCGGCACCGTGATCCTAGTGAGTTTGATTGTTAGATTAAACTGCATAAAAACTTAGGAGAATAACTCTAGATTATTACTTAGCAAATGCATAACAAATAGCTTAGACATTTGCACATGAATAGTTATTTGTTAAGCATTTAAAATAATAGAAATTATTATTTAGGAGCAAAATAGATTAGACACCTAGTCAACTAAAAGCTAGGAGTTGATTAAAATATCTGGGGGACAAATTAGAGCAAACTTAGGGATGTAGGTGCACTTCCCAGAGAAACTGACACTTGGATGGGTGAGTGTTTTAATTAAATAATTAATTAAAAATATTTAATTATGCATGAAGCGACATGTGTCGCAGGAGATTTTCCTTTATAAGGAAGGCTTAGGAAATGGGTAAAGGGCCCATAATTTGGACGATTGTCGTAATTTTCGAATGCCTCAAAGACTTGCTGCTATCTAAGGGTTTGGCCTAGAAATCCTGGTGGGGAGGGAAGCCCAAGCTGAATTTCTAAAATACTTGTGTGAGCTCTATGACCCAAAGCTCGGGGGAGGCCATGCGACTGAAAGCATGAGCCTATGGTTGGGTGGCGAAGCTAACAGTTGCTTCGCCAATGGAAACGAGCTTTGCTGGAGGGATCCTACGGAAGACGAAGGCGACAATGGACCAACCAGATCGGGTTGACAGGTTAAAGTTTTGCTTATTTTTTTTAAGTTATTCACGCTTTTCATTTTATTTTTCCAATAACTATGATGGCTAATTTGTTTGTATGAAGTTTTTAAAGTTTCAGGTTCAGTTCAAGGGGACCCTAAAGGAGGGGTTCTACAATATGATAGTTAATACTGTTGAGGGTTGGGTAATCCTTGACCCGAAGTTAGTGGTAGTAGGTAACTTCCCTTGCACCTGAATGATTGATCAAATGTAATCATAACAATAACGAAAGGAAATCTTAAAGGTTAACTGATAAAATAACCGATGATGTTTTAGTAATATTATGATGAATGTATACTTGTTCAGTTTGCATAAAGTATTATTAGTGTTAGTTAGCTGTTATGCATAGGATATATATATATATGACATATGTTTATAGTGCATGTCTGTCTTGTGCATACGCTGGCCACACATGCACATTATGCACATGCGCAATAATATTGGTTTGCAACCTGCTTATCAAGATTTAACAATGTCATAAGTTATCATGGATAAGTCAATTAAGTATTTAGTGGATGACTTACTCAGTAAAAGATTATCAATTTCTAATGTGAAAAATAAGTTAATTAGTCCTTGTATGTAAACATGGTAATGAACGATTAAAATAAGTGTCATTAATTGTAAGCATCCTCAAGTGAAGGTGACTCCAATATGAAGTATAATAGTTAAACATTAATACTAGAAGAGTGTGCTATATAATTGTTGATCATGATTAAATAAACCATTAAAGTATATTTCATTATTTATACATAGAAGTACTATGTTGACACTTATCGATTAAACAAATAAATATTTTAATTACTATTCCCAATTAATTTAATTACTATTATTATTATTATTAATATTATTTAATTAATAATAATAATGATAATAACCCTTTTTATAAAGCATAGTGGATTGAGTAATTTATTATGTAGATTATTCATTTGATTAATTAACAGAATCATTTCAAATAAATTAAAAGATTTGTTTAAACAAATTATTTAACAATTCCACTACTCGAGAGAAACTTGGATAATTTAAAATAATATGTAATCATCATTCACCTCGAAAAGGGTGTTGTATTAATGAATTGTACTTCCTAAAACCGTGACAGCTAGGCGGTGGAGTGATAAGGAAGTTTGACTTTATGAAGGAGGTGGATTCCTATAAAGAGGAGATTTAACAAAGTAGTAAGGGGGATTATTGTGGGAGAACTGTGAGGATTTTTGTGAAAAAGGAGGAATGTCGAGGAGGGGGTTAACTCGAAGCTTTGAGGAGGTGGAAAACTCCAAAGAAAATACTGAGGAGGGGGTTAACTCAGCGAAATATTACCATGGAAAGGTTCGATGGAAAGCAGCTATCGGTATTATCGGTCTGTGGGCTCGGGGGCTAGGAAATCCATTGATTTCCTAGGGTCAGCAAGATAATAGCTGATCGGCAGGGTGGACACATCATTTTGGGTTTGCTAAGGTAACCTACAGAACCCGCTACAGGAATCTTCTTACCTCACTGCAAATCTACAGGTCCAGGTATTTTACTGAGCTAGCTTGAATAAAAGGTATTTTCTTTTACTTTCAAATTATGCATGTTGAAAGAACAGAGATGTAATGAAGATTTAAGTTTATGTTTATTTAAATTGCAGAGACATGTAAACATTTAGATAACAGAGACATAAACGGTTGAAATTTTTTTTCCAGAAAACATAAGAGAAAACTTGGTATTTACATGAAAATACAAGTAGAGACCCAGTGCCTGAAATGGGCACTACATTTGGTATCAGAGCCGAGGCTCAAACACTGAGACCTTAGGGCCTAACTGCACCTGGAATTATAGTGAAATTTACTAGAGAATAGCAAACGAATATGATGGCTGCAACAAAAGGGGAGATAACTTGAAGAGCCTTTTTCCCATTTATTTATAAAGCATAACAAAAACAGAATTTGAACGATATATATACATAACTGCTTATGAAATCTGTGAATATATAACTGTTTAATATTTTAAATAGAGCCACATTCATAGGCAAATGCCGAGGCCTCATTTGACAGAGCCTTGTGGCTTAAGGATTTCATTATAAAACAGAGGAAAGAAAACAATAATCATACTTAGGGCTCAGCCTAGACTTCATTAAACAAACCCTTTCGAAGGATGGCTTTCATTTTTCAGATTAGTAAGCCAGCGAAGAGTGATTTTCTTCTTAGGTTGAAGCTCATGCTAGTCGGGCCGAGGAGACTCTTTGTTTTTGGCATACATATAAGCATGAAAAAAAAAAAAAAACTCCAAGACGAGGCATGGTAATTTTTCTCTTTAAATTTAACCATAATGTAATTACTTAATATAACTAGTATGCCATTGACGAAATTGGTCGGGTCTCCAATTTACACTTTAAAAGAGAAATTTCCGTTACTCTAATTTGAAACGTTGTTTTATAACCACTGCTTGTAATTGCCCGATTTTAGGGCTAAATTATATGGCGTTTTTTTTTTTTTTAAATCCAAAAAAATCCTGGAAAATGAATAGATGTGATTCTGATTGAAGCTACAACAGGGAACCGTTTCCCAGATAATATATAGTATAGATAATATATAGTATATTTTTTTGCAAATAACAAATTGTTAGAGACATTAATTAGTGCCAGTGTAGCATAAAAAGGCGTCATGGATTTCCCATTGTAGCATCGGAAAAGAATTCGAAAAACATAACAAGCATGTAATAATGTGCGACTAGATAACGTAAATATTTTAAAAAGAAAAAAATATATATTTGAAAGAATTAAAGAATTCGTAATCTTTCCATAGAAAGAAATTACTGGTATAGAAAGAATTCGTTGACTACTGGTAGAAATATTAAAAAGAATTCATGAGTTTCACAGTCATTCTGTAATCATGCATACAGTAGATAGTTTTCTTTTACGCAAACAATCATCTTATAAACCCCCGGTAAGCATATTTTTAATAAAAGAAAAATTCTAGTTGATAAATAAAACTCTGATACAGACTCAGGAATAAAACTCTGATGCCGACTCGGGAATAAAACTTGACGTAGACTTTTCCACTGTAATCTGGTATTATACTTTATACACCGGCGTGGATTCGAGTACTTCCAAATATATATATATATATATATATATATATATATATATATTCAAGATAGAGCATCTGGAACATTCTAGTCACACATTGGACGAAACCCGAATTCTGGCATAAGAGCCACCTATAGGATTCTTTAAATGCCGAAGCTAAAATATTTGCTCCGTGTTTACCCCCTCAGATTAACTCGGAACTTCAAAAATGGCGTTTTCTCCTTGTCTGCAACCCCGTGGCAACCCCTGCTAGCCACAAAACAACCTACATCCCAAGCGCTCAACCCCGAGAGCTTTGCAGGTGGCCGAAAGCCAAGACCAAAGGTGGACCAAGCACAAAGTTGCAGCCCCAGCCCATGCACTCGGCACCAAGAGCCCTTCAAGCGCTCAGCTCGATAAAATTACTTCCTTTCGTTCCCAACCCGAGCTTAATGCCGAGAGCCACCTGCTAGGTTGAGCAGGGACCACCAAGCCCGCTTCTAGGGATAGGAACCAAGCTCACTCTCGAGCATACCGTCAATGCCTAATAAAACCCCGTTCACTTCCATAAATAGGGTATAGTGGACGCCACATAAGGTGATTTCCGCGTAGCCCCTTGAGCGGTTTGCCATACCGTCTCTTCATATGCGGACGAGTCAAAATTGGACACGTATGAGGGTGGTATTCTTACCGCACCGGTCTCTTCCATTAACTCCTGAGCAAGTTGAGGGTGCGGGGCCACCGTGAGCCGTCGATTCCCTCCCATTTGCCACGTCCATGATTCTCATAGAGCCACGTCAGTCGTTAAAGGGCCCACATATTCTCCACCACTCAAGCGCCAAGACCAAGAGCCTCTATCCTCCACCATTAATGCGCACAACACCGAGAGCTTGCAAGCGACCGAATGCCAAGTCGGGGGGGGGGGGGGGCATAATGTTCACCACTGCAGACCGAGTGCCAAGCTCGATAGCTTGCAGATGACCGGAAGCATATTCAGCACAGCATCATAACGACCGTGGAACGGGCGATCTGGAATTGTGACCGGAAATCAATATCAACTATGAGTCTCTCAGACTTCCCCATCAATCCCTCAACGATAACATCAATGTACTCGAAATCTCCTGAAGGATATCCGGTGGCATGATCCCATCTCGATTTGCATACAGCTGAGATGAAATTTATTCAAATTCATTAAAATTACTTACGATGGGATCACCATCTTCATGGAGCGCCTGAGTTCAAGTGATGAATGTATGAAAGGGTATTCACGTAATCTTTATGCACACCATTTAAAGGGAAATAAATAAGAATATATGAGTATGTGATAAGGTAGTGGTGGGAGTATGGAATAATAAGAGTATAAAAATACAAATAATACATATGAAGACAAGAGTGGGCAAACAAAGGTAAAAAGGGTGAGTGAGCAATAAAAGTAAAATAAAGTCAAAAAAAAAAATTTTAACGTGTCTTTTTATTTTAACAATAAATTATAACCATAAATATATACACATAAAGACACATGCCCAAAATGGTGTATGGAAATGGAAGACATTTTGTTCTTCAATAATAACTATATAGAATATAAATTTTGAATTATTTATATTGGAGGTTAGCAATTCAAATGTAATTTGATGGATTTACAACCATGGTTTGATGTGTGTTGATCAAGTTATCGCACATTTTGTGGTGTTCATAGTAAACTTTTTCCTATTGATTCTTTAAATGATTTATTGGGATTTTTTTTTGGGGTCATTGATGATCTTCGGTCAAATGTGAAGAAAGATAAATGTTATGTCAAAGGTTTCTCATAACTTTCATTATTATTTCAAGTATTTCACCTCTCTTTTTCTTACATTTTGAGCCACTTACTTATTGTGTCAATATTAAAGATCACAAACATTGATTTCATCATCTTCCTCTATGAATGCTTTAAATGAATTTCACATGATTAATGGAATCACATATATAAATTGACATAAGTAGACTTAAATTTCAAAACAAATTTTGTAATACTATCTTCCTAGGATCACATATTGAGCTTCTACAAGGCCCTTTTCTTTAAAGGGACTCTCCATTTCTCTATTTCCGTAATCAACACCTCATATACATTATACAACATTATAATATACTTTTGAGGTATTCAATGACGAAAAAGAATGATTTGTAAATCATATTGTAACGACTCTAATATAACTTGGTCTAAAAAAAAAATGATAATGATATATTGTGATTCGATACATCTTGAGATAAATGACATTTACATTAAAATTATACATATACACGTAAATTTGGTAATTCGTGATACATAAATGTATAGAGCATCTTATAGATTTATAAAAGATCGTATTCTATTATAGAAAATAGACGACATAAAATAAATTTATATGTTATAAGTGTTTGACATTCAATAGAAATTAAAAAAAAAAATATTTACAATAAATAAATAAATATAACAATATAATAAAATATTATTTAGATATTTTATTAACATATTTATTTGAAGTTCAAAAAAAAAAAAAACCTTTGTCGAGACTTCAATGTATAGTCGAAGAGACGAAACAAACACTTAATCTGAAAGCAAGGAACCGCTAAAACGAGCATGGTAAGCTGAATGCTAAGACGCTAATTTCACTACATGACAAAATCATTAATGAAAACGACCATAGATTTCAACACGTTGATCCTAATAAACTGTTCCTTGCACATAAAGTATAAAGATAGGCATTTTAAGGAGCACTGCATTAGGTTTCCCTCGTGAGGTAAAATGACAGGGTAGAAACGAATCCCTTTATTTTCTTATATTTCTTCTCTAAGTACTACAAAGAATGAAAATTTATATATATCTACTAAGAAGGGAAAAGTTGTGTTTTAATCTATTAATGAAATTCCTAGATTGCATTAGTTTCAATGCCATGTAACCTCATCTAGTTCTATTGAATAGGTTTTACATGTTGGGTAACTAACATGTTTAACGGTTATGTGAATGTGTGATTTGTTAGGACAACCACATCTACACTTTGCATGTGTTAATAAGAGAACTTGGTTAAATAAACATGGAGTGGTGTTTGAGCTGCTCCTTCCCCACAACAAATTACACGACATTAATATGTGTGCATAGATAACTTGGTACAAGGTACAAATTAAAGTGAAAACTCGTGAACCTCTCATAGTTATATTCACGAATGAAATCTCCATTTAAAAATAACAAGATAAATGTTATGTAGAGTAGTGAAAAATACATTACATATTATTTAGATAAGATAATGGAAGGAAATAAATTGTTGGATACAAGGATAGGTATCCTTTTGAATCACATTAGGGAAAACACCATGTATTTAAACCGGGGGATTGCATATAAAGCTTATTAAAAGACTATTTTATTAAGGGGGAACATGGCTTTAGATTAATCAAGTTAAATATTGGTGTAATGGTGCGAAAGGTTTTTGAGAAAATTTCGGATTAATCGTACCCAATATAGTGATAATCTTGGGTAATAATAAGAGAGTCATAAGAATCTCAACACAGTCCTCAAACTTAACTCAATTAAAACGGATGTTATGAAGCCCTAATACGATTGAACATATTACGCATTGATGTTTTCGTTCAACTTGAAGGATAGAGTAAGGTCTTTACAAAGCACATAAAGGTTGCTTGTGTGAGTAGGAAGAGTGGTGATGTACAAATACAATGGCATACTAGGATAAATACTAGCAATCACCTTTGCGATGGTAAGGGTGGGAACAAAACTGGCTATGAGATTCTTAAGGAATCGAAGAAGTAATGGTTTCCCGACAAATTATATTGGTTTGAAAATGAGAATAATGAATAAACGCGGTAACAATTGTATTCTGATAAGAAATAGCCATGAAAACCTTGTAAACAATAATAGTTCTCCTAGTATAGTGATGTCACGATACTTTTGCTATTTTTATTACCGATAAGTGAAATGGCAAGGTGATATACCTTAAAGATTGTAGGGAATGAAGAAGTGTTCTAGTTCTATTAATTAATTATGATGATGGAGTCCACTTACGTTTAATAATGCGTCTATTTTTCGAATAAATAAACATTCGTGTTCAAATATTAAGGGAGGATGGTTACCACTATTAGTGACTAGGATAATTGTGTTGCTTCCCATTATGTACAGGATCCACGGGTTATATATATATAAGGGAGGATCATCGATAGAACCGAGAGATGCATTAACCAAATATAATAAGGTAGTAAATGAAGTAAGGACACGGTAGGAAGGTGATAAAATGAGAAATAATTGAAGGTCAATAACACTTGACCAATGGTCTAATAACCGTTATAAATCAAGTACTTGGAATTTGTATAAGACTATGTTTTAGGGAAATAGTGCATTTCCAATTATGAGAAATGATGAAATTAATTATTGATGAGGATGAGTATCTTTGCAAAACTGGCAAGAAAGGGGGTAAGATTATGTGTGTATCTCATGTCTAGTGATAATGTGAGGCACCCCAAATAGAGGTGGTAAGTCACTATTTAATGTATGTGTGAATGGATTCCCCTATTGGAAAATTTAATTAGTATTAAGATATGGGAGATATCTATGTATTAAAATCAACATTGTGAAATTTCTATGTGTAATGTGCAATTAATCATGTTTCAATGTAGTAAGTGGAAAGAGATTGAAGTAACTAGGTATGTGCGAGAAAGAGGTGAGGGTTATATGCCGCTAGACTTGCTTAGGTTAAATTGTCATGATGGGGAAATTATTATTGAGAACAACTAGGATTTAATAATTACAAAATGAACGAGCAGTAAATTATAAAAGTAGGTAAATTATTGAGGGACTAATGAAGTTACCGTGAATGAATGTGTGCCGAACCCTCAACCAGGTTAAGTGAGATAGTAATACAAGTAAATGGGGTAATAATGGAGGCAAAATAGGAACCGATGTGCACCTCAGTGAATAAAGTTACGTTGTTTAAACCCCTAACAGATACTATCAGTGAACTTAAGCATTTGGGTAAGATATAGTTATTAAGAACATTCTAATAAATGATACTTCCCCTAATTTAATATTTGATTACAATACTTATGGTTATCAAGAATGCAGATTGCTTATTAACACTAAGGTAATAAGAATGCTTGACCTTAGGATGGAATAACAGGGATCCTCATCTCCTAGGAGAGGTATGCAAATCTTAAAGATCCTTGTAGTCGCTTGTTGAATAATTAAAGATTATGAACTCTCAGCTCTCCATTTTCTTTTTTTAAACAAAAAAAAATCGTTGATTATTTCATGCTAAGTTGGATCAATATAAGCTTTTGTGCTGAGTAAACCTCTCTGGATATTATAACTTGAAGGATGTTACTAAACGGTAAAAGTAAGATACTAAGGTGGATAGCACTTGATTATAACCTTAGGGATTCTAGAGATTCTATAGAAGGATTAATCTAAATGTTTCTTTAATTATCAGAACATACATCTGGGGATAAAAGAAGCAAAGCCATAGTATAATACCGACATACTCGGTAAAGTCAAAGCTAAGTAGGACAAGTATGGCCAACACCCACTACTTGCAGGAATGAGGAGTTTATGTGTCAAGAATTTCCCTACATTATTATGACCATAACTTCGGGACGAAGTTTCCTGAAGGGTGGGTGTATGTAACACCCCATATTTTGACTAGGCATGTTTATGAGTTAGACACCTTTCACTTTATTGCTTGTTATCTGTTTGACTCAGCTAGACAGAGTGAACTATATTTTCAGCATGTTAGACATGATGATATGTTGCTACTGTGTTAATGATGTTACTATATTCATGCAGTTATTAAAGTTATGGTTATCATGAGATTCTTTTATTTCATAATGACAGTGTATGTTTGATAATCGTCCTGGAGGAAATGTGATATATATGATGTGGTCATTATGCTGTGATCGATTTGATGATTTTATGTGATGAAATAAATGATGCTGACAAAATGGATCAGACAATGATAGAATGGAAAATATATGTTTTAGCGTTTTCATTGATGAAATGTGAAATATATGGCGTTGTACATGGATGCCATCCTATGATGAAATTGATAGAACTATTATATTCCATGCATACTTGTGATGTGATAAAATTGTGACGTGAAATAAAATGATTTTGATGATATGGATCAATTGGTGATCGAATGGAAATGCTTGTTACAAAATGTGTATTCTGCGGAATACTAACCTACAGGACACGAGGGCTATGGGATAGCCGGATACTTGATCTGGTATATGGATAAGAGCTTATCCATGCAGGGAACCTTAGCAACCGAAACTGATGATACGATGACATGGACCGATAATCTCGAGAGCAGTAAAGTAGGATTTGATAAGGGTGTAGGCCCAGTATGTTGAGAGGGATGTATGTGTTTCCCACCCTATGTTCCTATGATACCCGAGGTCATGGGAGGGCCATGCTGAGACACGCTCCCCATGTAGTTGTGATGACGATGGTCGGATGCCTGCTAGGGGAGGATAGGTCCGCTGTACAGCTGACGCTATCGCTCTCAAGTTCTATGTGGTCAGGTCGATGAGTCCGACATCCACTTTTGTACTAGCAGAGGAAGAATAGGGAGGATGTGGATGTAGGTTAGGTGTAGAACCCCTCCTTTAGGGTCCCCTCGAAATGAACCTGAAACTTTAACAACTTCATACAAACAAATTAGCCATCATAGTTATTGGAAAAATAAAATAAAAAGCGTGAATAACTTAACAAAATAAGCAAAAACTTAACCTGTCAACCCGATCCGGCTGGTCCATTGTCGCCTTCGTCTTCCGTAGGATCCCTCCAGCAAAAGCTCGTTTAACCATTGGCGAAGCAACCGTTAGCTCCGCCACCCAACCATAGGCTCATGCTTTCAGTCGCATGGCCTCCCCCGAGCTTCGGGTCGTAGAGCTCACACAAGTATTTCAAAAATTCAGCTTGGGCTTCCCTTCCCACCAGGATTTCTAAGCCAAACCCTTAGATAGAAGCAAGTCTTTGAGGCATTCAAAAATTACGACAATCGTCCAAATTATGGGTCCCTTACCCATTCCCCAAGTCTTCCTTATAAAGGAAAATCTCATGCGACACATGTCGCTTCATGCATAATTAAATATTTTTAATTAATTATTTAATTAAAACACTCACCCATCCAAGTGTCAGTTTCTCTAGGAAGTGCACCAACACCCCTAAGTTTGCTCCAGTTTGTCCCCCAGATATTTTAATTAACTCCTAGCTTTTAGTTGACTAGGTGTCTAATCTTAGGATTCTATTTTGCTCCTAAATAATGATTTCTATTATTTTAAATGCTCAACAAAAATAACTATTCATGTGCAAATGCCTAAATTATTTTTATGCATTTGCTAAGTAATAATCTAGAGTTATTCTCATAAGCTTTTATGCAGTTAAATTTAACAATCAAACTCACTAGGATCACGGTGCTGCGCCGTTGGGCTCCTAGTTCCTTAATTTTAATTCCCTGACATGGCACCACTCCGTCGGGTCCAGTCATCCATGGTTCCCATTCATTGGCATGGTACCGCATCGTCGGGTCCTTGCGTCCATTCTTTTCGTTCTCGACAGGGTACCGCATCGTCGGGCCCTTCTGCCACCATCTTTCCGTTTTGACTTGCGGGAACTCTTGTAGGGATTTTAGGAATCGTTACCATCCATCCTCCGTCTACATGCTATCTAGGGACTAATGGCGTTGAGGAGTGAATCCGTTCTCACTGCGCGCCCCTCAACTCATACGTGACCAACTCCGTCGTGGCCCACCTCGTACATTCTCATACATTCCTCTTGAGCAAGCGGATCAGTGCTTATCTGCTCATGCGTGGTATTCTTGTCGGAAGTCGACATCGTCGTCGCTCCCCCTGTGTGTTATTTACCCGTACTCTACGACCCTTCATGTTCCTTTGTGTGTCTGTTGGTGAACCGTCTCACACACTTCTCACAACAATTTATTAGTAACACTGTCCTCAATAATCATCATCTGATTTCTAAATCAAGTATTGTTAAACATTTATGATTTATTCAAACTTCTAATCAAATATACATTTCGTCGATGAATACATAATCACCGTACAGCTAGTCGTTAAGCATTATCCATATGTACAATTTTCGTATCAAAGTTAATCGTTAAATAACATGAAATCGTCCATTCACAATAACTACCCAAATGCACATATATCAATCAATCGTAATCATAAATATACTCAAAATAAAATCACAGGGTTATTTTATTAACGTTTCAAACAGTTGGGTGACTCAGCAGGTGCCCTCAATGTCTATAGTAGTCTAGGGGCACTACATACACCCCTACTTATTTAGAACTTTGTCCCGAAGTTCAGAATAAAAATGGAAAGCTATGACGCATCTCAGTTGCGTCCTCCCAAGTCGAAGAGCTTGGACTGTAATTGTCCTACTGCACTTTGACTTAATTAATCGAAGCTAATCATTAAGCAAGATGTAATCAATCAATTATCCCACTCCACACATATAATTTAATTCCTTAATTCATTTATCAATTATTGTCGTCATTCACATCTTCAGGTTTTCCTCAATCATTTAAGACATAACAAGACTCAAGAGACCACTGTATTGAATTTGTTCAGTCGAGTCACTCGACAGGTGCCCTTAAGGTCCACAATCATTCTAGGGGTCCACAGTCATTCTAGGGGCATTACATACACCCCCTCTTAAATAGAACTTCGTCCCGAAGTTAATTTGTTCTTGTACTTTCGATGCTAGGCTTTATCTTAATTTCTATTCTCATCTTCTTTTATTCTATTCTATTTTTCTCCAACAATAATGGCTATAAGCACAAGTGGTTAAAGTCATTATCTCCTATATCATCTAGTACGGTTACAATACACCTTCAGGAACTTAATCGTAACTTCGTCTCATATCAATCCAATAATACATTCCATAATTGTCAGTCCCAATTGGATTTTATATATCTCTTATTCATTCACGAGGGTCTACGATGTCCAAATTTTCAACAAGATGCATTGCGTGAATACCCCCCCCAATAGTTATCAAATCATCATTTGCACAACAATCCAAATTCATTGGCTAACCTTTCCTTCAAGGCGAGAAAACATCATAAAATATTTAGTCAAATATAGATAGGTAAGATATAATCATGGAATTAATAAATCTAGAAAGACCCTCAAATAGTCCAAAAATCAATTCCATAAGACTACTTCTAAAACCCCTAAATGTTTTTAATATTGTTGGTTCTCAATAAAATAGGATTCGAGTCGTCGAAATTTAGTGATGTAGTCGAACATATAAAAAGTTAACTCTTGGTACTTTCATTAGTAGCATCATGTCCAAGTTCATGGGCTTGTCACATCCTTACCTCCTTTCATCATTTCCATTGTCATAGGATTACTTTGACAGACTCATGTCATACTACCTGTTTTTTTTTTTTTTTTAATCAACCTCCTAGAGTTTCATCTCGGGCTAGTCGTATTTTCATCAAGGGTTGACTATGTTCTTGGTTTAGCTGCATTACATTCCGTTCATTGTGTTGGTCATATCCATACATCGTTTTACTAAAATCGTCATCATTTTATCCTTTCCGTGGGTTTTCCCAATTAAGAATTCTCCATTTACCATTGGCATGGTCACATCAAGTTTGCACTTCTTCATTCTCCTTAACAACATTGTCATGCTAGGATTTAGTTTCGCTCGGCTCAGCTCCTTAATCTAGTAGCATCGATATCTTGTTTTCCGAATTCTTAGTTCATTTCACCCCCTCGACAATCTATCAAGGTCTCGTCAATCTGAGCATCTCGGTGTTTTGTCAGTTAAAGTTTCCTATAATGCACCTAACCCAAATTAAATTCCTTCTAATGCACTTCAATCAATACATATAAATCGATTACATATAAAGTATGATTGATATATTTCTTCTTGATGACATTCCAGTTCATAAACAAACATGATCCTACTCAAAGCCTTCAATTGAACACGTCCATGTTCCTCAGGTTATAACATACTTTCTCATGACTTTACACCATTAAGTCCTTACCAAGCATATGCATAGTTTCTTCCATTCATAACTCTAAACACAACTATGAGTTTTATGTTCTCCATTTTCATGATAACCATTTTATAAACAAAACTTACATTTACTTTTCCTTTTTCCTAATTCATACACATTTATATATTTTGATAAAATATTTTTATATTTTCTTCACCTTCATGATATCAATTCTATAAACTTATATATATATATATATATATATATATTTTCTTTTTTCTTTTCATAACTCAAGTACAATCATATATTGGATAATAATAAAACCTAAATACACTTCTCTCCTTTCATATCTTGACACATTCATATATTTTGATAAAATATATATATATATTTTCTTCACAACTTAAATACACTTCTTCCTTTTCATTCTACTAAATACAAATTACCATTTAACAAATAAAGCATAAAATTTATTCATTTTCATCATACTAAGTACCTATTACAACATAGTATATGAAGCAATTATAATTCTCCCTTGTCATCGTGCTAAATACTATTAATATCTCAAGCATATAAACTATTCATGTATACAAATTACAATAATAGTATATAGTCCCTTATCATCATGCTAAATACAATTAACATCTAAACCATATAAACTAATCCTGTACCCAAATTACAATAAAGTATACAAGGCATATATAATCCTTTCTTTTCATCAAGCTAGATATAATTTACAATATAATATATAAGGCTTATATATTCCTTTTTCACCATTCTAAATATAATTTACAATATATAAAGCTTATATATTCCTTTTTCTATTACAGGCATACCAATTTACATAAAAGTGTAAATCGAGGATAGGAACATAACTCCTTAATGCTCTTCCAATGCACTTTAAATGCATTAATATATATTCATTAAATTTTGTTGTATTCCATTCGCATAGGACCAGAAGGACTTTGGAATAAGATCACCATGTAGACTACATTTTTCCCAATGCATTTCCATTGAAATTTGTAATGATATTTTTTTTTTCAAAAGCCTACGGGATACCATTAGGGTTCCATCCGATGATCCCTTGTGGCAATTGCATAAAGGCTTTTTACCATACTCTTTACATTATTGATTCAATAGACAATAAAATTATTACGTATGTGCATTCATTTCAATCACGGTAGCAACTCCAACGACCATGTCCAAATATGTCATATTTTCAACCCTATACTCATGCCACGTGTGATTGATAAACAAATTAATACCGACTATTCTACCTAGGAATTAGACATTCTCAGTTATAAGGGAAACCATTTTAGTTATTATATATAAAGGCTTTTAATGGCGAGTTACCTAACACATATCTTCTCGTTAGTGCCTTCGTTATGATTTCATACAGCTAGCTGGCTGAGGTGAAATAAACCTTACAGTCAGTTTTGTAACTGAAGAATCCATACAACAATATGCACTACGCCGTGCTTTAAATTCTCTTTGAGATATACGCATACTTAACTACAAAATTTGTGTTGTTGTATGGCTATTCCTTATCTAGAAACCACTCATAGCCAGCATCAAAATTCATTTCGAACTTTTACAACTTGATCTCTGAAATTAAAAGACAGGGGATCGAGATCAAGACTGCTACTGAACATTTACAACCTTATTTCTGAAATTAAAAGCAGGGGATCGAGATTCATCTGAGCACATAAACCGATCTCTGGGATTTAAGCGACAGGGATTCGATCTGAGTGATAAAATTGAACAATTGAAAAAAAATTTAAAAGACAGAGAAATTAAGAAGAACATCCACAATTCGAGAGCAGTAGTAGAAATTGTATTATGATACTTCTCAACAAACAGATGCCTGAGATCTATAGCCATTCTTGTAGCACTTAAACTAAAACAGAAATAGGGGATCTCTCTGTGTAGAGATCTGAGGGAGCACTTACAACAGGGTTCAATCCCTAAAGTTAGAATATATAGTCTAGCTCCATGCCGGAATCTACAGGAATGCTTGAATTGGAGTGTTAAAGTCCTCAACATCGTGTCTCTTGCAGGTATATGCAAGAAATGGATCACAAACAGAGTGTACTCTTTTTAAAATCAAAACCAATCCAAATGGATCATCACGCCTCTCCACAGAGAAATAATACTCGTAGGGATTCGATCACGGATTAGGATCCATGGATGGGTCTCCAATTTGTCAATGAGTACATGGTGATATTTTAGCGTGGGCTTGGCGAAAGGAATAGAGGGAGATACTGTTAGATCTCAGTTGCATGAGAAATTCAAAAGATAAACATAGATTCGACTATCATTGGTAACCAAGTTTAAATGATTCGTTCTACAAAAGGGAAGACAACTAGATTCGTCTAGATCTCACCGAATGTTGATCGAAACAGAGGTTGAATAATTTTTATATCCGCATCTATTTCTGATAAGAAATCTAGAAAAACGAAATGGATTGTAATCCATAATTAAAATGAATTTAATCTCTAATCGAAAACCAATTTGGAATGCTAAGTAGAATATAACAGAGTTTGAATAATTAATACCCAATCGATTTCTGATCAGAAGACGTGGAGACCCGAAATGGATTGCAATTAAAATAAGTCTAATCTCCAATCAAGGACAATTCTGGAACGCTAAGCGGGATTCAACACTGTTTGAATGAATAATCCCCAACCAATTTCTAATAAAAAGATCTGGAAATGCCCAGGATTTAAAACGAGGTTGAAAATAATTAAAACCCCAATCGGCTTCTGATAAAGCAAGTCTGGAGCACTACATGGATTACGACAGGGTTCGAATAGATTTTTATAGATTTCCAGGTTCAAACGCCATTAGATCTTGAATTGGAATGCTATGAAATTTGCAGTCAAACGCTAAGATCTGGATTCAAAGGTTATAAGCTTGAAATCGAAAATGCCATTATCTGGATTTGATTACCTTGAGTTTTGAAAACGAAAATGCCAAAATCGAAATGCTATAAATTAAGACAAATGCCAAGATATGATCTGATTTCGAGTACTTCCGAGTTTTGAAGTCTTTAACCCCCACCTAATTGATGAAATGAAATTCTGGAAAATCAAGGCATAGAGTTAAAGAAATTGGAAAAAATCATTTCAAACTTATGAAATCTAAAGGCGTTAAGCATGGATGGATACACACCTGTCTGTTTTTTTTTTATAATAACCTTTTTTTTTTTTCCTCGGAAAAATTCGTATAATTCTGCTAATACCCGAAAAAATAAATGTTATAATGCAGAAAATATTTCGTGACAGTTCTCAGAGGTATGCACAGCCTGCTAAAAGAAAACCACCAGATTTCGATTTCCTTTTATCAAACGTGTAACGGATCACCCCCTGTTGCTAGTAGAAGTACAGCAGTCTGTCTTTCCCTTTGGATCTCATGAATTCTCCCTTGAATGAACTTTGAATTCGGTCTGTAGCTTCCTCTTCCTGCCTTGGATTTCCAATCCGATTCTCACTCAATCACTGGTCAAAGGACTCTTCCAAATGCCCAGACACGGCTTCCCGGTCATCCAACGGCACGGCCAGGAACGCGGGAAGCAGAGTTCGATTCACGCTGCTTCTCTCTACCGAGTCCGTTTCCTTATAAATCTTCAGCAATCGCTGCAGATTTTGATGGCTTTCTTCTCTGAAATGGCCCCTAAGAGCTTGTCGGGCTTCAGCTCTCATCAACCTGGAGCAGCGAAGCTGTAAGCTTAGATACTGCGGCGTCATCCAGTGGCTTTTCTTATTCCCATAATCAAGCACAGTGAGGGTGTTGCATTCTTCAAACTCAGATTCATCAAGGGTTTCATAATGAGAATGGGAAATAAAAACGGGGCTTTGAAGCAGGGGTGATGAAAGTACAGCGGCCGCGCCCATGGACATGGTGGATGAAATTAATGATCTAGCCACCTTTATAATAACCTTATATCATCTGCAATGCCAGAATTTAAAAGGAAATAGATATGCTTTCGTATGCCATCAATTTTGAATTACTCAGAATTAAAATCAAAAGCCAAGATTGGAACTCGAATTCATATTTGTAGAATTGGAAACCCCTGTACTGGATGTACAGAGATCGGATTTGCACAGGCAGAGTCGCCATTAGATTTTGATGTAAAACAGAGACGATTATTTGAGATGCTAAAAGTTTCCAATTTAAAACCCAGATCTGAAAATGGAATTACTTATGAGCTGGGAGTCAAACGCCAGGATCTAGGTGGATCTACAATGAATTTTGAGTAGCAGAGATTTGAATACAATACCACACATCACGAGGTAAGGCTTTCCACAACAGGGACTCAGAGGTTTGAGAACAATTTTTAAAATCTATTATGGAAATTTGGAAACTCTAAAACAAAGAACAGCTTTGGGATCTGGAAACGTTACACCGAAAAGGATAAACGCAGAGCTAAGAACCAAATAAAATTAGCTGTGGGATCAATATATATTTCAAAATGGACTCCCTGCAATTTACATCAGCACATAGGATGTAGCTCAGGTACAGGAGGTGGATCACCCTTTTAATGGATTTAGAATCGCCTAAATGAAAACTACGCCTGAAGGAAAAATGCGAACTACATTAGATATAAAACAAAAGAACCCTTTTAATGGATGCAATCTGAGATTGCCGTTGGATTGGAAAAAGACAGAATTAAGGAAACTTATGAAATCCATAGGTTCCACATCAACACGCAGAGTTTAAACAAAGAAAACGAATGGAATACTGATTTAAAAAAAAAACCAAGTTCAACAAATGGAAGGATTTGTTCGTACGCCCAGGGTTCGTCTCCCCATTCATTCTGATGTGACAGCGATCTATTTAAAACAATATACAGACTTAAAACAGAACCCCATTTTTTATTTATTTTGTAAACAAAGAACAAATGGATGGATCCATATTTAGTAACCGCATAAGAAGAAAACAGACTTCATACTTGAGACTAGATCAATTCTTCAATCTTTCTTGAAACCAAATTAAAATATCCGTCCTAATACTGAAAGGAAGAAAAGCAAAACTTGAAAGATATTGAACCTGATTAGATTGTCGTTTTTGAGATGGGTAGACCATTGTAGGAACAGTTGATTCAGCTGTGAGTTCGGTGCCCTCAAGGCTCGACCGGCTCTGATACCAAATGTAGAACCCCTCCTTTAGGGTCCCCTCGAAATGAACCTGAAACTTTAACAACTTCATACAAACAAATTAGCCATCATAGTTATTGGAAAAATAAAATAAAAAGCGTGAATAACTTAACAAAATAAGCAAAAACTTAACCTGTCAACCCGATCCGGCTGGTCCATTGTCGCCTTCGTCTTCCGTAGGATCCCTCCAGCAAAAGCTCGTTTAACCATTGGCGAAGCAACCGTTAGCTCCGCCACCCAACCATAGGCTCATGCTTTCAGTCGCATGGCCTCCCCCGAGCTTCAGGTCGTAGAGCTCACACAAGTATTTCAGAAATTCAGCTTGGGCTTCCCTTCCCACCAGGATTTCTAAGCCAAACCCTTAGATAGCAGCAAGTCTTTGAGGCATTCGAAAATTACGACAATCGTCCAAATTATGGGTCCCTTACCCATTCCCCAAGTCTTCCTTATAAAGGAAAATCTCATGCGACACATGTCGCTTCATGCATAATTAAATATTTTTAATTAATTATTTAATTAAAACACTCACCCATCCAAGTGTCAGTTTCTCTAGGAAGTGCACCAACACCCCTAAGTTTGCTCCAGTTTGTCCCCCAGATATTTTAATTAACTCCTAGCTTTTAGTTGACTAGGTGTCTAATCTTAGGATTCTATTTTGCTCCTAAATAATGATTTCTATTATTTTAAATGCTCAACAAAAATAACTATTCATGTGCAAATGCCTAAATTATTTTTATGCATTTGCTAAGTAATAATCTAGAGTTATTCTCATAAGTTTTTATGCAGTTAAATTTTACAATCAAACTCACTAGGATCACGGTGCCGCACCGTTGGGCTCCTAGTTCCTTAATTTTAATTCCCTGACATGGCACCACTCCGTCGGGTCCAGTCATCCATGGTTCCCATTCATTGGCATGGTACCGCATCGTCGGGTCCTTGCGTCCATTCTTTTCGTTCTCGACAGGGTACCGCATCGTCGGGCCCTTCTGCCACCATCTTTCCGTTTTGACTTGCGGGAAATCTTGTAGGGATTTTAGGAATCGTTACCATCCATCCTCCGTCTACATGCTATCTAGGGACTAATGGCGTTGAGGAGTGAATCCGTTCTCACTGCGCGCCCCTCAACTCGTACGTGACCAACTCCGTCGTGGCCCACCTCGTACGTTCTCACGCATTCCTCTTGAGCAAGCGGATCAGTGCTTATCTGCTCATGCGTGGTATTCTTGTCGGAAGTCGACATCGTCGTCGCTCCCCCTGTGTGTGATTTACCCGTACTCTACGACCCTTCATGTTCCTTTGTGTGTCCGTTGGTGAACCGTCTCACACACTTCTCACAACAATTTATTAGTAACACTGTCCTCAATAATCATCATCTGATTTCTAAATCAAGTATTGTTAAACATTTATGATTTATTCAAACTTCTAATCAAATATACATTTCGTCGACGAATACATAATCACCGTACAGCTAGTCGTTAAGCATTATCCATATGTACAATTTTCGTATCAAAGTTAATCGTTAAATAACATGAAATCGTCCATTCACAATAACTACCCAAATGCACATATATCAATCAATCGTAATCATAAATATACTCAAAATAAAATCACAGGGTTATTTTATTAACGTTTCAAACAGTTGGGTGACTCAGCAGGTGCCCTCAATGTCTATAGTAGTCTAGGGGCACTACATACACCCCTACTTATTTAGAACTTTGTCCCGAAGTTCAGAATAAAAATGGAAAGCTATGACGCATCTCAGTTGCGTCCTCCCAAGTCGAAGAGCTTGGACTGTAATTGTCCTACTGCACTTTGACTTAATTAATCGAAGCTAATCATTAAGCAAGATGTAATCAATCAATTATCCCACTCCACACATATAATTTAATTCCTTAATTCATTTATCAATTATTGTCGTCATTCACATCTTCAGGTTTTCCTCAATCATTTAAGACATAACAAGACTCAAGAGACCACTGTATTGAATTTGTTCAGTCGAGTCACTCGACAGGTGCCCTTAAGGTCCACAATCATTCTAGGGGTCCACAGTCATTCTAGGGGCATTACATTAGGATGGGAGGATATGATAGTTAGTACTGTTGAGGGTTGGGTAATCCTTGACCCGGAGTTAGTGGTAGTAGGTAGCTTCCCTTGCACCTAAATGATTGATCAAATGTAATCATAAAAATAACGAAAGGAAATCTTAAAGGTTAACTGATAAAATAACCGATGATGTTTTAGTAATATT
This sequence comes from Larix kaempferi, assembly GCA_027924585.1. NCBI lineage: Eukaryota > Viridiplantae > Streptophyta > Pinopsida > Pinales > Pinaceae > Larix > Larix kaempferi. The sequence goes on from BSBM01000510.1 coordinate 48,970,795, forward strand.
ATGATGAATGTATACTTGTTCAGTTTGCATAAAGTATTATTAGTGTTAGTTAGTTGTTATGCATAGGATATATATATATATATATATGACATATGTTTATAGTGCATGTCTGTCTTGTGCATACGCTGGCCACGCATGCACATTATGCACATGCACAATAATATTGGTTTGCAACCTGCTTATCAAGATTGAACAATGTCATAAGTTATCATGGATAAGTCAATTAAGTATTTAGTGGATGACTTAATCAGTAAAAGATTATCAAGTTCTAATGTGAAAAATAAGTTAATTAGTCCTTGTATGTAAACATGGTAATGAACGATTAAAATAAGTGTCATTAATTGTAAGCATCCTCAAGTGAAGGTGACTCCAATATGAAGTATAATAGTTAAACATTAATACTAGAAGAGTGTGCTATATAATTGTTGATCATGATTAAATAAACCATTAAAGTATATTTCATTATTTATACATAGAAGTACTATGTTGACACTTATCGATTAAACAAATAAATATTTTAATTACTATTCCCAATTAATTTAATTACTATTATTATTATTATTAATATTATTTAATTAATAATAATAATGATAATAACCCTTTTTATAAAGCATAGTGGATTGAGTAATTTATTATGTAGATTATTCATTTGATTAATTAACAGAATCATTTCAAATAAATTAAAAGATTTGTTTAAACAAATTATTTAACAATTCCACTACTCGGGAGAAACTTGGATAATTTAAAATAATATGTAATCATCATTCACCTCGAAAAGGGTGTTGCATTAATGAATTGTACTTCCTAAAACCGTGACAGCTAGGCGGCGGAGTGATAAGGAAGTTTGACTTTATGAAGGAGGTGGATTCCTATAAAGAGGAGATTTAACAAAGTAGTAAGGGGGATTATTGTGGGAGAACTGTGAGGATTTTTGTGAAAAAGGAGGAATGCCGAGGAGGGGGTTAACTCGATGCCGAGGAGGGGTTTAACTCGAAGCTTTGAGGAGGTGGGAAACTCAAAAGAAAAGACTAAGGAGGGGGTTAACTCAGCGAAAGATTACCATGGAAAGGTTCGATGGAAAGCGGCTGTCGGGATTATCGGTCTGTGGGCTCGGGGGCTAGGAAATCCGTTGATTTCCTAGGGTCAGCAAGATAATAGCTGATCAGCAGGGTGGACACATCATTTTGGGTTTGCTAAGGTAACCTACAGAACCCACTACAGGAATCTTCTTACCTCACTGCAAATCTACAGGCCCAGGTATTTTACTGAGCTAGCTTGAATAAAAGGTATTTTCTTTTACTTTCAAATTATGCATGTTGAAAGAAGAGAGCTGTAATGAAGATTTAAGTTTATGTTTATTTAAATTGCAGAGACATGTAAACATTTAGATAACAGAGACATAGACGGTTGAAATTTTTTTTCCAGAAAACATAAGAGAAAACTTGGTATTTACATGAAAATACAAATAGAGACCCAGTGCCTGAAATGGGCACTACATACAACATTTTTATAATTATGAACAAAATAATTATTTAATTATTTCAGTTTAAAATCATTACATAAATTATTAAGTTTGAATAGTTTTCTTTTAAAATGTTTTCTTAATATATATATATATATATATATATATATATAATCCCGAAAGAATATTATAATTTGAAGTAATATAATAAAATTATTAATAAAAAAATATTGAATTGTTTCTATTCAAATCATTACACAAATAATAAAATTTAAACACTTTTTTCTTAAAATAATTTTTTATTCAATTTTAATATATAAAATAGTTTTCTTAAAAATATTACTTTAATTCATTTTTCACATGTTTTAAATATGTATATAACATTTATATAATACTTGTCATCGGAAAAGTTATTGGAACTTGAGACAATATAATGAGCCTTTACATGTTAATACAAAATCACATGATTATTAACAAAATAAATATTAAATGTTTAAGTTCAAAATTATTATATATATTATAAAATTTAAGTAAAAGTTATTAGTTTGTTATTTAATTTTTACTTATATAACATTTTTATAATTAATATTAATATTAATAATAGTAATAATAATATTAATAATATTGATATTAAAAAATAATGATATCATAATATTAATATTATTTTTAAAAACATTATTAGTATTAATACAATTAGTAATAATATTAATAGCAACATTTATATAAAAACTAAAAATATACTATGGGTTCATGTCACAATATAATTTTTTCAAATGTCTATTTTAACATTAAAAAATTGAAGTAAATTATTAGTATTTTAAAAAATTAATTACAATTTTAATTTTAGCTACAATATCGTTCATTTATAATGTTAATATTAAAATGATATTGTTAATAATATTAATCATTATTGTTGAAAGGTCAAGCATGCATAAACAAAGGTCAACCATGGTTGAAAGGTCAAGCATGTTCACGTTAAGAATCGAGTAAATGTATACATATATTTCAGACTGATTGTCTGAGTGATTTTCTGTTATATTTGCAGGCTCCTGAAGGGAAACAAGGTTAGGCACTTCAGGACCTACTCTTGAAGTGAATTCCATGCAACCTGTTGTTTCAGTGGAAAAAATGTAGTCTGCTGTGAAGGGATGTTGGAACAACCATAATCAACCATGGAAAACCATGGTCAACAATGAAGAACCATGGTCGATCATAGTTGACCTTTCTCAACCACCAATGGCTATGGTCACCCATAGTCAATAATGGACACCCATGGTCAACAATGGTTAACCGTGAATAACCATGGTTAAGCATAGTGAACCATGGTCAACCATGAACAACTATGGTCAACCAAAGTCAACTAAACTCAACAAAGGTCAACCAAAAGTCAACCATGGGATACCATGGTTAACCATAGCCAAGCAAAAGTCAAGCAAGGTCAACAAAATTCAACCATGGTTAGTCAAATTAAAAGTCAACCAAAGCCAACTATAGTCAATTAAAAGTCAACCATGGATAGTCAAATTTAACCATGGTCAACCATAGTTAACCAAGTTAACCATGGTAAACCAAAAGCCAACCATACTTAATCAAGTTAACCATGATCAACCAAAACTCAACCAAAGTCAACAATGGTGAACCAAAAGTCAACTATGCTCAACCAAAGTCAAGTATGGTCATCCAAAGTCATGTTCAACCAAAATTCAAGCATGGTTTGCCAAAGTTAGCCAAACTCAACTACAGTCAACCATGGTAAACCAAAGTCAACCATGGCTGACCAAAGTCAACTATAGTTTTAAAATCGAAGTCAACCATAGTCAACCAATAACAACTAATGTCAACCATGGTCAACCATAGTCAACCATGTTCAACAACACTTGACCATGATAAACCAAAGTTAACCATGTTGAACCATAGTCAACCATATTCAACGATTATAAACCAAAGTTAACCACGATCAACCAAATTCAACCATGGTTAGCCAAAGTGAGGCATGGTCAACAAAATTCAACCATTACCAACCAAAGTAAACCATGGTCGACCAAAGTTAACTATAATCAACCATGGTAAATGAAAGTCAACCACGGTAAACCAAAGTCAACCATAGTTAACCAAAGTCAACCACAGTAAACCAAAGTCAACCATAGTCAACCATGGTTAACAAAATTCAATTGAAGTAAACAATGGTCAACCAATGCTAACCATGGTCACCTAAAGTCAACCATGGAGAACCAAATGTCAACCATGGTCAACCAAAGTCAACGATGAGAAACCAAGAGTCAACCAAAGTGAACCATGGTCAACCAAAGCCAACAATGGTTAACCATCGTCAACCTAAGTCAATTAAAAGTCAACCATGGATATTCAAAGTGAAGCATGGTCACAATTTCCAGTTCTGATCAACCATAGTTAACCAGCTTAACGATGATCGACCAAAGTTAACTACAATCAACCATGGTAAACGAAAATCAACCACGGTAAACCAAAGTCAACCATGGTCAACCAAAGTCAACCATGGTTAACAAAATTCAACCGAAGTAAATAATGGTCAACCAATGCTAACCATGGTCACCTCAAGTCAACCATGGAGAACCAAAGTCAACCATGGTCAACCAAAGTCAACCATGAGAAACCAAGAGTCAACCATAGTGAACCATTGTCAACCAAAGCTAACAATGGTCAACCATGGTCAACCATAGTCAACCTAAGTCAATTAAAAGTCAACCATGGATATTCAAAGTCAAGCACGATCAACAATTGCCAGTTCTCATCAACCATAGTTAACCAACTTAACGATGGTCAACCAAAAGTCAACCATCATCAACAAAAGTCATGGTCAACCAAAATTCAACCATGGTCAACCAAAGTCAATAATAGTAAACTAAAGTTAACCATGGTAAACCAAAGTTAACGATGGTAAACCAGGAGACAACCAATGTCGACCATGGTCAACCAAATTCAACCATGGGTAACCAAAGTCAACCATGGTCAACGATAGTTTACCATGGTAAATAAAAGTCAATGATAGTTTACCATGGTAAATAAAAGTCAACGATGATCAACCAAGAGTCAACCAATGCCAACCATGGTCAACCAAAATTCAACGATGGTCAACCAAAGTCAACCATGGTCTACCAAAGTAAACCATAGTTTTTCATGGTCAACCATGGCCAACCAAAGTCAATAAAATGTCAAGTAAAGTCAACTAACATCAACCATGGTAAACTAAAATATAAGCAAAGGCAACTAACGTCAACCATGGTAAGCCAAACTCAACCAAAGCTATCCATGGTCAGACAAATTTAACCATGATCAACTAATGTCAACCATGGTAAAACAAAGTAAACCATAGTTAACCAAAGTCAACCAGTATCAACCATTGTCAACTATGGTCCCATGGTCAACTCAAGTCAACCAGTATCAACCATTATCAACTATGGTAAACCCGAAGACAACCAATGTCGACTATGGTCAACCAAATTCAACCATGGATAACCAAAGTCAACCATGGTAAATGAAAGTCAACGATGATCAACCAAGAGTCAACCAATGTCAACCATGGTCAACCAAAATTCAACCATGGTCTACCAAAGTCAACCAAAGTCAACCATGGTCTACCAAAGTAAACCATAGTTTTCCATGGTCAACCATGGCCAACCAAAGTCAATAAAATGTCAAGTAAAGTCAACTAACATCAACCATGGTAAACTAAAAGATAAACAAAGTCAACTAACGTCAACCATGGTAAGCCAATCTCAACCAAAGCTATCCATGGTCAGACAAATTTAAACATGATCAACTAATGTCAACCATGGTAAAACAAAAATAAAACATGGATTTTAACTTTGAACTATAATTTTATAAATTTAAAAATTTAAACCCTAAAAAACTTAAACCTAAAAAAAATAAAAAAAAATAAAAACAAATTTAAACCCCAAAATTCAAATCTAATTAACCATAAAACCCCGTAAAAACTCAAACTACATTAATATATTTAACTTAATGAAATTAAATCAAACAACTTAATAACTTTTTAAAAATAAAAACAAAATCCTTTGGAATTAAAAACCTTACCCTAATTAAATCAAAATTTTGTAATTATTTAGTTAATTAATTATAACCCTAACCCTATCCCTAAATAAACTAATTAAAACCCTAACCCTAATTAAATTAAAATTTATAATTATTTAATTATCAATTAATAACTTTTAAAATAAAAACAAAATCCCTAAAAATTAAATTAAACAACCTAATAACATTTTAAAATTAAAACCCAAAACCCTAATTAAATTAAAAATTTTAATTAATTAATTAATTATCAATTAATTATAACCCTAACCCCAACTCTTAATAGAACAAATTTAAATTTAAGACCCTAACCCTAAAGAAATTAATTTTTTGTAAAAATTTCTTAATTAAATAATTAAATAAAATTAATTCATTAAATTTGTCAATATTCACTTTTAATTTAGTTTATTAACAATATCAATTAATTAAATTAATTTATCAATTTATGAATTGATCAATCTTCACTATTAAAATTAGTTTATTAACAATTTGATTGGAATTTAAATTAAATTATTAATTATAAATATTAATTATAAAACTATTAATTGTTAATTATAAAATTAAACATCCAAAACTATTAAATTACTTTTACTAAACTAAATATAATTATTATTGAAATTATTAGATTGAATATATAATTAAAACTTAACTTTAATAAACCATCTTAAAATTCTTTTTGTAATTTAAACAAACTAATGAATTTAATTTTTATATTAAATTTATATATATATTTTTAAATATTTTATAATAATAATAATAATATTCTTATTTTCTTATTTCTTATTTTTCTTATTTTTCTTATTTTCTTATATTTTTATAAAATTATAATAATTATAAATGAAAATAATATATAATAATAATAATAATAATTATTTATTAAAAATAATAATTTTGAATTACCTGTTATCACATATATAGTAGCCGGGCTACCATACATTATTTTTCTCATTCCAGTACACTATTCAGCCAGTTCCCTTGCATTTGAGATGCCGAGATGAGCATCTATATTGGATCACTATCAGATTGTGGACAGCAGTTGTATTCCCCATGCCATGACTGAGTTTCAGGACACTCAGAGAGATGACCGATGTAGCCATTATATCATTGGTACAGAGCAGACAGTAGTGCCCAGAGCTACAGCAGCAGTCTCAGAGGACAGATGATGGTACAGGTTGATGAGCTTTCAGGTATATGACTCAGCAGGTATATCATGGTATTATGGTTAGATTGCTTTTATACTTATTCTTATAGCATGTCTTAGCACTTAGTGTCATGATCTGGCGATCATATAGATATTTGGACCTGGTTGACCTATTATATATATATTACTGTCCCTACTCAGACTTAGAAGTTCACTATTCATACTCATTGGTACATACCCTCCTTAGGGAGAATAGAGGTGATCACTCAACCATACCTTGGCTTGCTAGTGTTGGCTTCATCTTTTCATTGTCTTCATCCATCCATGGCCTACCTTTTAGATTATCACCCTGACTTACTGCTTGACTAGTGGCATGGAGGACCTTTCCCCACTGTAGCCTCTGTATTGGATGAGCTTCCCTGTTTATTGTGTCTCGGCTCTGAGTTGGTGACAAAACTTACCTATGGTGAGTTGGAGTTCCTTGTGAATTCCCCCTAGTCATTAAAGTTGTGTTGGCTAAACCTGAAACTTTTAGTGCTGCCATGAATACAAAATCTGGAAAAATGAAATGCTATATCTTGTATGTGAAAGAAATGCCAATTGAAAATGGCCATCAAAAATAAAATGTTATATCTTTTGGAAAAATAAATACCTAGGTAAACAAGTTGTCCATGACACACCTAGAAGTGCTCAGGTAAACAAGTGCCTTAAAAACACACCTGCAGCAGAAAGCCTAAAAATAAATGTAAATCTATGCAATGTGTTTGTAAACACACATAGATCAAGGCTATGGAAACCTCAGGCCCAAAAAGCAATGGAACTTAAATGTTATATCTAAACAATTGCTGGCCTTGTTTGTATTATGGATTGTGCGCATCTGTGAAGGTGAATAAACCCTCTTTAAACAACTCATCCATTTGTGAGACACCGCCATTCCCTGTGTTATTGCTCATTCAGTATATACTATGGTGTGTATTCCCTTTGTCTTGCCAAAGTGTCACAAAGTCAAGTCAGTCAAGTCATCCCTTAGCCTAGCCATTTATTTCAGCCTTCACCCTTCACTAGCAAATTGATCACAACTATGAAGTGAGTATGGTCCTGAAAGTCTAGTCTGAGTAATAATAATAATTAACGACACTATATATTTGGATTTAGATCGCCAGTCATGATTACTCTGTGTTATAATTGTTATTCGAATAAGTTGTAGAGCATGTATTAACCTTGACACCTTGCAGCAGCTATGGATGATGGTCTGAGTTGTATTTGGTCTTGGTTAGACCTAGTTTGACCATGGAGGACCATGGGACATGAGATGTTGGACCTTATGATGATATGGATAGATGATATATGGTCTATGTACACATACAGGATGATTCTATGCAGCAGCTACAGGGTTATGATGATGATTCTTGGGATACAGCAGTGTTTGGTCATTTACAGATCATTATTATTGGCCTTGTTCCGGTACATTGGATATTTATTTTGATCATGCAGAGATTCATATGGTGTATGAGTACACATATTGAATGGATTTGGACCTTCTGAGTCCAATGGGACAGTTTGTTTTCAGTTCTGGGCACTTACAGTGATGATTTAGCCTCAGTAGGCTGTCCTAGTGCAGTTTTGGTCTGTTGGAGGCCCTGTCGGAGCAGAGATGACTTTTATCCGGTTGACCTAGGGCGCTGATGATGGAGGGGGTGGTCCAGCCACTTGTTTTTACCATATTACCCCCCTCCCGGACACATTGGTGCCCTCACCTTGACAGCGCCATCACTCCAGGAGGCTGTTTGGGCAGTTTCACGCTTCCCGAGGCATTTCAGGATTGGTAGAAATGGCTATTGAGGAAATCGATTTGGGCTACTGAGGCAAAGTTATGGCATGGGATGATCAGTGATGATAGATCGGGGTCTTCCACACCTTCTCCAGTAGTTTCAGCTTCATCAGGGCCCGCATCCATCACTTATGGCACTTTCTGTGGATTTTCTGAGGTCTTTTGAGGACCACGACTTCACTATGGAGGCACGATTTGGCACATTCATGATTATTTATTGGTTATTGTGCTATGGGGATTGACCAAGGAGGGATAAAATTACCCCTTGGACCCACCATAAGCCTCTTATGATATTTCATCATCATGATTTGGTGGGATTCCCCTCTTCTAGGGCGATTTTGTCCACTTATGTTATATTTTATGTGTGATCCATGTATTATGTTGTTGAGCTCATCTCAACCATTGATTAGACATTTGTATCTTTTAATCTTAGCCACTCATTCAAAAAGTGGTTAGGGTTTTGGTGCCTCTCCTTCCTATTTAAAGGAGAGAGCCTCTCATTGTAAGGGGTCTTGGGCTCTTGGATTATTGGTATAGAAAAATATTCTTGTGGAAATTCTTGTGGTCTCCTTTGCATCTGGTGTTCTTAGATGGTGATTGGAAAGTCTATTGCAACCTAGCATTTGGAAATTGTGGTAAGATCTATCTTTTGGAAATCATTGTTTGTCTACAGGAGGGCGACTTCAACAAGGGCGATTTTGCAAGGCTTCTTCAAATCGACTTTCTTGGCATTCGCTTGTATCAAGGGGTTATCATTAGTATCATTGTGATCTATGCTATCTTTCTGTTACTTCTTTTGTGGCATTAGTCTTATCTCTTGATGCATCAAATCTGATATTGTTGACGTTTGTTGTGCAGGAGAGAGGGCGCATTGGCTTCTTGGACAAAATCGATTTGCATAGAAACTACCTCAAAGCTTCCAAATTGATCGGGATTGCATAGATCATCATCATCAAGGCATCTACAAGGTTATCCAGGTAAGATCCACAGGTTTGTTTCTCTTTCCTTTATCCAATCCATTGACATAACTCATAAATTGTTAAAACCCTAAATATTTCAAAACCCTCATTTTACATTTTCTCAGATCTACTTAGATCTAGTGGGTTGTTGGGCATGATATTGAAAACCCACCTCTATAGCATCCACGGCATCCCGGATCTATAGTTTGGTGTGGATTGGCTTCCATTTGACCCCTCTCCCAAGCCAACTTAGCTTCTCCCAAGGAAGGCGCACTTCACCATTTGAGCAAGTTGACCTAGATCTAGTTGATGGGTGTTTGAGATTTCACTTGATTTGACATCTACACATCAAATAACATACACCCAGGTTGTCCCTTTCTTGAAATTCACCTTGTGGGTCCCATTCCACATTTTAAGGGATTTAATCCCCATTTTGGACCACTTGGAATACTTAAACTCAGATCTACAAAGATCTAACCGGTGGATTGCCACGAAATTATAGATCCATACCCCTACTTGACTGATCTACCCGGATCTAAAGTTTGGATGCCATCCGACATGATTTGACCTACCTAAACCCAAATTGAAGCCTCCTTAGGGAAAGTCGCACCACCTTGGAGAAGTGAGTTCACTCACTTCGAGGAACTGGGTACTTGAGATTTTTGCAGATCCGGAATCAGAATAATTCAAAACCTAGGTCTAGACTGTCACTCTGTCAAATCTTGCCTTGGGGACTGCAGTCCTTGTTTTAAGGGATTGTGGTCCACTTGGGTCAAACCTAGATCTAGACACATTTAACCATCAAGGCCTCTACTGTCCACTTACCTCATGTTGTAGGAGTCCTAAACCATAAAGTCAACCCTACTTTGACTCCACTTCCCAATTCCCAAGGCACTGGTTTATCTCCAAGACAACCCACTCTCCTAGATTGTTGGATTGACTTGTGGTTTGACTTTTGCATGGTGAACTATACCTTTGAAGACATCATTAACCATGGTCAATCTTGTCTCATGTACTAGTTAGCCCCAATCTGACCCCTAAACAACCCTGCATCGGACACGGTTCCCAAGGCAGTGGATCTTTTGACATTGACCTAGTACACTCAATCCTAGATCTCTCTTCAAATATTATAAGTCACTCTCACATCAACTATGAACCAAAGCTACATCTATTGAACCCCTCACTTGACTTGTGACTTTATCCTTAGGTCTAGGATAAACCATACACCTAACTTCACTTGGAAACACCCTGATTTGGTGTCTTGGTTTTGATCTCTCCTGTCGGGAGTAGATCGGGTCTCTCCCTTTGTTGTCTGGGCTAGATAACATAAAGTGAAGGTTGCCTCGACTGGCGTGACAACCATATATTGGAGGTCGAGGTGATCGTGGTTGCACCTTTTGAGTTGCCCTTCCCTATTGCCATCCATGACTGGATCCATCCATAGGGGTAACTACAGTTTAGGTGATAACATTACCATTATTTATGGAGGATCAGCTTAATGGTTCCATCAATTAAAAAACTAACTTACAAATTTATGCGAATAGATTGTCCTTTTTTTTGGTGGCAGAGAGACCTACTTCCCTTATCATTGCATTGAAAAATCTCAAAAAACATTAAGATTTCAAAAATGGTCTCTTTTTATTGATGGTGGCAGGTGAGAATGAAAAAAAAGCATTAAGTTTTGAAAAATGGTATCTTTTTATTGATGGTGGCAAGTGAGAATGTATGCGTGCAAACTATTTGTAAACCTTTAATCTATGTTGCCATTTTCCTTCGCTTTTAGCATTTTCATTTGGTACACGTTTTTTGCTTGGTTGTTATATTCCATGTCATTGAGCTTTTAAATCTTGAGATATAAGTTGACATCGTCATTCTCGAGATATTATGTTAATCTATGTTGCCATTTTCCTTCGCTTTTAGCATTTTCATTTGGTACACGTTTTTTGCTTGGTTGTTATATTCCATGTCATTGAGCTTTTAAATCTTGAGATATAACTTGACATCGTCATTATTGAGATATTATGTTTTTCTAGATTTACTTTATGTCAGTGCATTTTGTTTTGTTTACAGGCCAACAGTTGAAACATGTATATTGCTCAATATTATAATTATTAATAATATTATTAATATTATTATTGTAATGATTAGTATTATAATAATAATAATAATTTTTATTATTATTACTATAATTTTTGGTTTTTATTATTATTAGTAATATTATAATATTGATTATGTATATTAATATTTACTAAATAATTATTATAATAGTAATAGTAATAATACTAACTAACATTATTAATATTTATTATAAAAAAAAATATTATAATTATAATTATTAGTATTATTAGTATTAGTATTAAAATAATAATAATTATAATTAGAAATGAAATTATTATTATAAATACAATTGTAATTATAATAATTATAATTATTATTATTATAACCATTAGTATTATAATAATATTTATAATAACAATAATGATAATTATAATTATTGTTATAATTATAATTAAAATTAAAATTAGTATCATATCAATAATTATTAGTAGAAATATAAATTTAATAATAATAAATATTAATTTAATAATAAATAATATAAATTATAATTATTATAAATATAATTATTATAATTAATTTTAATAGTTTTAATATCAATATTGATATTAAAGCGATAATATAATTTATAATAATTATTTATAATATAATGATTAATAATTAATAAATAATAATTAATCAATATTAAGTTTAAACAATAATAATAATAATAATAGTAATAATAATATTAATTAATTAATAATAATATTAATTAATTAATAATTAATAATTAATAATAAATCCATATAAAATTTAAACAATAATAATACTTATAATATTAATTAATTAATAATAATTAATAATGAATAATTAAATCATAGTAAATAATAATTATTAATTAAAGCATATATAGTTAAGCCATATCTAATTACTAACAACAATTTCTTATAATAAATAAGAATAATAATTAATATGGCATATAATTAATTATAATATTAATATCAATAATTAATAATGAATTGATATCAATAGTTAATAATGAATAGTAATATTCTTATTATTTTTATTTCTTAAATATTTATAAAAAAATATAATTATAATACTTATAAATAAAGATATGAAATTAATAATAATAATAATGACGACAACAACTACATAATAATAATAATTAATTATTAATTAATTAATTTTTATTAATTATTAATTAATAATTATTAATTAAAATAACTGTAAATGAAAATAAGAAAATATATTTATAAAGAAAAAGAATATTAAAATAATAAAGAAAATGTATATTTAGAAAGAAAAAGAATATTTCATGTTAAAAATTTAATTATACAAAAGTTATATAATATATTGATTAACACTTACTTATATATATAAACATAAAACATTGTTCAATCATTATATTATAAAATATTAATAACCTTATTAATTAATTAATTATAAATAATATATTATTAATAATCCTATTTATCAACAATAATAAAATATAATTATAATAATTATAAATGAAAATAAGAAATTAATATTAGCAATAATAATAAAAAATTATTATTAATTAAAATAATTGTAAATAAAAATAAGAAAACATATTTATAATAATAATAAATGAAAATAATTTGTAATGAGAATTGATAATTTTAATAATTATTATTATTATTTTAATAATAACAATTATTTTTATTATTATTGTTATTATTGTTTTTAAATATTTTATAATAATAATAATAAGAAATATTATTATAATTATTTTCTTTTATTTTAAGATATTTTATAATAATAAAAATAATTATAAATATAAAAATATAATTATAATAATTATGAATGAAAATAAGAAAATAATAATAATAAATATTTATTTATTATTAATAATTAATTAACATAATTGAAAATGAAAATAAGAAAATGTAATTATAACAATAATAAATGAAAATATATTATAATGAGAATTGACAACTTTAATAATAATAATTTTTTAATAATAATAATAATAATAAAAGATATTATTATTATTATTATAAAAACATATGCCATATTACGATGTATTGTTTACCATAACAGTATATGTGTACACAATTATTATTATTATAATATATTTCAATATTTGTTATTTATAATAATAATAATAATAATAAGAGATGATATTATTATTATAATTAAATAGTTTTTATTATATATTATTATAATTAAATAGTTTTTATTATATATTATTATAATAAAACAATTTTAATTAAATAATTATTATTAATATTTTTACAACCATAATATTAATATTAAAAGTTACAAAAAATATTCCCGCGGGTTGACCGTCAACTAGCAAGCCATATTAATATTAATAATATGGCTTATATACGCCGATCGGCGTATATCAACCACATTTAAACAATAGATATACGCCGATCGGCGTATATAAGCCATATTATTAATATTAATATGGCTTGCTAGTTATATTTGCAAATAGAAAATAAAAAAGGATTTAATTAATATGGTTGTTGAAATATTAATTATATTGAAAATGCCAAAATGAAGAGTTACGTAGTTTTTGAAAATTAATAAAGAGACATGTGACTTATGTGAAAAGTCATAATATTTCATATTCAAAAGGTTTGATTAGTTAATTAATTAAATCTGTAAATAAGACAGAGATTTAATTAATTATTAATGAACATAACTAAAATTGAGATTCGAAGAGGTGTGAAGAAATAGAAAAGAAGTTTAATTATAAAATAGAATTAAAATAGCAGAGAAATGAAAGGACATGTTTGTTTGAAATAGATGTGGATTTTCAGTTTGAAGGGGTATGAGTTGAAAAGGTATGAATATTTGAAGAGGCATGGAAGAGATATTTAATGAAGAATCAAAATAGAAGGAGTGTGTCTCGGTGAATCGGATTAATATCTTGGTGGATATTCTACCTATGGGTTTGAACTTCGTGTTCATCTCTAAACAGATTGGAGTCTGTTGACAGGTTGGAGCTTGTCTAAGGATTGAATTCCTCTCTACATGTCGGGTCATGTATGCAAACTGGGTTTTGCAGGAAAGTTGGATCTTTCTATCTAGTTGGGTCTAGATTAAATTATGATTTGTAAACATAATTATGTTTTAATAAAAGATATTGATATTGATATTTATTCTTCATATGTATCATTATGTTCAGATATAAATATATGATGATGTTATGATTGTTTTCAAATACATGTGAATGATTAATTTATAGTATTGGAAAGAGATTTATAAAGTTTAAACAAACACTGATTCAGCCCCCCCTCTCAGTGTCTGGGACCTGGTTCAACAATTGGTATCAGAGCAAGGTGCCTTCTCGGCAGTTTAACCACTGGAAGGAAGATTCTTAAAAAAACAACAATTGTTCATATCAGAAAAATTGCACACATCAATTGTGGATACAATAAAAAATAGGTAGCATAATCAGTATCGTGAAAATGGTTGAAAGTATGAAGACATTACTTGAACCAAGTATGGATGTTCAAGTTCCCTTATTTGATGGAGCTGATTATGAGGATTGGAGAGAATCTATGAATACACATTTGAAGTCTAAAGGATCAAATGTATGGAATGTTGTTGCAAGTAAGAAGTGGTATATGAAGAATAAAACTAGATTTTCAAGAGAAGACCAGAAAAACAATTCAATTGCCTTACATACCATCAAAAAAGGATTATCAAATGAAGTCAAAATGAAGTTAGGTTCCTACACTTTTTCCAGAAATCTATGGCTCAAGATAGAAGAAACATATCAAGCCAAGAATCAAAGTCCAGAAGAAGACATTAATCAAAAATCTAATGAAGATAGAAGAGAATATTTGATAAATGATGAAGAGATAAATGGAAGCATTGGGTTAGAATTTCATGAACATTCAGATTGCAGTAGTTATGGTCATGTAGACATCTTTAAAGAAAAAAGGGAAAACTTAATAATCCTTACAAATCAAATTTCAATTACTAAATTTGAGGATTTGAGAAAATTGAAGGAAGACTTCATTACTGCAGTAGGAGATACTAAGAAGAAACTAAGCTTTTATCCTACGAAAGATTTTGATGAAATTGAAAACAAATTCATGACCACTTTGGATGAATTTGAAAATATTCAAAAGATAAATGTGCTATTACAACAGCTAATGGATGAATCCGAGAAGAAAAGATATGGACAATACAATCATCCAGTAGACTTTGAAGAAAAGTTAGAATCCCTTGAGGTCAAGTTTCTAGAATTAATAAAGAAGCATGAGGCAACTGAAATAATAATAAATGAGCAAAGGATTCAGCTAGATAAAAAAGAAAGAGAATTAAAGACAGTCTTTTTAGGTTTTAATTCTCAATTAGAAGATAAAATTAAAGAAATTAATACAGTAAAGGATGAAGTTAATTACCTGCAAGAAAAATTAACAACTCTGGAATCCATGGAAGATAATCAAGATTCTAAGAATGTTCTTGCTAAATTAGTAGGGCAACTAAGAGAAAAATAAAAAGAAAAGGAAGTCTTGAAGCATCAATTAGTCAATCTAACAAAACAAATTGGAGCTACTCAAAAGATAATTTCTGAACAAGACATCCAGTTGGGAATGAAGCCTTAAAAATTTAAGTGGCAAGAAAATCTGAAGAAACAACTGAAGAATCAGGAAGAAGAGATCAAGGGTTTAAAGACCAAAGTTGATGATCTTACTCAAGAAGTTCAAATGCTAAAGGATTGTGGCAAGTCAAAAACCTATGTTGAAGAGCTTAAAGGGACAAGTGAAATAATTTCAAATCTGAAGATTCAAATTGAAGAAGCCAAAATATTTGAAGAAGTAATGAAAACTCAATTAAATAATAAGGGAAATCTCTGTCAAAAACTCAAGCTTGAATTGGAAGAGGTCAAGAGTGAGGAAGGTTCTTCCTCTTTAAAAAGACAAAGTGCAATCACAAATCAGATACCAGATCAAAACTTTGCCATGAGAAGGAATTATGGAAGACAAAGGATAAAACATGAAGCACATAAAAAAGGGAGCTTATCATATCATACTAACACTTGGTATGGTAACATATTCAATCGCTACTGCTCTACTTGTCACACATATGGACACAGTGCAGTGGAATGTAAAAATCATGAAAAGAAAAAGGGCTTCATTGACAAAATAAGGTGTAGGAGATGTAAATTTGTTAGGCACACAGCAAAACTTTGCCATACTATAAGGTGCTATCAATGTGATGGATTTGGTCATAAAGCTCAAGCATGTAGGAAGACAAGAAGTCAAACCAAGCATGAAAATGATGCTGCTAAGAAACCAAGACAAAATTGTAAGGACTCAGAGATGACAAGTACTTCAAACACCCAAAAGGGAAAATTTAAGAAGGTCTGGAGACTAAAAGGAGGAGCTCTCAATCCTCATGTCAAAACAAATGATACTTGTGGAAAGGAAACCCTAGAAGAAAACATTCAATCTATAAATGATGAGTGTACCATTGATGAAGAAAATCCAAGTAATGAAGAGGACTTGGAAATGACACTTTTACTTTGTTAGAAAGAATTTGTTGGATATCAGTCCAAACAAAAACTGTCAAAACCAAGTTGCATTAGTTTAGGGAGACAATTAACAATTGGCAATATGGCAGAAATACAATAGTCCAAGAAATAAATTAAGAAGGCTTCTTCAATTGGTTTCAGAGAAAGTACATAGTCAGGGGGAGATGATTATATATTTCTCCACTTGTGTGGAAAGAAGAGAAGCACTGTGATAGGGGGAGTCCATAAAATCATCATCCAAGTTCTCATTCAAAGATCAAGCCACGAGAAGACAAATAAGTAAGGAGAAGCATATTGGTAGGAGTAGTTGTCAAAACAGGAGAAAAAATTGCAAACTCTATGTCAAAATGGTTATAGTAAAAGGGCATAACAAGTTATCCTTTGCCATTGATGTCAAAGGGGGAGAGAAAACTCTATGAAGCACATCGACAGGGGGAGTTATGATAGTGTGTTTCCATCAATGACAAAGGGGGAGATTGTTGAGAAGTTGTCATTGATGTCAACAGTCTAATGACAAGAGTGTTTCTAGATGCTATTAATATCAATGATGCCATTATTGTTATTGATGTCAACACTATAGAGGGAGTTCATTAATGCCAACATTGCAGGAGGAGCATGTTTGACTAATGGTGAAGATGAAAGGAAATAGTTTTTATATAATCGGAATTCATAGAATATCTATTACTATCTTAACCAATGTTGAAAAGATCATATAAAGAAAAATATTCCAAAGCATTACAAGAAAAAAACGAAGTCCTATTTGAAAAGAAAAAATTAAAAGAAGATTAAAAAAAAGTCTAAAAGAAAGTTAACGAATATCAAAAGAAAAATTAAAAAGGAAGGTTAAAAAGATTAAAAGAAAAATTACGTGAAAGTGAGGTTGAAATAAAAAGGAAGTTCGGTAAAAGTGGATGAAAAAGTGAAAGAGGTATTTTCCCATGGTATTTAGAAGCCCGTGGTATTTACTCATTATATGTGCAAATAGAAAATAAAAAGGATTTAATTAATATGGTTGTTGAAATATTAATTATATTGAAAATGTCAAAATGAAGAGTTACGTAGTTTTGAAAATTAATAAAGAGACATGTGACTTATGTGAACAGTCATAATATTTCATATTCAAAAGGTTTGATTAGTTAATTAATTAAATATGTAAATAAGACATAGATTTAATTAATTATTAATGAATAGAACTAAAATTGAGATTCGAAGAGGAGTGAAGAAATAGAAAAGAAGTTTAATTATAAAACATAATTAAAATAGCAGAGAAATGAAAGGACATGTTTGTTTGAAAGAGATGTGGCTTTTTAGTTTGAAGGGGTATGAGTTGAAAATGTATGAAGATTTGAAGAGGCATGGAAGAGATATTTAATGAAGAATTAAAATAGAAGAAGAGTGTGTCTCAGTGGATTAGATTAATATCTTGGTGGATATTCTACCTATGGGTTTGAACTTTGTGTTCATCTCTAAACAGATTGGAGTCTGTTGATAGGTTGGAGCTTGTCTGAGGATTGAATTCCTCTCTACATGCCGGGTCATGTATGAAAACTGGGTTTTGCAGGAAAGTTGGATCTTTCTATCTAGCCGGGTCTAGATTAAATTATGATTTGTATATAGAATTATGTTTTAATAAAAGATATTGATATTGATATTTATTCTTCATATGTATCATTATGTTTAGATATAAATATTTGATGATGTTATGATTGTTTTCAAATACATGTGAATGATTAATTTACAGTATTGGCAAGAGATTTATAAAGTTTAAATAGACACTGATTCACCCCCCCCCCCCTCTCAGTGTCTGGGACCTGGTTCAACAAAAGATTCGACATGGGAAGATGTGTCCTTCATATAGAAGCATGCACAATTAATCAAGTGTTGAGGACAACACTTTTCTAAAGGGGCATGTTAAGCCCTAAATATTGGCACAATACTCCCTATGTAGTGGCACATTACCCCCTTTATTATGGTGCATTACATATTATTGATGTCGGCTTGGGTCTATTAGTGGCTCTATTAGTTGTTATTGTATTCCTTTGTCTCCTATATATAGGAAGGAGAACTTTTAATTTTAGTCATCATTGTATCTTGTCTTGTCTATGTACTTAGTACAGTGTGTAAGGAGGTTCCTCTCTCGAAGATGATTTTTATTCATCTCAGTTCTTCATTATTAAGGCGAAGATTACTTTCTTCTGATTTATTTCTGCTATTTTTATGCTATAACTGGGACTTGGTTGCATAACACAAAGACAAACTACAAGTGAAAGGGCTTTGATGGAGACACAAAACGCGACGTAATGGTGACCAAAAAAATGGATACTGGTGAAGAAATGGAGATTCAAATATATCTATCAAAGGAGACCATGGATCTGATACCAATATCCACCAAATTGGAAGACCCCTTTATTCGGGTCCCACATGTCTAACAATCTCCATAGCAGGTAATCCATCTCAGTTCTTCATTATTAAGGCGAAGATTACTTTCTTCTGATTTATTTCTTCTATTTTTATGCTATAACTGGGACTTGGTTGCATAACACAGAGACAAACTACAAGTGAAAGGGCTTTGATGCTATATCCGTGTCCGGATATACTCAGTGATTATTCAAGCGAATAATCCTCCAATGGAAAATAACTCCATTTGATAAAATAATAATATATATAATTGATAATGGATGATTAATAATTTACAATGAGGCTTGCTTTTATAAGCTTGAGCGTGTATAGTGAAGGGTTACACCCTTTCACTTAATAATTAATAACTTTAATTAACATACATATAATATTCATAGCATTGCCACTCTCCTAGAAAGGCTTTGTCCTCAAAGCCTTATAATTTTGTCGCATTGTTCTTTGCGATGTCATGGCTGATGAAACATGTCGATACGAACTGCTAAGTGTAGAGCATAACTTCCGATACGTTGATGGATGAATCCATCCCAATTTGATTTGTTGTGGACTGATGGGATTCCCTACTGATGTGTCGTCAGGAGATTTGATCACATTAGTACCATTATCTTTCGACGTTTCCCACTTTTTCAAATATCGGTTTTTATGGTTGGGGTGTCGATAAGGAACTTTCACGATATCATTTCTGTTTACGAATGTTTCTTTTAGAGCATTGATCTGAGTTGGAAATTGTATTTTCGTCTCTTCAGGATTTAATTTTTTGTTCTGTATCTTTTCCAATTTGTTTTCTAACTGCCTATTATCATTTTGAAACTTCTTAATCAATTCGACTTGCGATTTTCTATCATCTTCAGATGCCTTAAGTTGTTCCTTAAGATCTTCATTATGACTTCTGATGCAGCTATTTTCTTCCTGCTTGTCTAGAAGTTTTATTTCAATGTCTTCCATAGATTGTTCTATCTTTCGGCTATTTTTCAACTTCTTAATTTTTGTGACTAGTATCTTGTTATGATTTCTTAGTCTAAAAATTTCTTCAGCATTGTTAGATAATGCTTTATTACTCTTCGCGATCTCTGACTTATGTGTCTTTTTAGAGTCGTCATTTTGTTGTTGAAGAACTTTTACCTGTTGTCGACACTGGCCGACCTCTGATTCTTGACTTTCTAATTTATGTCGTAACTGCATTAGTTCTTCATCTTTGTCGCTAATGATTTTGTTCAAGCGTATTATTTCTGCTTACTAATTATTTATTTCCTTCTTTATATCTTGATTTTTCAACCTCTGATTGAAATCACTTTCATCTTTTAATTCCTTGATTTGCGCACATAATTTTTCTATGTGATTTTTCTGGCTGGACATTGTGTGTTCATTGAACCTTTCTTGTATCTTATGTAGTTCAATCCTTACTTCTGATCGTGTATTAATGTCTCGTAATTCTTCATTGTCTTTTTGATAGCGTTTTAACTTGGCTTCTAATTTTTCTCGCAAATCGACTGCCATGGTTTCTGATTTCTTTGACGGTGGGATGATCTTCTTTGATTTCTTTGATGAGTCTTTTCTTAAACTTGGTCGTCCTTGTCGTTAACGCGTCTCGACTTCTTGATAAGCCTTCTTTCCTTTGACTTTTTCAATGACAATTGTCTTCTTCGATTTTTCTTATTCTTCTTTCCAAAAATAATTATTATTTTAATAAAATAATAATAATTATTTATTTTCGAATTTTCCTTTTTTTGAAATTATTGTTTTATTATATATATATATTAATAATAATAATAATAATAATAATATTAATTTCTTTTGAAATGTTTTTTTTTTAAATCCAATTTTTTTAAAACTATTACAATATTATATTATAATAATTTTAATATTATTTTTGAATTTTTAGGTTTACATGGAGGGGAGAGGCTGGCAGTTAGAGGTCGAAGAGAAGGGAGAGGGGAATGGCGGGAATCTAGATGCAGGTGGGAGCATGGATTGGAGCGGAGGGGAAGGCTCGAGGAGTGGTGGATGCATCACGGTGGGGAGCAGCGATGGATGGAAAGGGGCGTGTAGTTAATGAATGATGGTGCTGTAAGGAGAAGGGCATGGAGTTGGTGGTGGTAGCGGTGGTCGGCGTGAGGGAGCCGGCGGTTGAGGGGCAGGAGACGGGGAGTGGAGAGGAGTGGCTATGTGTGGGGCAGCGTGGAGCGGTGGTGGAGCGGAAGCTGTAGCGCGAAGGAGAGGAAGAGTAGGGCATTGGGGAGTGAGGAGCGTGGCAATGGTGAGGGAGCACATGGATGGCGTGGGGAGAATGGGAGGCGAGTGGAGTGAGGATCACGGTTGTGCAAGAAGATAGAGGCAGAATGTAGGGGATGGAGGAGATGGGCTGTGTGGAGGAGATGGGGAGATGGAGCAGCGGAAGGAGTGTCGAGTTGGGCGTGGGGATGGAAGAGGGGCTGGTGATGGTCGATAGGGTGTGGGATGTGTGTAGGTGCAACAAAAAGGAAGAAAGAGGAGCGGGCGGTGGAATGGAGAGTGTAGCTTGGAGGTGGAGATGGAGAGCGGTGGTGGAGGGCGTAGGAGGGAAGAATGGCTTAGCGAGGAGGAAGCTGGAGGGAGGAGGAACGTGAGTGAAGGGAGCGGTGGAAGCTGGTGCGAGAGGAGGAGGAGGAGAGTGAGAGTGAGTGAAATATGTGAGAGTGAGAGTGAGCGCAGTGAGAGAATGGCCAAAGGCCCAAAATTTGGTCAATGACCAATCTTCCAGAAAAACTCTGACAACTATGGCTAAAAGCCGGAATCACAGAGGCCCGAGAAGGTTAGCTCTGATACCAATGCTATATCCGTGTCCAGATATACTCAGTGATTATTCAAGCGAATAATCCTCCAATGGAAAATAACTCCATTTGATAAAATAATAATATATATAATTGATAATGGATGATTAATAATTTACAATGAGGCTCGCTTTTATAAGCTTGAGCGTGTATAGTGAAGCGTTACACCCTTTCACTTAATAATTAATAACTTTAATTAACATACATATAATATTCATAGCATTCTATTAGTGGCTCTATTGGTTGTTATTGTATTCCTTTGTCTCCTATATATAGGAAGGAGAACTTTTCATTTTAGTCATCATTGTATCTTGTCTTGTCTATGTACTTAGTACAGTGTGTAAGGAGGTTCCTCTATTGAAGATGATTTTTATTCATCTCAGTTCTTCATTATTAAGGCGAAGATTACTTTCTTCTGATTTATTTCTGCTATTTTTATGCTATAACTGGGACTTGGTTGCATAACACAGAGACAAACTACAAGTGAAAGGGCTTTGATGGAGACACAAAACGCGACGTAATGGTGACCAAAAAAATGGATACTGGTGAAGAAATGGAGATTCAAATATATCTATCAAAGGCAACCATGGATTTGATACCAATATCCACCAAATTGGAAGACCCCTTTATTCGGGTCCCACATGTCTAACAATCTCCATAGCAGGTAATCCAATGACCTCATCAAGGGGAACTTGAAGAAATTCAAGAAGCCCACATCTCGTAAGATCTGTGTCGCAGGAATGTTCCCTAGTACCAAATCACGGAGAGTATCGTACTCCCTCTCCTGCCACTCAACCACACCTATGTGGGCCATGAGTAGCTTAAAACCACCTACATAAGGACAATACCCATCCATTATATATACAAATATAAACAAAACTTAAAACTAGCGCGGTATCACATAAGTCGGCCCACACGTAGCGTGACAATCATAAGGAAAGACACTCTTAGCGTGGTTGAATCTAGTTTTTCCATGGGACACCAAAATGAGGGATATAGACTATTTGGCCACGCTGGTAGCGTGACTGACCCAAGATCAGTCGTGCTACACCAGCGCGTGGACGAACCGACATTACGTCGTGCATAGCGTGGTACAATACATTTCTATCGTGCTACATCCCCGTGCTAAATTGTGCACAATGTTGGAAAAATCATGTGCTATAGTCGCACGCGATTTTTTGAAAATCACGCACTATAGTGCGCGATTTCCCCAAAATCCCTTGATGTAGCCCCCAAAGAGCTAAAACAAGCCCCAGGCCCTCCAGGGCACCATTACCCCTAATTCTACCCGACCTAAATTAACAAAGGTAGAGTTACGACATACTTGGAACTCGCAGCTCATCCAAACAATCACCAGATCTCCCAGAATCACTCAAAACATGCTCTAGGAGTTCGTTAATGAATAGTACAAATAATTTTGAAAAATGGTCCCCAACCCTCTTTATATTCATTTTACACAAATTTCAAACTAACCCCACGGCCAAACCGTAGCTCTGTTTCACAAACCGTTCACACCACCACGATTAGCACTTTGAGCTCTTCGACATGAAGCCAACCAATCCAAATTACCACCATTTTCATTGGGACTCTATTTTTACATGGGTACCCCCCAGGTACGACTTGTTTTGGTTATATAATTTATGCATTGTCAATACCTTCATCAGGTTCTTTACTACACTTGGGTGTGTGCACCGTATGTGCAGGATATCGACCAAGACAAGTCTGAGACCCTTGTTTTTATAAGAACAAGGTTCCATGCTTCAGCAATGGTGCATGGCTCTGATACCAATATCTTCTGAAATCAGTCACGAGGAGAGATCTATGATACCAAATGTTATGCAACCAAGTCCTAGTTATAGAATAAAAATAACAGAACTAGATCAGAAAAAAGTAATCCACGCCTTAATAATGAATAATTGAGATGAATAACAATCATCTTCGAGGGAGGAACCTCCTTACATAATGTACTAAGTACATAAGACAAGACAAGATACAATGATGACTAAAATGAAAAGGTCTCCTACCTATATATAGGAGACAAAGGGGTACAATAACAACTAATAGACCCACTAATACACCCAAGCCGACATCAATAATATGTAATGCACCATAATAAAGGGGGTAATGTGCCACTACATAAGGGGTAATGTGCCAATATTTAGGGCTTAACACTCCGTCCATTTCAATCTGTATTGTTACGAAAGGAAAATTTCCGTTCTCATTCCCCATGTTTACATCGATCAAAGGAAGTTATGAGCCCCACGATTATAAACCAGTCTTGTGTCCGGTTTGTCCGTCCACTAGTTGGTTACAATATGACCTTGGTTCTCAGGGTAAGATCCTCGTCTTATCATGTGCTTCATCTCTCATCGACGTCAAAATACTAAATTTCGAGAGTTGTAGTAGTTACACTTGTATCTTTGGATCCCTTTCAATCACTATAAGGTATCACCTCGAACTTGGTAGAGGGAGTCATTAGTGATCTCTGACTAAGTGGTTTCCCTTATGCTTGACGTCAAAACATCTATCACATCAGGGGGAAAGGTACTTTTGAAGGTAGCAGTGTTCATATTTACAAATCATGGTCGCATTCCTTCTGGCATAATGCATCTCTCAAGAAGGTTCACCAACCATACCGGTCCCACACCCCCGTGGGCTTATCATGATCATCAATAGTACCGGTTCTTCAACACTACGCAGTATTTCCCGCGTCATTTACTCAATCACGGCTTGAAGCCACCTTCATCCATGTCCCAACAGTCTAGTCAAGTGACACCTCCTTGTCCTCTATTATTGTAATTACCTCGACAACATTTCACGAGCGTGGGTATGCCCACCTCGTTTGCATAATTCTATGAATATTAAATATTGTATTAAATTAATCATTAAATTATTAGTTAGTTTAATTGAAGGGACGTAACCCTTCTTAAGAAATGCTCAAACCTTATAAAAGGCGAGCTCTTGTAAAGCATTAAGCATCTTATCAATTCAATAAATATATATTTTATTCAATATGGATCTCGCGTCCTAGTTTTTCTGCTGCATTTGGTATCAGAGCTCGGCGATCTTCTCAGTGTTCTTCATTGAGCAGCTCCACCCACTCTCATCTATATTCCCCAGCAACCCACCTGCACGGTCCTCTTCATCCTTCTAGCCCACGTCCTTTCCACTCTTTCCTACTGCAACGTCCGTCCACACCCCCCCATCTTCCTCCTGCACCATCCGCCGTCCTCCATCCTCCACTTCACGCCCTCTGCGCAATCCCCCACACTCCACGTCTGCCCACCTGCTAACTCCTCGTCTCCTCCATGAATCTACTTCTGCACGCCCCTCCCCCTTCCGCGCCCTCGCAACACTCCCTCTGCACCTTCCTTGCTCTTCTTTCCCCGCGCCCACCCCCTGCGTAGCTCAGCCCGCCCGTCTACCACTTCTGCAGCACCGTCGGCTCTCACCCTAGCCGCCACCCCCCACTACCATTCTGTGTCCAGCTCCCCACCTCCTGCGTCCAGCTCCCCACACCACCATACGCCTCCTTTCCACTCTCCAGCGACCTCTGCAATACCTCCTTTCCATTTCGGCCTCCCTCCAATTATCCACGTCCGCCCTACAAAAACAAAACCAAATTAATAAAATAAATATTATTATAATAATATAATATTATTAAATAATATTTTTATTTTATTAAAATTTTCCACTTTATAATAAATATTTAAATATAATATTTATTATTTTTATTATAGTAATTATTATTGCTATAATAATTATTATTATCACCATTTTTCCAAAGACCTTTTAATTGTTCTCAATATCCTATAAGCCAAAATTGTGTCCAATTATTCACCACCACACCTAAGAAGCATGACGACAGAGTTAAAAGCCCAAATGGAGAAAATAGAGAAGGATTTCCGAACCTTCAAGGAAATGATCACCAAGAGCCAAGAAGCACTTAAGAAAGAAATTAAGGATGAAGTCATTCAGGTAATGGAACATAAAATAGACGACAAGTTCGACATTATAAGCAAGGAACAAAAAATGTTAGATCAAAAAGTGACTGAGAGCCAGAAAGGTATCGAGGAGATATTACAAAAAATGAATGATGAGGAAAAAAATCATAAACAACATGGCTCGGATATGTCGGTTACCCCATCTTCCAATTCTGAGTCACCAGAACACAACAGGATGAAAGGTACTCAATACCAACCATTCGTAATGTACCCGCCGAGAGCAAAAATAGAGATGACGAAATATAATGGAGGAGAAGACCAATGCGTCGCTTGGTTGAATAAAGCAGAAGAGTATTTCGACATATATAACATTACGATGGACGAAGAAAAGGTCAAGTATGCTTCAATGCACCTTGAAGGATATGCCTACAACTGGTATATGTGGTGGAAGGGAGACAACTTCACATACACTTGGAACTTATTCAAGAATGATTTCTTAAAAAGGTTTCAAGGAATCACAGAAGATGAATTCTTCTCAAAACTTACCAGATTACAACAAAAGGGAAGCGTCGAAGAATTCACGCATCAATGGGAATCCCTCGCTACTAGAGTATTTGGGCTATCCGACAAACAATGGTTGGAAACCTACTCAGGAGGACTAAAACCATACATACAAAAAGAGTTAAAAATGCATGACATAACAAATGTCGAGGCAGCAAGACGAAAAGCAAAAGCAGCCGAGGCCAAATTTGACAGTTTTCAGTCAAATAAAGGGAAGTCATACTCACAAAGAAACATCCAGTCGACTCCAGAAGATGATACAAACAAATACATCCCTCCACCTAGAAGGGACGATAGGAAGAGCCTCGAGAATCAACGTATGAGGGAAGGAAAATGTCGACGATGTGGAGACAAATGGAACCCTAAACATAGGTGTTGCACCGAGGACAACTCAAAGAAATTATATACTTGTGAAGCAGAGGAGAATAGTGAATCAGAAGAAGAAGAAGAAGAAGAAGAAGAGCCAGAAGATGAAGAGGAGGAAACCGCAAATATGGCAGCCGGGAACGACGAGAACCCCAAAATCTCCCTAGCAGCCATGACAGGCATTAGTCAACCACAGACTCTCAAGTTAAAAGGGCATATAAAAAATGAGAATGTTACAGTGCTAGTAGACACTGGAAGCACTCACAACTTTCTTGATATAAGAGTGGCACGAAAACTCAAGTTGTTCGTACATCCAGTTCTAGACATGAAGGTGATGGTTGCAGACGACAAGAAGATCGAAAAAGTTGGAAAGTGTCACAAGGTGAGACTTCAAATACAAGACTTCAAACTGGAATCAGAACTCTACACCTTACCGTTGGGAGGAGTAGACATCGTTTTGGGAGTCCAATGGTTACAAACATTGGGAACATATTCTGTGTAACGTCCCCAGCTTAACCCTATTGCATTAACATTGTAAATGATGTAAATATGGTCATTTAGTCATGGTGAGGAGCTCAAGGCCAAGGCCCCGCCACTGACTTATCGTTTTATGTATCGGCAATTAGAATAGATGCATATGGTCCTTGTGCTAGCAGTGCACAATGTAAAATCGGATATCATGTAAATATGCGATTTTAATGAGAAAACCCACAACCAGCTACGCAATGCAACAAAAGAGATGGGGGCATGATCTTTACAAGGAAGAGGGAGGGAAATTATCCAAACCCTTGAGCCAATGGTATTAATCCATGTGTCAATGGGGAAACCCATAAACTACCAACTACCCATTTTGTCTCATGCACCCAATCATTTACTTCTTCCAAAGATTGGTTGAGACAATAAATGCCTTGGGATGGGAGAGGTACGGCTGTCAATTTTCGTGCATGGGCAAGCCATCAACTTGGAAAATCGTGTTTTTGCTTGTGGGGCAAGAAAACCCCCACGAAATTGGCCCAAAGCCATTCTTGACCGATGGCCATTCTTCCTCTCACGCAGTCTGAGCTCCCTGAAATTTATCCTCACGTTTTTTGGCCATAACCCCTACGTTTTTCCATGCCCAGAAACTCGTTTTTGTATTTTGGAGCAGCTGGGGAAGGAGGGATGCGATTTTGGACTAAGGGAGAGGTCGTTTTTGCCCTTGGGGCGTTTTTCTGAAATGGGTTGCTCTCCTAGTCGATTTTCCTAGTTACAAATTCGTTTTGAGTCTACCCACGTTTTTCTGGAACTGGTAGAAACCCACTGTTGGAAACTTCACTGTATAGGCGTTTTTCTCATGCCCAACACTCATGCTTTTGATGATGCATGCACCCATCTCTTAACAGCCTGAGAAACCCAATTGCTGATTGGCTTGGCTGATTTTGATATACCTTTGGCTATGTGAGAGCCTGTTTTCCCCTTTTCCTTGTGGAGATCATGCCCAACTCGGGGGTGGCAGTGGTGCTGAGAGATTGAGGAGCACACTGGCCTACGGTTGGGTGGAACGTTGCAGAAGTGTAGCTGGTTGCTCGGGGACTACTTTCGCATAAGATAAGTATTCTCTTGTTTGTAACTTTGCAATTGTTCCTTTGATGAATATTTTCCATGTGTGAAGATTGTGTAATTCATAAATAAATTCCGCTGTGTTTTTACGAGTTTATGCAATTCCATATGACCTTTTATAATTCTGCCAAGGTCCCTATTTAATGGCTGTTACAGAATAGCTTGAATGTATGTTAGAGATAAACAAGATTTATTTAAATTCCATTGTGTTCTACAGCCTGCACACATACATGTCTTGTGTCAATAAGTTTAATGAATGGATATGGGGCTAATTGCCCAGATTGAGCACCACGTCCTTCATCTTCTTTTAAATTTAATGTTTGTTTACTGTGTATGGGGCTAGATGCCCGGTTTAACCTCACGATCCTCTCCATCTAGCTGGTAGGATGGGAGGGGACGTGACAGAATGGTATCAGAGCTGCGTTGCAGCATTGGGCCTCTATGGGCCAAACTTGATAGCAATTACAGGGAAAAATTTCAAAATTTTCTTAAGTCTGTTTTTGAAAATTTCTGTTTTAAGTCTGTTTCTGGAAATTTTTGTTTTAAGTCAGTTTGCGGAAGTCGTTCCAAAACTGCGGAAAGGTTCCGCGAACCTTCCCGCAATTGCGGAAGAGTTTGGCGAACCTTCCCGCAATTGCGGAAGGATTCCGCGAACCGCTCCGAAACAGCGGAGAAAAATTGTTTTTAGTGAAAAATTTTCTAAGTCCCGGCGTCGAACGGAAACTTTTTCGGAAGGAATTCTCTTTCGAAATTGCGGAAGGAATTCTCTTCCGAAATTTCGGAAGGATTCTGCGAATCGTTCCGCAACGCGGAAGAGTTCGGCAAGTCGTTCCGCAACTGCGGAAGACTTCGGCGAATCGTTCCGCAACTGCGGAAGACTTCGCCGAATCGTTCCGCAATTGCGGAAGACTTCGCCGAATCGTTCCGAGATTTCGGAAGCATTCCGCAAGACGTTCCGAAAAATATTTTCGCAAAAACCGCCCGAAAACCCCGGAAGCATTCCGCGAACGGCTCCGAAGTTGCGGAAGCCTTCACCGAACGGCTCCGCAATTGCGGGAGCATTCGCCGAATGGCTTCGCAACTGCGGAATCCTTCTCCGAATGGCTCCGCAATTGCGCGAGCGTTCGGCAAATCGCCCCGCCATTGCGGAAGCGTTCGGCGAACTGCTCCGCAATTGCGGAAGCCGTCGCCGAACCGCCCCGCAGTTGCGGCAGCATTCAGCCAACCTCTCCGCAGTCGCGGCAACATACAGTGAACCGTCCGCAGCGGAAGCATTTCGCCAGTTGCCCCGCAATTGCGGAGGGCTTCAGCCAACCGGCCCGCCCATTGCGGAAGCCTTCAGCCTATCACCCCGCCTATTGTGGCAGGATTCAACGAACTGCCCTGCCACAAGGGGGCAAGCCCCCTTGACCCCCTTTTCTTTTTCCCCCTCATGTGTCTTTGTTGTGATTTGACGAATTGTCAGTATGGCATTCTTCCCACGTGCATGAAGTAATTTGTGAGTTTCTGAAGAATATAATGCAGCTGTGTAAAATGTGCAGAATGGGAGTGAAAGTTGTCATTTTTGAAAGGATGCAGTTCCTGCACCTGATGTTGGAATGAAGCATGAAGACAGGCGTTGGAAAGCTTGTCCAGCAGAGAACAATGATACATGACCAGAGTTTGAATGAGGTCTACATATATTATAGATATTTAGTGCAGAAGAGTGCCAGCGGCTGTTTGACCAACAAATTCTGTTGTCAATATGGGCAATTCTTGCAATTGCAGGATATGGAAGATGAATTCCATGTCACGATGAGGGATCAAAAAAGGGAAGAATTTCTTAAACCTCTATTTGTTATCATACTTATAATTATGAAATTGTCATATGGCATGAAAATGTTAGAAATATAAGGGATTACATAGAAGTATATGCACTAGATGGCATCTTAACAAATATTGCATAAATGGGATATTGCATATTGGTAGAATAATGGAGTCTGCTTATGCAATAAACCATTAATGGAGAATATTGTGATTGATAATCGCTATTGATGTTGGTATTGGTTGTAGGACCAAAGATAACAGAGAACATGGCTAAATGTGCCAAGGATGTTGTTGCATGAAGCCAAACAACCTTATGCGGAAATGATGGCGCAACAAATATGTGATCATAAAATTGGAAAAAGGACTGAGCAACCTTAGTAAGAGGCCAACTGATCAGGTGACATCAGACGATGTTAATGGTACCCATGCAGGTAATGATTATTGGTTCCAAATGGCAGGAATGTTGAAAGGGGATTTGGTAAGATCTCTTCAACTATGTTTGAGCTATGTTGAGCTAATTTGCATGTAATATTGAATATCGACTGGGGCTGTTAACCTACCAAGCTTGGTGAGGTGTGGGTAAGTGAAGGGGATGACCCTTACGCCCTATGATTGTTTAGAAATCTCAATGCATTCATGTGAATTTATATCATGCCATGCGTATGATTGGTTATGAGATTAATAACCCAAGCAAGTGAGGACTGGTGGTCCTAATTATGGTAATGCAGGTTATATGAGATAGTCATGTTTCGATCATAATATGCTTGAATGCATAGTACTCATGAAACAATGCAAGGTAGCATTGAGTAGATGTGCATTAAGAGATTTTATAAATCTTGTGATGCATTGTATGAATGCATAAGGATGATACATATGTCATTGCGAAATAAATAATGAATGAAATGATGAATTGATGATAATTCTAGGACCATTTCACGGGCTGTTATGAATGCAGAATAGTAAGTGCATGAAGATCCCAATCATGATCGATGGGCTGCTAGAATGCTATGTGGAAGGACAGAGTTGTATGAATGATATGACTGTGAAAGTTGATCTAGAGCTTATGAGAAGGAATCTCATGGTTGAGAGCCCTAAGTTATGTTAGTAAGAACAGTTGTAAATCTCAGATTGGTAAATGTTTCGGATTTGAAATTTTGCTAATAATTGCTAATGACTGTTTGGCTTATATGAAATGTGTCAGGAGGACATGCTGTAAGTGGATGCTCATGCGTGGCAGCAGGCATAAGACCATAACGGGCAGGGTGGTGCCCCTTACAGGAGCCAAGCAATATGAGGATAGCCTCATGGATAAGAAAACTAATTTCTGTAGAACACAGAATTGTAAATTCATATTGAATTTATTTATGAATGATATTGATTGGTTATGGAACAATCGTATTTGAAGCTTATTGCTAAATGTTGCTGACGGTTTGGCTATTTGATAAAGTGTGCCAGGATGACACATTGCAGGAAGATCATGTGTGATGGCCTGCAGGAGCCAAACCAGATGGGAAAGACCCCATGCTTTGGAAATGGGTTCGGGTGAAACGCCATTGATAATGTCTCAGCCAAACCGCATGACGGTAAACCATGAAAGTGAGATGGTAAAGCTATGCCCAGAAGGCATGTGAGACAAATCTGCAAAATGAATGAGTATTCCGTGACCCTAGACAAGAACATGCATGTCTAAATTATTAGGGTTAATATGCAGAGCATGCTCTATCTTATTTATATCATTGCAGATTGCTTGAGTATGATTAGGGCCTACATGGCGCACATCGGAAAGGGGGGTGCACACCTTTTCTGGTGCTGGGTCATGATAGGGTTTTCAATATTGACTACACCCTAAGGGAATGGACGCATTCCTGGTGTTTCAATACTTGGTAGTGAATGATATGGAATGTGGTTAAAAATTGAATAGCAATACTGATGAGCTTGCTTATCCTTCTTGTGTTGTCAGCCTACACAGATGCAGATTGATACTGCACATTAAAGGGCAAAGTGAAGAAGGGTACGCAGAGAGATTGTATGGGAATTGGTAACCTTTCTGTGCTCACGTGAAATATTACCAGGAGGGATGGACAGTCCCGAAGAGCTGTGTAATAAAAGAAGGTATCATCCTTGTGTGAGTAGGGGTCATGTCAACCTACAGTCAAGAAAGTCACCTATAAAGTTCCTAAAAGGAACCATCGATTTGCACAAAAGAAGGAGTGGCGTCCTTGTATAAATGAAGAGCTGATGTGTGTGAAGGGTTATGGTGCAAGAAGGTGTGGTGGCATTGGTAAAGGCACGAAATCTCTATTGGGTCAGCAGTGGGAGGGCGGGCGCCGATGACTGACTGGAAACCCTGAGATACCTATGGCTCCATAGTAGAGCCTTGACCTATGATGGTCGGTGGCGCAGTTTCCTTCCCTTGGTCGATGACCCAGACGAATGTGCTGGCTCGGCACTGGAGAGGGCCAACCAGGTATGGGACTGGTTGGGCACCACCAAATGCTTGGTAAATCCAGCCGATGGGGAGGTGTACTGGTTAAGCATTAACTATATCCAATTCCATAGGCGATCCCAAGGCTTGCAGAAGCGAAGCAGGATCCTGTGGACCAGAGAGGAAACGCACAATACAGATAAGTATTCGTTTTCATTTATGTCTTGTTTGAAATAATGAAGATTACAGGTATAAGTCTTCTAACAGCTAAGCTGATACACTAATGTTTCTTTGTTGGAAACCTTGGTCATTGCAGGAAGGCAAGACCCTAAAAGACTATGAATTGCTGGTAAACCCAGAAAGTAAATGAGTGGGCGATATGAATTGCTGGTAAACCCAGAAAGTAAATGAGTGGGCGATATGAATTGCTGGTAAACCCAGAAAGTAAATGAGTGGGTGATATAAATTATTAAGAAATCCAGGGAGTAGTTGGTTGAACGCTATAAAGTTCTTGATAAGTCCAGAGAGTGACTAGTTGGGCATTAACCACTTGATATGGTAAAGCAGCGTGTACGCTGGCCCAACACCCCTTAAAACAATTGATAAAACCAGTCAGCATACTGGCATGGCATTGCCTATTCGAATGGTTGTGGAGTAGCCTGCGTGCTGGCCCAACATTCGTTGTTGTATCCACGGGAAATCCAATGCTTGGAAAGCGAAGAAGGATCCTGTGGAGTAAAGTGCCGACATCCAATACAGATAAGTATTCAGTTACCTTGCAGCTTCTTGCTCATGAATATATGTGTGTATATGATTTGGTTATGATTTCTTAAAATTCTTGTTTAGAGAAAAACCCTATGAAAATGAACTAAACATGTGAATTAATTCAATGTTTGAGTGTAGGTATTGCTGGAAGCAAGGATTATGAAGGCATCCTAGAGATGCATGTGGACATGTGACCATCCTAAGGAGCTTCGTATGAGCAGTAATGAAAAATGGTGCTAGTGGATACAAGTGGATCCTAGCAACCCAAGGTTCTGTAGGCAATAATGGGAAGGGTTCCCTAGCCGAAAATCCATATGCAGACCTTAGACACTAAGTGTCATAGCCAAGAAAGGAAATTCAAAGCATTCACATTGAAGTGAAAGAGACTAGGGAGCATGAAACCACAGCGGTGGTGTAGCTCCATAATAGAACAAGACTAAGAGGGAGAAACCCCTACTCTTCTCTTTCCTTTTGATTAATGCATTTATAAAACAAAGGATTGTTGAGTGCATATCATGGCTGAAAATAGATTGTGTTTAATTGCTTGAGATGAATTGTGAATGCTAAAATAGTAAATTTCCTGTGAAAGGATGAACATGAATGAGTTCATGTGTATGTTGGGAAAGCATGAAAAGTGTGAAAATCCCATGAATAAAGCATGGACATTCCATGTCGATTAGGAAAATAATTGACTAATCTTAATGATATGTTATGCTTGTCCTGACAAAGAATTCCCATGATGAATTTCACAGGTAAGAAAGTGAAACAATTGGTTGTAGCCGGCACAGAAAGGTGTTGCTAGTAAGCAAAGTGTGTTCAGTTGTGCCCACTGACCATGACAGTAGACCGAGGGCTATTAGAGTTGGCTGAAAGTCTTCTTCAAACAATTGCCAGGACCCAAGAAAATCTTGGGGAGATGCTCAGGCTACAGAGGCAACAGAATGAGAGAAACCATGAAGCTTTGCAGGACTCTATTCGTCTGCAAAAAGAGGTAAAAAGCATTCTGGGAGCAATCAGCAAGGGGAAGGAAAGTGGGTCAAAGAAGAAGCATTCATCCAATCGTCCGATTAAGAAACGCCCCAGGTGGGAAGAGTCAAAGGAAATGGACCGGGAAAAGGTAAAGCCGCCGATGAAATGTTGGGGATGTGGAGGGAATCATTGCCTCCGTGACTGCCCAACAAGAGAATATCAAGAGGGAAACAGCCGAAAATTCTCCAAGTTCGTGGACCAATTGGAAGGAAAAGGAAAAGGAGGAATTGTTTTGGAACGATGTCCTCATGTAGAGCTAGAAGGTCCTAGCCAGCAAGAGTAGTTTGTAAAGACCAAAGGACTTAGTCCTGAAAGACCCAAGTAAAGGGTGAAATGCAGGACAAACCTACCACATTTTGTGAATTTTGGACATATGTAAAGTGGGTATCTATTTTCCGAAGTGTTGGAACACCGAGGACGGTGTTATTCCAAGGGGAGGGGAATGTAACGTCCCCAGCTTAACCCTATTGCATTAACATTGTAAATGATGTAAATATGGTCATTTAGTCATGGTGAGGAGCTCAAGGCCAAGGCCCCGCCACTGACTTATCGTTTTATGTATCGGCAATTAGAATAGATGCATATGGTCCTTGTGCTAGCAGTGCACAATGTAAAATCGGATATCATGTAAATATGCGATTTTAATGAGAAAACCCACAACCAGCTACGCAATGCAACAAAAGAGATGGGGGCATGATCTTTACAAGGAAGAGGGAGGGAAATTATCCAAACCCTTGAGCCAATGGTATTAATCCATGTGTCAATGGGGAAACCCATAAACCACCAACTACCCATTTTGTCTCATGCACCCAATCATTTACTTCTTCCAAAGATTGGTTGAGACAATAAATGCCTTGGGATGGGAGAGGTACGGCTGTCAATTTTCGTGCATGGGCAAGCCATCAACTTGGAAAATCGTGTTTTTGCTTGTGGGGCAAGAAAACCCCCACGAAATTGGCCCAAAGCCATTCTTGACCGATGGCCATTCTTCCTCTCACGCAGTCTGAGCTCCCTGAAATTTATCCTCACGTTTTTTGGCCATAACCGCTGCGTTTTTCCATGCCCAGAAACTCGTTTTTGTATTTTGGAGCAGCTGGGGAAGGAGCGATGCGATTTTGGACTGAGGGAGAGGTCGTTTTTGCCCTTGGGGCGTTTTTCTGAAATGGGTTGCTCTCCTAGTCGATTTTCCTAGTTACAAATTCGTTTTGAGTCTACCCACGTTTTTCTGGAACTGGTAGAAACCCACTGTTGGAAACTTCACTGTATAGGCATTTTTCTCATGCCCAACACTCATGCTTTTGATGATGCATGCACCCATCTCTTAACATCCTGAGAAACCCAATTGCTGATTGGCTTGGCTGATTTTGATATACCTTTGGCTATGTGAGAGCCTGTTTTCCCCTTTTCCTTGTGGAGATCATGCCCAGCTCGGGGGTGGCAGTGGTGTTGAGAGATTGAGGAGCACACTGGCCTACGGTTGGGTGGAACGTTGCAGAAGTGTAGCTGGTTGCTCGGGGACTACTTTTGCATAAGATAAGTATTCTCTTGTTTGTAACTTTGCAATTGTTCCTTTGATGAATATTTTCCATGTGTGAAGATTGTGTAATTCATAAATAAATTCCGCTGTGTTTTTACGAGTTTATGCAATTCCATATGACCTTTTATAATTCTGCCAAGGTCTCTATTTAATGGTTGTTATAGAATAGCTTGAATGTATGTTAGAGATAAACAAGATTTATTTAAATTCCATTGTGTTCTACAGCCTGCACACATACATGTCTTGTGTCAATAAGTTTAATGAATGGATATGGGGCTAATTGCCCAGATTGAGCACCACGTCCTTCATCTTCTTTTAAATTTAATGTTTGTTTACTGTGTATGGGGCTAGATGCCCGGTTTAACCTCACGATCCTCTCCATCTAGTTGGTAGGATGGGAGGGGACGTGACATTCTGCCAATCATCAAAAGCATTTCATCAAGTTTAAGTGGCAAGGGAAAAATTTTAAGCTATATGGTTTTCATCCACCAAACACACAAGTAGTCTCATCTCAGCAAATGGAAAAACTCATTCAAAAAGGGGCATCAGCATACGTAATACAATGTCATCAACTAGAAGGAAAAGAGGAGGAATCAAATGAGTTCAAAAAGGAAATCCAAAAATTACTCCAGAAACATGAACACATAGTTCAAGACTTACCCATGCAGCTACCACCAGAAAGGAGTATAGAACACATAATCGAGATTAAACCGGGGTCAAATCCTGTCAAGGTTAAACCATATAGGTATCCCCACCACCACAAAACAGAAATAGAAAGGTTGGTTCAAGATCTATTGAATTGTGGTGTCATCACCAAGAGTAGAAGCCCTTATGCAGCTCCAGTCGTACTAGTACGGAAGAAGGATGGATCGTTTAGATTATGTATAGATTATAGAGGATTAAACAAAATAACAATTAAGAACAAGTTTCCAATCCCCTTCATTGATGACATGCTGGATGAACTTCATGACGCAAAATATTTTTCGAAACTCGATTTAAGGTCAGGGTACTATCAAATCAGGGTCAGATTAGAGGATATCGCAAAGACTGTTTTCCAAACTCATGAAGGACATTATGAATTCAAAGTAATGCCTTCTGGGTTAACTAATGCCCCTGCCACATTCCAGGAAACTATGAATGAACTATTTCAGCCATACCTAAGGAAATTTGTGTTAGTATTCTTCGATGACGTCCTTATATATAGCAAGACATGGAAAGAACATTTGACGCATCTAGAAGAGGTTCTATCTCTTCTGAAGGAAAACCAGTTCTATGCAAAAAAGTCAAAATGCACATTTGGGAAGCAAGAAGTGGAGTATCTTGGTCATATAATATCAAAGGAAGGAGTTAAGGTGGACCCAAAGAAGATCCAGGCAATGAAGGAGTGGCCCGAACCAAAGAATGTTTCAAAATTGCGAGGATTTTTGGGATTAACAGGTTACTATTGAAGGTTCATCAGGAACTATGCACGTCACTACCCCACTAACAAATCTCCTAAAAAGAAATTCTTTTCAATGGGATGATGAAGCAAGAAGATGCTTTGAAACGTTGAAACAAATTATGTCTTCAACTCCCGTTTTGGCAACACCTGATTTTGCAAAACCATTCGTAATCGAATGTGATGCTTCAGGGTTTCGGATAGGAGCTGTGCTAATGCAAGAAGGTCATCCAATCGCTTTTGAAAGCAGGAAGTTGAACAAAAGAGAATACCTATAGTCTACATACAACAAGGAAATGCTTTCCATCATGCATGCATTAACTAAATGGCGACAATACCTTTTGGGAAGTAAATTCCTAATCCGAACCGATCATAATAGTCTACAACACTTGTTACAGCAGAAGACATTAACAACCGAGCAACAAAAGTGGATAGAGAAAATCTCTACCTTCGATATGGAGATCCTACATAAAAGAGGGAAGGACAATGTAGTAGCTGATGCTTTATCAAGGAAAGATGAAGAGATACAAGTCTACGCCGTATCCATGGTGATCCCAGAATTTTTGGACGAAATTCGTAAGGAATATGCCAAGAACTCAGAGGTTTGCTCCATAATTAACAACATAAATCAGTATCCGAAGTTTGAATGGAAGAATGAACTCTTATGGTACAAAGGACGTATCTACTTAAGTTCCAATTCCAGTTTTAAGACCAAGGTGCTTAAAGAGTCACATGATTGTCCACGCTGGTCATGTAGGAATTTTTAAAACCTACTATAATGCAAGGCAATCATTCTTTTGGAAGGGTATGTATGTTGACATTCACAAGTATGTTGCAGATTGTGACATTTGTCAGCGGAATAAAACTGAGAATATTTCAAGTCCGGGGTTACTCCATCCGTTACATATTCCAAATAAGAAATGGGAGGAAATTTCAATGGATTTCATTGAAGGTCTACCCATATCAGATGGAAAAGACAAAATACTAGTTGTGGTAGACAGGCTAACCAAATATGCACATTTTGTTGGAGTGAAGAAAACTGATTCGGCAAAAGAAACGGCCGAAGCTTTTTGTAAAAATTTCTACAAATTACATGGTTTTCCGAAGATTATAGTAAGTGATAGGGATGCCAAGTTTAAAGGGAACTTTTGGAGAGAGTTTTGCAAGCAAATTGGAACGTCTCTTAACATGAGCTCAGCTTATCATCCCCAAACAGATGGACAGACAGAAGTTGTCAATAAATGCTTAGAAACCTACCTTCGTTGTTTTGTAACTGATAAGCAAAATAAATGGTTCCAATGGCTACATCTTGCGGAATGGTGGTATAATTCAACTTATCATACATCTGCAAGAATGACACCATTTCAAGCCCTATATGGATATGAACCCCCCAAATGGAAGGATTTCATCACCAACCAAGCAAGGGTCGCATCAGTAAATGACCATTTAGAAGAAAACCAAAAGGTTGTCCAAGTACTTAAAGAGAATTTGAATACTGCCAGGAATAGAATGAGACAACAAGAAGATCGACATCGAACAGAACGAGAATTTGAAATTGGAGATTGGGTATATGTAAGACTACAACCCTATAAACAATTATCACTTAAACAAGGTGGAAAAAATAAATTGGCTCCACGTTTTTATGGCCCATATCAAATCAATAAGAAGATTAGTCAGGTGGCATATGCATTGGAATTGCCAACTACAAGTCGCATCCACAATGTCTTTCATGTTTCATGTTTGAAAAAGATGATAGGTCAACACCAGAAGGCACAAACAATACTTCCCTTTTTAGATGAAGAAGGAAGAATCATATTCGAGCCAGAATCTATCATTGCTACTAGAGAGAAGAGATTAAGAACGTGAGTCATTAAAGAATACCTCATAAAATGGAAAAATCTTCCCGAAGAAGATGCAACATGGGAATCAGAACAATTTCGACAGTTACATCCCTCATTACCATTGCTTTGAGGACAAAGCTCTTTAAAAGGGAGTGGCAATGCTATGAATATTAAATATTGTATTAAATTAATCATTAAATTATTAGTTAGTTTAATTGAAGGGACGTAACCCTTCTTAAGAAATGATCAAACCTTATAAAAGGCGAGCTCTTGTAAAGCGTTAAGCATCTTATCAATTCAATAAATATATATTTTATTCAATATGGATCTCGCGTCCTAGTTTTTCTGCCACACATAAAAACTATTCTTTACTACAACTCCAACGGTTGTCACTAACAATATCCCCCCATGGGAGGACCCTATTGTCCACATATGCTTTGTCCTATAGATCAAGAGAATAACACAAGAAAACATGATGCATTATCGGCTCTACAGTACCCTTTGAACCTCATACATCAAGGGGCATCTATTAACACCTAAATTTCACACACATGCGACATTTCAGTGATTCTTTCTGTAAAGAGTCATCAACATAGAGAAATGCATCTCACCACAACCATCCTCAACAAATCCAGAATACAACATGAGTCTAAAGTGCCAAAAAACAGTCAAATAGGGTTCACGCAGCTAATACATTGTTAACTCGCGCAGGTTACCAGAACAATTCCCGTGCTATACTCACATGGATATTCCTTCAATAGTCATGCTACTGTCAAAGCGGCGGGACCACCTACTTCTCACGGTGCATTGAAGGCTCAATCATCTCGAAGAATCATAATTCATCTCCTCACACATTTGGTGGCATTAACTATCCCCCCTCATGTACCTTGGAACTTGTTCATGGAGAAGATGAGTTCACATTTGGATCTAATTGTTTGTTTGCCACTTCTTGGCCTATAAAAGGAAGCCATTGGCATGCATCTTGCAGAGATAAATGAAGAGCAAGGTTATGCTGTTGGATTTGTGTTGGAGCTTCCTCATAGCCCACCTCTTCCTATCATTGTAAGCATTCCCATCTCCCTTGCCACCTTCCTTCAAGGGGCAAGATTTCCTCTCCATTGTTCCACCATTGACTTAGCATATAGTTTGGAAAAAAAAGGCCTCCCTAATGGATATTTTTTGCTTCCCTTGAAGCCCACACATCCTAGGTGTTGTACAACTTGACTAATGGGAAATACAAAAGTAGTTTAGTATATTTTGGATTGTTATTGGAGTTTGCATTCGCCCCCCATCTCTTTTGCTTTTTATTCACATTTCTTAATCTAGGAATCATATTTCGAGGATGATGTATGAGAAATCCATGAGGAATCTGGAGAAACCATTCAAAACCCACTTCCCAAATATGGTCATTTAACCCTAACCATGGGTAGTTTTCGGAATTTTTAAACAGATCCGGAGAAAAACTAACCCACTTCCCAAATATGGTCATTTAACCCTAACCATGGGTAGTTTTCGGAATTTTTAAACAGATCCGGAGAAAAACTTGCCCGATCAGATGCAATTTTCTCAGTTTTTGTTTGTGGCCAGTTCTTCAGAAATTGGGAATTTGTTTTGAATGGTTGGAGATTTAATTCTATCCTCCACCTCATGTAAACAATATAAAAACTCTGCACTGGTAATTGCACGGGGCAGAGGAGATCTTGGGCATAAATCTAATCCTTTTGTAACTCAGTTTCTCTCTTCAATAAAGAATTGGTCTCCGGAAATCAAATTTTGTGTACAGTCTATGCAAATATTTGTGTGAAATCCCCAAGGATTGGCCATCCCCGTGGATCATGTGTGGATTTATTTATGTAAATTTCGTTTTGGAATCTATACAGGTACATAATTTGCCCATCAAATAGCATAATCTGTTCATAAGTTAATTTATGAGTGCGAGAGTTTCGTTTTTAATTTGTATAATCAACATCCTCTATAGATTTTATGCATACAATTACAATTTAGAGATAAGCTATTAGAATGGATGAATTAATTTCCTGTAGGAATCAATTACAGATAATGATTGTCCTTTTTAACTTGTCTTGCTTCGTATAATAGCTCAGACTGTGAATTTAAACATGCTTTGTCCATCCCACTGAACTATTTGTTTATTTGAATAGAAACACTGCGTGTAGGTTATCACTTTTTAAAATAAAATGCGAATCTGAATTTTAATTCATTTGACGCTCTGTTCAATTCATTAAAACAAGATTTTGTATATGATTGATTCAATGTGCATATAGTGTAAATATTTTTGTACCAACGATCTTGAAGGCATAATAAATCATATAAAAGTTTTGTGAACAGAACGTTGACTTAATTTTTAGCATAAATTTTGTATAGAAGCTTTTGGCATGATATCATATAGGTAGTTGGAATTTTAAGATGGAGTTTAAGCTTGAAAAAAAAATTATACACATATAATAAGTTGATTTAAGTGAGCATAATATGATATTAAAATAGCATAAAAGTGTTTTTTAATCATTTTGTTTTAATTAGAAATTGTTTTAGGATTTAGTTTGTAGTTATAATTTGGTTTGTAATTTCCAACTTGTAATTTAATTTGTAGCTTGTAATTTAATTTGTAGTTTGGTTTGTAATTGTAGTTTAATTTGTAATTTATATTAGTTTAGTCAATAAAGTTTTCTTTAGTTTGCAATTTTATATTAGTTAATTTGTAATATTTGGTTTGTAGTTTGTAGATTGTAAAGTTTGGTAAATTAAAAGTTGTAGTATTTGATTTGTAATATGTAGATTATAGATTAATTTGATTTCCAATTAGGTGATAAATTAGGTATTCTATTTCATTTGATTAAAGTAGGAAAATTATAAATTAGAATAAATTTTATAGTAACTTATAAATGTTATAGTTGTAACTTAGAATTAGTTTATAATTTGAAATTAGTTTGTAGATTAGTCTATTTTGCAACTTGAAATAGGCATATAGAATTTATAT
Source organism: Larix kaempferi (assembly GCA_027924585.1). Classification (NCBI taxonomy): domain Eukaryota; kingdom Viridiplantae; phylum Streptophyta; class Pinopsida; order Pinales; family Pinaceae; genus Larix; species Larix kaempferi. The sequence continues at coordinate 49,013,342 of BSBM01000510.1, forward strand.
TCGGTAGTTCATTTTTGCAATTAAAGTGTGTTTTTCAGCATTAGACTATGATAGGTTAGATTAGGCTAGCCTTCAATCCTGCACATACAGTGTCGGCGCCTCTAAGCTTACGAGCCCCGGGTTGACAGTTTAATGTTGAATTCTTAACTTATATTTTTACCGACAATGGCTTGTGTAAATTCTTGCACGGTCTTGAACATATTTAGAATTTGACACTTACACACAAAGTAAACGCACCGATGCGATATGTTACATCATATGCACAAGACAATTTTTAATATTTTTAAATTTTACCGGTGATGTCTATTTATAAGACTGAACCGGTGCATTCAATTGTAAAATGCACTGGTGCTTACAAACAATCAAAATAACTCGGTGCATTTCAACAACTAAAATGCACCAGAACGCTTAAACACAAAAAAAAACAGTTTCATATAAGTTTTGATAGTTATCGGTGCGTATAAACGATTGACATGCACCAGTACTATAAAAAAACTAAAACGCACTAGATAAGCCATCTGACACATGGGAATTCTTATTTTTTAGATTTAAAGGTGCATTTAATTTACATTGGAGTGTCGGGCCTATCATTGACATAAACGCACCAATGGGTATAGTTCGAGTAGGCGCACAAGTGCGATTATTGCATTTGTTTGGATTAATTTCTTATATTATAGATGCAAGCATCTATTGTAATATTTAATCATCCATACATTTAATTACCAGTGTGTCATTTCACATGTAACATTTGACAATAACATTGAAGAATGCAATATAATAATTTTTTATTTTATTTTACTATATATCAATAAGAGTGCCTTTGTCATACAAAATATGACAAAATAAAGATAACAGTAATCAAAATGTCAACATGCATATTGTTAGTACCAAAATATGCTCCATCGAAATTTTACATTCAAACAACACACATGTGAAGATGGACCTCAACTTTCACTACTGGAATGTCCACTAGCATGTTTGTCAAAGCCTTGAGTTTTGGTGTTATCCTATCCAGTTTCTCTACACCTCAAACTTCGAGTTGGTGAGCTTGGCCATTTAAACTTGCTGTTACATTCTTAAATGAAACCAAATACTTTATCCTATGTGCATTTTGATTTTTAATATTTATTATTATTTTAATAAAAATGGATTTTTATTAAAATAATAATTTTTATTAAAAATAAAAATAAAAATAATATTATATACATATGCATATACCTTTTATCACCAATCTTTTTCATGTCACCTGGATTCCAAAGCATAAGTTTTGCTTATGAAAAGTTTTGGATCTTCAGTTTATTTCCAAACTAAGTCAATCTCCAATGTCAATTTTAAGCCCAACTCCCACGTTATATGTGCATCCAAGTTATTTTGTTGTTTGGCATCGGACTCAAAATTCAAAGGCTCACTCGTAGTCTCCACCAGCCATCAATTGAAGATCGCTATAAGGAGAATTCATGTGGGTTTGCTCGACACGTTGGACTTATTTAAATATACCAACAAGCATGATCTTCCAGGTGTTAAAGTCAAAATTCCATGCCAAAGTTATGAGACGTATCCAAGTGGAAATAAATCAAGTGCTCGAGCATTTGAATATCAAAAGGGATCTTCAATGTGCCAAACAACGTCCAAGTAACTTCCATATCAATCCAACCTTATCAAGTTAACTGCGAGTTTCAACTAAATATCGAGACGACGTGTAGCACCCGTCGGGGTCATGATTTTTTTGAAAGAACTTTAAACAAGGAATCTTAAAGTATCAATAATTTATAACCATGTGCATATTAATAATGTATAATAGTTATTTTTATTCCTACCCTTAAGCATATAAGATGTAATGTAAACTTATCTTGAAATATGATTGTGATTTCAATTATGAGTATTCCTTTAAGTAATACAAGCTCTAAATTTGTCCAAAACAAGAAGACGTCATGATTATATAATAAAGGAAGTGCGACATTCCGTTGAGCAAATGCTAATATCTCATGGTCAAGAGAATGGCATTCTCAAGTAAAATGTAAGGATACTGCTCTAAAATTATACCCATATTTCGATGATATAAAGGCATTTTCAAATAACGTTATATTCTAATAATAAAAAGGGCATTCACAATTTACATGTAAGGTCGTACATATTCCAATAATAAGGTATTCACAAATAATATGTAAGAATATTATATTACCCATATCTATATGTCTCACATTAAATAATTACATATATCTCTGAATTACAGAACATCCCTTAAAGGTATTATTAAATAACAACGAACCCTTCTCACTAGTATATAAGACATATATTGAATAAAAACATATATTTCAAAAGCTAAAGAAGAATGACATTTATAGATAGCGATCAAGATCCATTTATTATATATCTATACATGTTCTCAATAATAAAAGGGATCCTCATAAAAATAATTTCAGTAATTCAAAGGGACGAAGGAAAATGAAACATTAATTACATAATTCCTCAACGACGCTTTAGTTCATATCCACACTATACCTCGAATCACATTACAATAATAAATCAACTATATTTCCTACTATAATTCTGGAAACTGCATTTTCCTTTCTGAGCACAAGATTTGAAAAGAAGTAATTTCTCCTCATAGTTACACATTCTATAATCACTACACAATTATCGAATGTAGAGAATGAATGGTAAATTCCCCTCGAAATCCGGAATTCTAGAAACCGTTGCCCCAATTCGATTTGCAATCAGTAAAAGACAAGGCATTTTGAAATTACATTCTTGGAACGTTGCCCTATGAATGCTATTGTAGGAAAATAAAAGACCAATGCTCTTCCAAATTAATTCTGGACACGTTGCTCTATAGATACGATTTGCAGTGAAGTAAAAGACAAATACACTTTGAGAATTTAGTTCCGGAGCGCCAATATTACAGTTGATTCATACTTTTTAATTCTGGGAAGGGAAGTCACTCAAGCTAGAATCAAGTCCCAGAGATTCATGATTATACTTTTCAACACAGAATCTCTGGAGTGTCAAAAATGCACAAGACTCGGGGATCGAATTACATCTCATTTTATGGATTCTGGAAGACCATCTAAAATCTCAATTAAGGGAAGACGACTAAAAAAAATTTAGCTTTCTAGGGAAACACTATAGTCTCGATACTCACGGATCTCGACTACCCTTCCTTTTATAAACTCCAGAAGACCTTAAGATTGCAAAAACGTGCAAATGTGGTGCATAATTTTCAAATCCCTGAAAAAACATGATATAAATTCTTTCCTAGAAAACGTCAGGTAGTTAGACTAACGGATCGGTTCCAAAATCAAATAAATATAGTACATCTTTGAATTTCTCAAGCAACGGTGAGTAGTTATATAATCTGGAAACCGTCATGGTAGCAAACTCATGGATCGATTTCAAATCAAATAAATACGGTACATAATTCAGGGTAGCAAACTCATGGATCGATTTCGAATTGGCCAAGCATTATGAACACTGATTGGTAAAGAAAGATATCAAAATTGATTTCAAATTGGGCAGCATTATAAACACCGATTGATAATAAAACAACGCTATAAATGAATTCGATTTAACATTGGATCAATCCTTGTAATTGATGATACAGAGTCGATCTCTGTTTGATCAAATCGAGTTCAAATCGGGCCAGTACTATAAACACCGATTGGTAACGAAAGATATTAAAATCGATTTCAAATTGGGAAGCAGTATAAACACTGATTGATAATAATCCAACGATGTAAATGAATTTGATTTAACATTGGATCGAGCCCTGTAATTGATGATACGGAGTCGATTTCTGTTTGATCAAATCGAGTACGAATAGAGCCAGCATTATAAACACCGATTGGTAATGAAAGATGTCAAAATTGATTTCAAATTTGGCAACGTTATAAACACCGATTGATAATAATCCAACGCTGTAAATGAATTCGATTTAACATTAAACTTGAACATTGATCCGGGAATGAAATTCAGAACTGTAACTAAGATTTACAGAGTGCTAAATTCTTCACAATAAATCTGATTTAGGGGATTTCAACTCTCTTATTATTTTCTCTATAAGATGATTTTAGTTTGTCAACACCAGACTAGTTTAACCTAGAATAGGTTTATAAATGAGTAAGGAAAAGAATAGTTTAACCTAGAATTATACATTCACTCTTCAAATATAACATAATGTAAACAATAAAACTTCAATTACATAGAACCTGTATGAGCAGATGCTCCCGCAGTATGTCGAATGTAAATATCCAGAAAAATGCAGCTTTGGTCTCGCCGTTCTTCCACACGATCATCAACGGACCCCTCGGTTGACCACCCTACCATATCGAGGCTACTCTACTTCGCCTCGAACCCCCAAGCTCACGGGGTCGTAAGAACACACAATAGCCTCCCGAAAGGATCTCCCAATCCGCGTTCCGGCTAATCCCAACTCCAAGGATCATAGCATAATCCGCGATTATGATGACCATCCAGCATTAGGGAGCAAGAGAGGTCTTTCTCTCCTTCTCCTCCCTCATTATATAGCAAATTATTGTGTGCCATGTGTTTGTCCATGCACATTTTTAAATTAATTTAATATTTTAATTAATTTTATTCTCAAGTACAAGTGTCTGTTTCTAACTCAATGTGTACACCTAGTTCCCTAAATCAGTGCAAGGTAGGTGTAGTTGTCTTTAAGAGAGTCCCAGTTGTGTTTGTCTTCTTAAATGTAGTTGTTGAATTTAACCACATGTTCAATCTATATTTCTTTCTTTAAAATATATATATATATATATATATATATATATATATATATATATATATATATATATATATATATTTCAACTAAAGATAAAGAAGTGATTATTGATTTTTCAATTTTTAAATCTCTTTCCTAAATAATAATATAACCATCAAGATAATAAAAATAAAATATTAATTCTTTTAATATTAAATTTTCTAGAATCTTCACACATATTTTATTTCATTTTTCTTTAATTATGCGTGCATGAATAATTTATTTTTTCCACTTTTCTTTGTCTAGGTACCTCTTCAGCGAGCCCTTCCGATAGTATCTTTCTTTCTTCTTATGGGGAGTACTGCGTATCAATCGGGAGTCATTACCGCTATCTCTCAATTACGCTCCTTGGAGACTAAGGGATTTTGAGGGATAACGCTCTCCTTTTTGCGCGCCCCTCAACTCATCGTACGTGACCAAATCATTATGGTCTTTTCTGTACGGCATATGCTTCCCCGGGTGAGCTGAAACGGCTTCACCCGTGCATGCATTACTAGTTCAAGGTTGACAGTCAGTCGTTGTACCCCTAAGTGTTCTTTCCGTTCTTACGACCCCGATAATTCCATTGTGAGTCAGTCAGTAAATCGTCTTACCTGCCACTGCACACACTCAAATGCATATCAGTAGCGCTACACTAATAAATATTTGTATCATCCTTTTCATTTTCTTTGTTAGTCGAGTATAAACAAATCATCATTTTTCATTTCAAGTAATTTCAATATTCATCATTTTCATTTTCTCAGTCAGTCGAGTATAAACAAATCATCATTTTTCATTTCAAGTAATTTCAATATTCATCATTTTCATTTTTTCAATCAGTCGAGTATAAACAAATCATCATTTTCATTTTCTCAATCAGTCGAGTGTATCCATAAATCATCATTTATCTAACCATTTTCATTTCGCATATAAAGTCTAAAGCAATCATTCATGGTCCAAGTTTTTATAACTTCGGGCCACTTCAAACCAGTGCCCTCAAATAGTCAAATCAGTCGTAGGTCTCAAAAGTAGTCTGATCAATCATAGGTCTCAAAATAATCTAGTCAATCATAAGTCTAACATAATCAAAATCAAACACAAGTGCCGAGGGGGGCATTACACAATGTCCATGTGGAGAGCAAGTAAAGCACTCTTGCATTTGTTTGAGAAGAAGAAATGTCTAAATGATAAATGTTTAACAGCTGGAAAATATGCAGTCAGTTTAGAGCTCCACTAAGCAGCTCAGTCATGAAGCACACATTTGAGTGCCAAGTAGGAGTCCATGGGGCATCATATACCATCGTATTCACTATCGTTATCAATGGACTATCTCTTTCCCAGGGAATGGATAATCTTGTAAGCTGAGCAATTGATGCAGAGAATATTTCAAGATCCATATTTTCAGCCATTTCCATGTTTGAAGGGATTCAATCTTGAACATATATGAGTTTATGGCATTTCGGATTTTTTCTGTTAAAACCCATAATACAGTTGAAACTCGAAGATTCTCTTCAATAAAGGTTATAAAGTCTCATTTTTATTGAAATTGTAAATCCAAGAAATCTTTTCCAGATTTGGTGACAACATGCAATATTGGTGGCAGCACATTATGCATATATAAGTAGTGGTTAAAGGAATCCAAGTTTAATTTTGTTTTGAAGAAATTGATCTCAGCATCTCTAGATAACACTAAAACATTCAAAGGACATAGTTGGAAAAATACAAACACACAAGCTCATATTTTGAAGGCAGAATATCAGTATAATAAATTGTTTTCTCTAGGTTAGTGGCAGAGTATCCATAAATAGGGGCTCAGTTTCAGATCAACAGGTTGAGGATTATTTTGAAGATTCAATGAGAATTTCCAGGCAAAGAATTGGAATGAGCTCCATATTGATCGAAAACAACTTCAACTGTACAAGATTTCCTGCAATTGCTTTGATATTTTTAGCTTATTGTCAGAATTGTTCTCCTAAAAACATGCAATAGCTTGGGCCTTGTAATTATTATAAAGTCTATCATTTGGATTGTATAAGCGAGAGGAGGGTCCAGCCGAGAGGATGTGAGTTCAGTTTAGAAGCTCGAAAAAGCCGTAGGAGGAAGAAAAACTTGTATGAGTCAGATTGTAAGCTTGAGGGAATTTTAGTATAAAAAATTTTCTGTCATTGAATATTCATGAGAGTTGTTTTATCAGAATGATAAGTTTCTTTATTTTCCATCTTCCTTGAAAATATTGTAGACTTTGAGGATCAATGGTTTCCAACAATTATGATATTCTTGAGCAGCAAAGGGCTTGTTGTGACTTGCCTATTAATCACTGTTCTTGTTCGAGTATATCCATTCTCCTTTATTTTATTTTCCATCATCTGATAACTTAGCTTGATTTCCTTCGATCAACAGGGGTTTTACTTTACTCCATTCCCAATGGAATATCTCTGATCTACAGTTTGCTTACTGCCCTCTCCCTTTCTCACTCAGTATTGTTGATCCACTTACCACCCTCAAATTCAATCATCCATTTCAGATGCCTTAGCTTTGTACTCTAGCAATTGAATACATATTTTAGGACAAACCTTTTGGCGCCATTGTCGGGGATGAAGCAACGAAGATATCTTCCTTGGGAAGAACAATAGTTCGAAGAGATCTATTGCTTGAAGGTGAACAAGTAATAGGTATATGCAAGTGACTGCAATTTTTCACTTGGTGACTCCAGAGAGGAAGGATCTGTTTGTGACTCCACTGATTCAAGATGTCAAAGAATATGGAAGCCATTCTAGCTTGGAGGTTTGCACCTTTCAATTTTTCAGTTGTTCCAGACTTTCCAAATGTAGTACCTACTATGGATGAATGGGGAGACTTCCTTCCAAGATTCAAAGGAGATGATCATGACCATCTGGTAGAACAATTGATTGATTTTCATCAATACATGGACCAACTTGATATTCATCACAAGGATATATTTCTGAAAATGTTTATGTACTCCTTGGAAAGAGATGCTAGATAGTGGTACCAATCTCTTCCCGTCTCTAGCATTTCGTCATTAAAAGATTTTCATGCTGTATTTTATGCTTATTGCAAAAGGATTTATCTTGCTGAGCTCCTTTTGTAGGACTGTTGCGAGCAATTTGAACTTAATAAATCTCTTAGAAATCGTGATTTGAAAATTTTTACTAAGGAAATCCATGAAGATGTATTTCAAAAGAATGAAATTCAGAAGGAATTTGACAGTATTCAAGATCCAAGTTTTCATTTTCATGCAGAGTGCATGCTTGAAAATATTTGTGAAGATCAATCCTTTGATGAAGAAAATGTTGTTTTAAATCATTTAGAAAATAATTTTTGTCACAAAGATCAGCCTTATAATGAAGAGATGGCTGCAGAGAAACAAAAAGATGTTCTTTGTGATGTTTTTGGTAGTGATACAACCAAGGATATTTTTCAAGTTAATAATGCAGACGACCATCATGACAGTTCTTCAAATCATTCTGTCTATGATGAATATGATCAAGGTATGGAAGTTCCAGGTTGGGAGTTCCATGATCAACAACAACTGATCGCATGTGAATTATATTCTAATCCTTTTATTGAAAAGGAGAAAGTTCATAATTGTTTTGACACTCAAATTGATGGAAACCAGATTGATGATACTTTGGACATCATATCAAATATTTCTAATAATTATGGCCATGGTAACTTTGTTGTTCAAAACCATTATGAAGATATGCCTATTTTTTATGAGTATGAAGAAGATTTAGAAGAGCAGAAATGCATATTAGCACCCACAAAATTTCCCACCAGTCCTCCTCTTTTCGACTATTATGAAGAAGGCGAAATGGGGAAGTCAGAAAAAACAATTTGTATCCTTTTATTCAGAAAAAATAGGGCAACGACAATTCCGTCAGGAGCAAAATGTAGCTGAGGTTCTCCAAAACAATAAAGGAAATGGGGAGTTTCAAGAACAATACAAAAAATTTTCTTCTTAATTAATTGTTGGGAAGAAGATCCAAGACACTCTTGGGCAGGAAAAAGAATAAATTAGCAATGGATGAAATCAACTTATTCATCTTTTGCAACATGAAGAGGTAATTTTTGGAAATTTTTATGATCCCGTGGCAAGTTATTTGGAGTAAAAAATGAACTATCAATATTCTATCATTAATTTCTTAGAGACAGATTTTGATGGAAGTGAGTATGAGATGTTAGATCATTACTCTTCATGCTTTTCAATGCTTTCAATTGTATATATGCTCAAAGTTGGAAGCAAGCTTTGGTTGGTTGATGAAATTTTTGCTTGGCTACATTAAAAATTTGTATATAAATGATCAACTTGGTGTCTGCAAGTTAGGAGTAGGATGTATATAAATAAGCTCACTTCCTGAGTAGCTGGTTTTTAGTTCGAGTTCAGTTTGCAAAGTATTCTTTAGTGTGTTTGATTGCACTAGATCAACATGAATAAAGACTCCATCCCAATGGAGACCAGAGTATTAGTGCTTCTTATTGTCAATTGCAGGATCATTTCAGATTTTGATGAGCAATAAAGGTTCCATATGTCAGAGACAGTATAGGAGAAGGAACTTAGTCTACAAGTTCTTGGAGTCTCGCAGGGAGGAATCCATCCCTAGCTAGAGACAAGTGTTGATACCAAAATATGCTCCATCCAAATTTTACATTCCAACAACGCACATGTGAAGATGGACCTCAACTTTCACTGTTGGAATGTCCACTAGCATTTTTGTCAAAGCCTCGAGTTTTGGTGTTATCCTATCCAGTCTCTCTACACCTCAAACTTCGAGTTGCTGAGCCTCGCCATTTAACCTCGCCCTTACATTCTTAAATGAAGCCAAATACTTTATCCTATGTGCATTTTGATTTTTAATATTTATTATTATTTTAATAAAAATGGATTTTTATTAAAATAATATTTTTTATTAAAAATAGAAATAAAAAATATTATTATATACATATGCATATACCTTTATCTCTAATCTTTTTCATGTCATGTGGATTCCAAAGCATAAGTTTTGGGTCTTTAGTTTATTTCCAAACTAATTCAATCTCCAATGTCAATTTTAAGCCCAAATCCCACGTTCTATGTGCATCCGAGTTATTTTTTTGTTTGGCATCAGGCTCAAAATTCAAAGGCTCACTCATGGTCTCCACCAGCCATCAATTGAAGATCTCTATAAGGAGAATTCATGTGGGTTTTCTCAACACGTTGGACTCATTTAAATATACCAACAAGCATGATCTTCCAGGTGTTAAAGTCAAAATTCCATGCCAAAGTTATGAGACATATCCAAGTGGAAAGCAATCAAGTGCTCGAGCATTTGAATATAAAAATGGATCTTCAATGTGCCAAACAACATCCAAGTAACTGCCATATCCATCCAACCTGATCAATTTAACTGCGAGTTTCATCTAAATATCAGGACAACGCCCATGTGGAGAGAAAGTAAAGCACTCTTGCATTTGTTTGAGAAGAAGAAATGTCTAAATGATAAATGTTTAATAACTGGAAAATATGTAGTCAGTTTAGAGATCCACTAAGTAGCTCAGTCATGAAGCACACATTTGAGCGCCAAGTAGGAGTCCATGGGGCATCATATTCCATCGTATTCACTATCATTATCAATGGACTATCTCTTTCCCAGGGAATGGATAATCTTGTAAGCTGAGCAATGAATGCAGAGAATATTTCGTGATCCACATTTTTTTAGCCATTTCCAGATTTGAAGGGATGCAATCTTGAACATATATGAGTTTATGTCATTTCATATTTTTTTGTTAACACCCATAATACAGTGAAAGTTGAATATTCTCTTCAATAAATGTTATAAAGTCTCATTTTTTTTTAAATTGTAAATCCAATAAATCTTTTCCAGATTTGATGACAACATGCAATATTGGTGGCATAACATTGTGCATATATAAGTAGTGGTTAAAGGAATCCAAGTTCAAAATTATTTTCAAGAAATTGATCTCAGCATCTCTAGATAACACTAAAACATTCAAAGGACACAACTGGAAAAATACAAACACACAGGCTCAGATTTTGAAGGTAGAACATCGGTATAATAAATCTTTATCTCCAGGTGAGTGGCAGAGTATCCAGAAACAGGGGATGAGTTTCATATCAACAGGTTGAGGATTATTTTGAAGATTCAATGAGAATTTCCAAGCAAAGAATTGGAATGAGCTCCAGATTAATCGAAAACAAATTCAACTGTATAAGATTTCCTACAATTGCTTTGATATTTTTAGCTTATTGTTAGAATTGTTATCCTAAAAGCATGCAATATCTTAGGCCTTGTAATTATTATAAATTCTATCATTTGGATTGTAGAAGCGGGAGGAGGTTCCATCCGAGAGGCTGTGAGTTTAGTTTAGAAGCTCGAAAAATCTATAGGAGGTAGAAAAACTTGTATGAGTCAGATTGTAATCCCGAGGGCATTTTAGTATCAAATATTTTCTGTCATTGAAGATTCATGGGAGTTGTTCTATCATAATGATAATTTTCTTTATTTTCTATCTTGCTTGAAAAGATTGTATACTTTGAGGATCAATGGCCGCCAGCGATTAAGAGATTCTTGAGCAGCAAAGGGCTCGTTGTAACTTTCCTAGTGACCCTCTGCTGTGACTTGCCTATTAATCATTGTTCTTGTTCGATTACCTCCATTCTCCTTTATTTTATCTTCCATCATCCGATAACTTAGCTTGATTGCCTTCGATCAACAAGGGTTTTACTTGACTCCATGCCCAATGGAATATCTCTGATCTACAATTAGCTTACTTCCCTCTCCCTTTCTCATTCAGTCTTGTTGATCCACTTACCACCCTCAAATTCAATCATCCATTTCAGATGCCTAAGATTTGTACTCTAGCAGTCGAGTACATATTTTAGGATAAACACATGTAATTGTTACACTTATTGGTAACCCATTGTTTTTCAATTCGACACTATGTCCAATACATTATTATACAAAATGTTTGATTTTCATAGACAATTATTCCAAAATATGCATAAAGCTACAATAGGTTGCATTAACATCAAAATTAAATATGGATCATCATTCTTCATTGGAACTGTTATTGGTGCTCGAGTCAGTTGCATCATTTGGGTTATTTGGTCGAATGTTTCATTGGTTGGCTCGATTTTTTTCCTCTTCTTTAGCTTCCATATACAAACATAAAAATAAAGTGTCTTGAGTGTATCTACATTTCCGAGAATATGAAAAATATAATAGATAGTATAATGAATGTAAATTGAAATATGACGTACCATATAAATAATTGAGTCATGAATGGTACACTTTCTTTCAAAACCGAATCTCATGCCTTCTATCAACAAGTCTTATGTTGGATCCACTCCATACTTTGTTTCCTGCAAGTTTTATGCTCCATCACAAATCATAGACTTAATATAAAGTACATTATGTACGTATGTACGTTCTTTCCACTATATCCCTCATAGTATTATAAATTCTTTTCCCCTTCTATTAACTTCCAACACCACTCCAAATGAGCTAACGACCAATTCATCATCATTTGCATCGTCCATAATTTTATTTTTCTTATGATGACATTGAATTATGTTGTTGTCAGTCCCTACATAACATTCAATATATGTGAATTAGATTATTTGAAACATATTAGTGAATATTCTTAAGTACATTATTACTCAAATTTGAAGAAAGAATTCATATTGGCTTATTTTTTATTTACCTGATTCATCTCTCTGCAACTTTTCCATCAATGTTTTATGCTCTTATGGACTTAAATTGGTACTAATCTTATTGAACTTACTAATTTTTTTGGCTTTGCATGTCATACATTAACCAATACATATTAGTTAACTTTACAAATAATTCAAACAAATTAACTTAAAGCACTTTCCTTCTTCGTAATTCTGGATGTGCTCCCATCATGTTGACTAAAGTTGTTCATTGAACTAATACCATGCATTTTATATCAATAAAAAACTTGGAACATTAAATACATAAGCTATCAATATATTATACAAATAAATTACATACCTTCAAAAAAGAAAACAAGTCTAGTATTGGTGCACATTATCACATAATATGCCCCAATCCATTTACATACATAAACGCACCGGGGCGTTATATCAACATAGATGTTGTAGCGCCCCTAGACAATTGTAGACCCTGAGGGCACTTGTTGAATGACCCGGCTGAATAAGAACTTCAATAAAATAACTCTTTGACTTTATACTAAGTATGTGCATGACGACAATTGATGAGTGAATAATTGAATTAAATGACATTGTGGAGTTGGATAGTTTGTTTAAATGAATGATTGCTTGTTGCTTAAGGATTAGCTATGATTGTGAAAAATGTGATAGGTGTACATGAATATGATACTTAACGATTAGTTTTATGATAAATTATGTGATATGAACGAAAGAAATACATGTCGATGTAATGCCTTACTGATTAACGAAATATATGATTGCTTAACGTTTAGTGGATTATGAAATGAATTATGATGAATGAGGATAGGACTATTAATGTGTGTTTTTGAGCATGTGTGTAGCGACAGGTGAAACGGTTCACCGACAGACACACAAAGGAATTATAGGGTCGTAGAGTATGGATAAATCACACACAGGGAGAACGACGACAATGTCGACTTCCGACAGAATTCCACGCATGAGTAGATAAGCATTGATCCACTTACTCAGGGGAAGCGTGAGGTTGTGCAATGTGGACCACAACGGAGTCGGTCACGTACGAGTTGGGGGGCATGAAGTAAGAATGGACTTACTCCTCAGCACCATTAGTCTCCAATAGCATGTAGACGGAGGATTGAAGGTAACAGGTCCTAAATCCCTACATGAAGTTCCCGCAAGTCAAATGAAAGGATATCGGTAGAAGGAACCGACGATGTGGTACCTTGCCAAGAAAAAAAATATTGGACGCAAGGACTCGACGATGTGGTACCTTGCCGAGAAACGTAAATATTGGATGTAAGGACCCAATGATGTGGTACCTTGTCGAGAAACAGAAATAATGGATGCAAGTACTTGACGATGTGGTACCTTGCCGAGAAACAAAAATAATGGACGCAAGTACTCGACGATGTGGTACCTTGCCGAGAAATGGAAACGATGGACGATTGGACCCAACAGAGTGGTACCATGTCGAAATATGAGAATAAAGGACGATGGGCCTAATGGTGTGGTACCTAGGTCTTATAAGGGATTGATTGTTAAACATTATGCATAAAACCGTATAAAATTGCATTTAGAACATTTGCTCACGAAAATGCATTTTAGTATTTAAAATAATAGAAATTATTATTTTAGACATTTGCACATGAAAATATATTTTAGTATTTGAAATAATAGAAATTATTATTTTAGACATTTGCACATGAAAATACATTGTAGTATTTAAAATAATAGAAATCATTGAGGGAGGTCGGCTCTGGTTTTCTGCTTGATGGGATAGGTGAGAACGGGGTCAGGTTTCCAGGGTGCTGGGCCACTAGCTATGGCTAGGTGGCGGACCTGTGCTCTATTATTTTTTGGGGCATCCTGCTGTGGGACCGTTGGGTATTGAATCGATCTGTCCGTTGGGCAACTAACCATGGTATTTCTTCCGGCCCATGTTAGGGTTTTGTTTTTGTTTAGTTGACAGGGTTGTGGACGGGTGGAGAGCTTTCAGACTGAGGTGGGGTAGTTTTATATTCCTTTTCAGTTGATTTTAGCTGCTTTCGATGGAGGGTTTGGACAGGGTGGACTATTCTAGTGATTTGCTGGAGAGCTCAGAGATCTGGGAGGTGCCAAGTGGACAGGCGCTGGAGCAGTTGTTGAATCCTCCAAAGATGGGCCTAGAAAATTCTCTACCTGACGTTACTGTCCAGCATAGCACAGATAATGATTTTTCCTAGTCGGAGTTTTTATCTCTCTCTCCCGGCCAACTTGCTGATGGGGTTTTTCTGGTGGGGTTAGTGGATGGCTTGAATGTGGACTTGTCTGTGAACCCTGGATGGAGGGAGGCTGGACCTTGGAATCTGGGTTTTCCGGTGGAGAACCTACAGGAGGGTTTCGAGGTTGTTGACGGTTTCAAACAGATTGCGGCTAAATGTGTGGCGGTTCAGGTGCAACAGATTTGTGGCTCGAGCAGTGGAGGGGTCCTCGACGACCGGAGAGTGCCTTTGGGTGTGGGGGAGCTTAGGGTTTCGGTATGCACTTCTTGTCCTGAGGCTCCAGTGAAGGAGGTGGCTCCAGAGGCCGTGGTGGAGGAAGGGGTTGAGGGACATCGACCGGTGAAGAAAAGGAAGAAATCTTGGGCAAAGGTGAAGCCTGCAGGGGTATATGCTGTAGGGGTCGATGTAGAATGGGACATGGTTTTGGAGATGGCGACCTTTACCCTGGTTGGAAGGGTTTTGGGCAGGCGCTACTCAAGGAAGTCTTTAGTGGATTGGGCGGAGAAAACTTGGGGAGCTGTGTTAGGGTACCTGCCGGTTATAGATCTCCTCACAAGAGGGTGGTTTGCGGTGGTCTTTAATAAAGAAGAGGATCTGCAACAGGTCTTAAACAAATCATGGACAATTGATCATTCTCCGGTCCTGTTGAAACCATGGCACCCTCTTTTCGATGCGAGCAGGGAAAGAGTGGACAAGATTTCGATCTGGGTCCGCCTTCCTGCCCTCCCTTTACATTTCTAGGGTCCTCTGCATTTTTGCCGGATTGGAGACATCTTGGGTACCTATTTGGAAGCAGATTTTTCATATTTGGAGACACATGAGAAGAAAATGGCTCGCATTATGGTAAACATCAATATCAGATAAGGGTTGGAAGAGACTATCAATGTGGATTGGGGGCCGACTAGTATCTCGCAGATCCTGGATTACGAGAACATTCCCTTTCGGTGTAGGAGATGCCATAAATATGGACATCTGGCCTTGGATTGCGATCTACCTGTAAGAACCATTAATGGGAAGAAGAAGAAGGGGCTGTCTGCAGTTGGGGGGGGCACGGAAGCTGTGGAGGGAACTCCGGGTGGGCCGGCCATACCGAAAGTGGTGAGCAGTGTTCGGGTGGATGAGGTTACAGATCTCGGCAACCAGATGGAAACAGATGACTAGACACATCAGCCCGGTACCGCGTCGGATGCTGTGATAGAAGTGACTTCTCCGGGGACTGCTAACTCGGGTATTCCTTCTTTTACCTTTCCTCCATCTGTTAATTTTTTTATAAATCAAGTTTCTTATATTAAACAAGATTGGGTGGAAGGGATGCAAAACTTGAAGATTTCGGGATCCCCTGGGAGTCCCTCTTCTACTTTTCCAGTCCTTAATGTCTTGGAGGGAAAGGAGGACCCTTCATGTTCTACTCGGTGTGAGGTGGATCAGGAAATGGATGGGGATCTCCTCTATTTACCAGCAGGATTGTTGGATGAGATACCACTGTCGGTAGAGCCGGATCCCGGGGAACCTCCTGATTTGAATTACATATCCCCAGCTGAGTCAGAGGACTTAGGGTATTTCCTCAGATCCAATAAAAAGAAGACTTCTGGGGGCTTGGGGAAAAACTCACCACCTGCCCGGAAAGGGAGGGGCCAGAAGTCAAACATTCGTAAGGCGCAATCTAGGTAGATCTTCAGGAAGGGAAACAACTCTCCATTGAGAGGGCACTTAGAGCGGTGAATGCCCGAAAATGTGTTAAGAAATGAAGGTTATGTCTTTTAACTGCCGGGGTCTGGCTGGCCCAAAAAAGAAAACAGCCTTCATGAGGGTGCTTACTCTTGAACATCCTGATGTAATACTGCTACAAGAGACTTTAGGAGAAGGAGATCTTGTCAAGGAGCGGCTGGAGGGTTGGTTGGGTGGTTGGTCTTTTGTAACCCTAGATGTCAGAGGACGATCCGGGGGTCTAGCAGTTGGGTGGAAGAATAGTGGAATTAAACTGATCAATGCTTGGGGTTGGGACTCGGTCCTGGGTGTGGAAGTTCTTTCTGTAGACCTTGGAATTTCTATGTCGGTGATAAATGTTTATGGACCTTATCTAAATCGAGCTCCTTTCTGGGACTCTTTGTTCAGAAACCCTCTTCTAGGAGGGGATTCGGTGATAGTGGGTGGTGACCTGAATTTTTCTTTGGGCCAATCGGAGGTCTGGGGCCCACATGCACAAGTGGACTCTTTGGCTGGATATTTTATTCAAAAGTTAGTGGAGAAAAACTTGCTGGATATCGAGCCCATCAAACTGAGAGCAACTTGGATAAATAATAGAGGAGGGGAGGCCAGAGTTGCGAAGAGGATTGATCGTTTTCTGGTGGCTGAACAACTGGTGGACAGGTTTTTTATGGTCAGATAGTGGGTAGGTAGTGGTGGTGCCTCGGATCACTTTCCTATTTTCTTCGAGATAACAAAGGGACCGGTTAATCCCCCAAGCCCTTTGAAATATAATAAGAATTGGTTGAAAAATGATTCTTTTAAACAACTCTTCTTGGACCTCTGGAACCCATTTATGCAAGAGGATGTGAGGTCAGCTGCATTCCAATTTGCTGATAATATTAAGAGATTAAAGGGAACAATAAAGGACTGGGGGATTGCCAAGAAAGCAAGGGAGGATGTTGAACTTAGGCAAGTGGAGGCGGAGCTCTTGAGGATATATGATGATGATGGGGGTGGCTTTATTTCACAGGAATCAAAGGAGGCCTTAACTATGCTAGAAGGGAGGAGAAATACCTTACTTCTAGAAAGGGAGGAATCATGGCGCCTAAAGAGCAGAGCAATTTGGTTGGATAGTGGGGATGACAATACGAAATTTTTTCATGCTTATGCACGGGGAAGAAAGGCTGTCAACACTATTTGGAGCCTGAATGATGATGAAGGAATTTCACATTTCAACTTTGAAGGCTTGGCTACCTGTGGGGTGAGATTTTTTCAGAATTTGTTTAGGGCTCCAGCACAAGCTACCATTGCAGAGGTCATTAGGATTACTCAAATGTTTCCTAGGTATGCAGGGGAGGAATAAAATGTTGCTCTTATGAGGCCTGTTTTGGAAGATGAACTAAAGGAGGTCCTCAAAAGCTTTCAAAAGGACAAAAGCCCGGGGCCTGATGGCTGGTCCATCGAATTCTTTCTGGAACTTTTTGATATTCTGGGAAATGACCTACTACAGGTAGTCGAGGACACCAGAATCACGGGAAGGATTCCTGCGAGCTTTAATTCCACGTTTATAGCTCTTATTCCAAAATCTGATCATCCAGAGAGCCTTAAAGACTTTAGGCCAATCTCTCTATGTAACTGTATCTATAAGATCGTGTCGAAGGTAGTGGCTAGAAGATTTAAAGGTATTATGTCTGCTCATGTCTCTGCTGAACAATTTGGTTTTTTGGAAGGTAGACAAATACATGAGGCTATAGGAGTGGCACAGGAAGGAATGCATAGTCTCAAGACAAAAAACCTAAAAGGGCAATATTGAAAATTGACCTATCAAAAGCATATGATAAAGTCAGTTGGATTTATATCAGGTTGCTTCTAACTCATCTTGGTTTTGAAATAGCTTTTATTCGTTGGATCATGTCTTGTATAACCACAGTATCTTTCTCTGTTTTGATAAATGGGTCGGCCACACCTTTTTTCCATGCTGAAAGGGGATTAAGGCAGGGATGCCCACTCTCGCCACTTTTGTTTCTTCTGGTGGCTGAAGGATTAAGCAGGGCTATCCATGAAGCAAAGGCTCAAGGCAGGTTTAAAGGTATCCCAATAGCTCCACACTTATTTGTCACTCACTTACTTTTTGTGGATGATATTCTGATTTTCTGTTCGGGAGATAGAGAGGATACACAGGTGTTAAAAGATATTATAAAACTTTTCTCTGCTGCCACTGGGATGGAGATAAATGAGGGAAAGTCCACTATTACTACTCATCGGCTGGGAAATGAGGAAGAGGAGGATCTGTTGAGACAATTCCCATACAGGCGAGAGGACCTTGATGGGGGGCTGAAATACCTAGGCTTCTTACTAAAAGCAAATAAGTATCTGAAACGGGATTGGCGATGGATGATTGTGAAAGTGGAAAAGAGGCTTGCAGGATGGAGCCATAAATGGCTCTCAAGAGCAGGTAGATTGGTGCTGGTTAAAGCAGTTTTAGAAGTTATTCCGGTCTACTGGATGTCTATGTCTTGGATCCCCAAAGGTATCTTGGAACAAATTAGGAAAATATGTATCAGGTTTTTATGGAGTGGAAATAAGGAAGTCCAGGTAAATCCATGGGTAAGTTGGAGAAGAATTGTTGTCCCTAAAGGGATGGGTGGGTGGGGACTTAAAAACATTTTCTTTTTCACGCATGCTTTGGCAGCAAAGGGGGGCTGGAGATTGATTAAAACTAACAGCCTGTGGGCTTGAGTTATGAAACATAAATATTCACCTGAGGATAGTTTGGAAGACTGGATTAGGAACCCTAGGAAGTCACATACAGGAGGCTCTATCATCTGGAAGGCGGTGGTAAATTCCTTCAATCTGGTTGAATCTAGTTTGGAATGGAATGTGGGGAATGGAGAAAAGCTTAGGATTGGCAGGGACCCCTGGCTAGGTAGTGCACAAAATCATATAATGCCGGATTTTGTGGTTCAAGGCCTAAATGAAAGGGGGATCTACACTCTTAATCAGTTGGCTGAGTATAGACCGGAAGAACCTTGGCAACAACATTGGAGAAGTGCTGCCAATTTTGGTTTGGGGGCCCTGGAAGTGGATTTTGTTGCACATTACACCAGAGAACTGGTGTCGGCTCATATACTTCTAACTGACCAGGAAGATGAACTTGTATGGGCACTCGATCTTGAAGGAAGGTATACTCCAAAAGCAGGGTATCTAAAGCTTAGCACAGGGGAAGAAATTAGAGAAGAATCCTGGTGGTGGAGACCTTTGTGGAAGCTGAAGTGTCCTCCCAAAACAAAAATGTTCATGTGGTGTGTGATGGAGAAGAAGGTACCTACCTGGGTCTTTGTACAGAAACGAAACTTTCATGGCCCTGGGTGGTGTGTTTTGTGCAAAAGGGAGTTGGAAACCATCGATCATCTTTTCCTGAGATGCACTTATATGGTTGATGTTTGGAAGGAATGCTCCCTACAGGTTGGCTTTCCGTGCAGATGGGTGGGGGGATCGGTGAATGAAGCCTGGGACCTTTGGTGGAGAACGGTCCCTTTAAAGAATCAAAAGTTCCTCCCTCTTCTGGTTATCTGGGGGATCTGGCTGGCGAGAAACAGTGCCATCTTTCAAGAGAAAGTCTGTACACCGGAATTAACTAGTGCACTAGCTGTTGGTTTATTTAACTCTTTCCCTGAACATGTGAGGGCTGCTAATCAGAGAAGGGCTATGGAGGTAGATATTGATCGAACAACACCCTGGGGATTCTTTGATGGGGCAGCCCAAAACAATTCTTGTGGAGGGGGTGCTATATTACATCTGGCGGAAAATCATTCCTTCACTCTCACTATGGGACTTGGGCAGGGCACAAATAACTTTGCGGAAGTTATGAGCCTCAAACTCCTGTTGATCTTTGCTATGGAAAAGGATTGCACATCATTATCAGTTTTCGGGGACTCATTGAATGTGATCAACTGGATTAGACAGTCTCAAGCTTGCAGAAACTTAGCTATCGAAAATATTTTAGCAGCTACTAGATTGGTTATTCAGAGATTTGACACTTTTTCATGCAAACATGTATACAGGGAAAATAATAAGGAAGCGGATAAGGCGTCCAAGGATGGGCTCAGCTTGGCACTTGGCACTTGGAAAGTTAAAGAACTAAAGGATGGACAGACATCTGAGTACTACCATAGACCATTTATAGAATGAGAGAATCGGTGCTTATGTAATCAGCAATATTAAAAAGGACATTTCTGTTACACTATTTTTGTTATCTTACTGGAATTTACATATATGTAACCAACAGCTTTGATTGGATGGACAGGAAATTATGTAATAGGCATTTAAGTATGCTCATAGATGACAGTGTTGAATGAAGACATAACAGTCTCATTATGGAACTTTTTTTATTATAGAACATTCACTGTTCACAGTGAATCTACAAAATGTAATTTTGATTTCGAAAGATGAATAAAATTACGCTTTTTTTCTTGGAAAAAATAAAAATAGAAATCATTATTTTAGGAGCAAAATGGAATACTAGGCTTGAGCATTTAGTTAACACACTTGCACGCACAAAAATAGAAATTAGATTGAACATCATAGAGACAAACTTGAGTAAATTTAGGAAAGTTGGTACACTCTCTTAGAAAAATTGACACGTGGATAGGTGAGCTAAATTACATTTGAATAATAAGAAATTAATCATTTTTACATGCAGTGACATGTGTCGCAATGGATTTTCCTATTTAAGGAAGGCTTTGCGAATGGGGAAGGGACCTATTGTTTGGATGGTTATCGTAATTTTTGGTAAGAGAGTGATGTAATATCCCTCTTCCTGTCCCTACCAGATTTATAAATATACAGTGTAAACTATGTATGAGGCCTTGGTGAAGAGCTCAAGGCCAAGGTGCCACCAGTGGACCTTGAAAGTGTCGATTATTTCTTTTCCTATATTAAGTTATACATTGCAAACTTATAATGACGCAACTAAAAAATGATGGGAAATTGAATCCACTAAGGGAGAAGCCGATGGCTAGAAGCCATGAGATTCTAGTTATGATGGGTGTCATCCTATGTTACCACCACTTATAAGGAGGAAGAGTAAACTGAGTATTTAGCACTGTCAGCTAAACTAAAATTCTACATGCCTACCTATGAGAAACTAGTACTAACTAGTACTACTAGTTTAACATTTTGAGGGTAAAGGGATTATATAAAAATATATGTATATAAGTGAGTAAATGAAATGCGCCTATAGGTAATTAACCACCTATTATGTATATAGATATATACACTCCTATGTATATAGAAAAAGAGTTGGAGGAATTAACTTAGATGTTAATATTTTTACTTATATATCTCTATAGATATATATGATATAATGTCCTAAAATATTTTGGGTAAACATCCTAAGGAAACTAGGGTTAATACTAAGCAAATGTTAATACCTATATGCCAACATTATTAAGTAGTCATTAAGATTATCTAGGCATTAGCCTCTTTTTATAAAAAGGAAAGAGGGGACACAAAACAATAATCAAAAGAGAGTATTTAAAAGAATGATCTTAAATATGATTCATCATTTTAATCTTGGGCATAAATTCCTATGAGCCATCTATAAAGAGAGGAGTCTCGAGTTTTTTCCTTTAAAATAACTATATTTTATAGTTACCTTTAAAGAGGATTTAGATGTTATAACGAATATAGGATATAGTCACCACATTAGGAAGAAAGAAGAATATCCATTATATGTTTTATACAAGTGGAGCTTGGATAAAGCATAGTTTTATACAAGTGGAGCTTGGAAAACATATATTAGAAGTGCGACCTCAGCTTCTGTTGTTAAAGAGAGTTTAGGTTTAAAAATATGTAGTAAACGCCTGTTTTAGATTTGACAACAGGGATCTCCACTTCTTAAAGTCGGAAATAATTTCTTTAGTATTGTACCTATGTAAGAATGCGTATGTGGTCCTTTTTGATAAGCAATCGCTAGCTTAATAAACGATTCAGACTTAGCAAGGACCTGGCCCTTATGAAGTTGGAGATCGGTTGATCTTCCTTTTGGCTAAATTTTGTTAGTGACTGCGTGTATGAAGTTCGGGTGGTATTCCCTTTAATTTCTCTGTTGTGAGTTGTCCTTATGACGTCATTTGACGAATAGTATGTCTACATACTTCTAAGTATTTTTCTATGCTCTTTACCGGAGTAGGTTTGGGACGAGGACTAGGTGAAACCCAATCTTAGGATATGTTGTCTTCTTTTATAAATTTAAACAATAAAGGAAGTAATCTAAGATTTGTCTTACAGTATTGTATTATATATTATGTGGGAACGGAGCCCATGGGGCATAACTAGTTTTGACAATTATCACTTGTTTAATAATCTTGTCGTGTATTCAATATAAACATCCTTGATGGAAATATTGAAGAAGTAGATTATATACAAATATATTTTCTATGATTGTGGATATTGGATGCCTTCATAAGAAAGGATTGAAGGAGCATTGAGAAAATAATGAGACTCCTGCATTGAATGCTGTATTTCTTTATTCTGAATAATATAAAGATGTGAATCCCTCTTTGTGGATGTAGCCCGAGTTTGGGTGAACCACGTTAATACGGTCTCCTTGTATGTGTCCTTATGTGATTTATCTTTTATTGTGTACATGGCATGTTACTCTATTTTCATATTGGTGATAAAAGTGGTAAGTGATTACATGTAGAGATATTGCATTAAGGTGATGTTGTTTGAGTAAAGTATTTCGAATTATACAATATTGGTATGCCTTATAAAAATGGTATGTGGTGTAATGTTCCATAAGCATTCTAAGTGCAAATCACAAGTCGTGAGGTATTTAAATGCTCTTGATAAATTGTTGTATTCATGTGATTGCCATTTAGATGTACCATTGTTGGTTCAGGCGCATGTATGTTTACTTCGGATGGGGAAACAAGGAGTTGCATATGTATTATTTAAAATGATAGCTAAAAATGTTGGGAGTATGGATTAAGGATCTTGCATGAGTAAGCGAAGGAAGAAATAAAATAGTTGCACTTATTTATCTATTTTTTATTAATCGTCCACTATCGATGCAAGTATGGCGGACGTTTGTTCCTAGTCACAATAGAATGTCAATTATGTTGGTCTTTTTTTTTATGTGACCGACAATATTTCGTCTACACATGTACAAATTCACTAAATACTAACCTGTAAGTTTTGGGTATGTTACATATGGTATGATAGCATAGGTTGCAAACACTCGGGCTTATTGGGATCAATCGGGAAAAATAATACAAGTTAGTCGAACAAAGAATGGAACTCCATTCTATAAGACGCAAACATAAAATTTCATTCCAAGGCTCAACAAAGGGTAAGCGACAAGACGTCTTGGAAATTGCAAGTAAGTATGTTCCATTTTGCTAAAGCGTTATAATGGCATAGCAGTATCTAATTGTGAACATAGAATATGTTTCATTATGTGTTTGAACGATCTTCTACTGATAGACACTAGACGATGAATATCTTCTCATACTCTTCAATTAGTTTCATTGAATGATTGAAATAATTAGACTATTGGAGCTAAGTCCTTATGAAATAAGTACTTGTAAAAGAATGTATTGAAAATTATCGTAGTGTTTAAAGGAGAAGTTTTTATGTTAGTGAAACTGTGGTGAAACTTTCCTAATTTTGTTGACTTTACATAACTAAGTAAATCTGATTGACTCACTAGTCTAGATTTCTAAATATGAGATTTAGATGGACAATCTAAGCAACGCAGACTGGTTAAAAGATCCATTAAGTTTTGATTAAAAGAAAGTTTATACATTAAGATTTGATATATTGGAATGGTCTTGGGTTTCTTGGGTTTTCAACTATGTTAGGAACGGTTAAGTCTTGTTCCACATATAAAGTTATTTGTAAACAAGGAAGTTTATATATTTATAAATGATGTTGACCTTAATAGTGAATGCTGTAAAAGTGCATGCCATTGGAGGAGCCAACAGGAATAAAACATGTAACTGAGGAAATTAATATCTCCTAGTTATGAAGGAAATATAAGTATGTTGATGATACAAAATTTCATTACGTTACAGAGGTATCAACTAAGAATTATAGGTTTGTTATATTCACTAAAACCAATATTTCACAAGAAGTATGGCCTAACTAGACGAAAGGTATCTAAAATTCGGTGAACAAAGAAAAAAATAACTTTAATTAGTGTGAAGTTTCTATGACTAGGAAATTTTTAGATCATAAAGGAGAACTTTTGTTCATTCTAGTATGTGACTGTCATAATGGTGTTGTCCGACATTGAAGCACGCTTGTAACCTTGCATGTAGGTTCAACAAAAGGAAATGGGTGTAATTAATTAAAAGGTATATAGGTGTATTCTAATTAGTAAATAGGATCCATATGATGGAAATGCATGAGTTCATTTTATATATTCCTTATTTCAGTGATCTCTACTGAGGAAGTTGGGATACTTGAGTGGTTGTTATAAAAGTTGTGTTCGAGATTTATGAGATAGAAGTATACATTATATGCCTGGGCACCTTGACTACCTATTTCATGTTGGTATATGGATTTCATAAGATGTTGAGTAGTACTGATATGTGTTAATACGAGTAAACTTGTACCTTGGCATAAGAGGTCATATAAGAAGGAGATATGCGACCGCCCTGATAAAGGTATGTAGTTATCTTTATAAAAATGTGCAAGTATATATATATATGTGTGTGTGTGTGTGTGTAAACAATGCATTGTTAGTGCGTACAAAGAAAAGTTGTATAATTAAATGGGAATCGTATGAGAAATGGAAAATATAGCGTCCTTCCAAATAAGTTATGAGACTAAATAAATTAGGGCTTACCCTAGTCTCTCGATTTCATGAGAAGGAAGGAAGTTATCGATGATATAACTCTCACCGGTTCTTATTACTTATTTATATTGTCTTAGGATGTTGTGGTGTATTGTGTCTTGGTGGCATATTTCGGTTTTAGGTTATTACCGAGATTAGTATAATGACGAATAATTTACTTCAAAGTAAAACATATGACCATGAAAATTCTCCTTGTTGGATAATTATTCTTATGTATATTGACGGTTTATTGATCATCAGAGTTTATCGTTTAATTATTTTCTTATGAGATTGGTGAAAACTGGATATGACTAAAGTGTATCTAAATGAATGCGGTATGAAACGTATTATACTACAACTTTCATAATGAAAATCCATGAAGTTGAAGTTGGCATAGTTCAAAGTAGTAACATGAAGAGGGTTACTTATTATGTCAAGGTTAATAAAGAAAACATCTATATGCTTAGAAGTGAGTTACCAGGAGTAGGTAAATAGGATATAGACCTTTATTAATATAAGATGGATTTTTGATGAATAGAGGTATTTGACCTGGGGAGGCAGGCGCGGGGGGGGATCATCTTTGATCCTAGTGGAAATAAAGTTGCAGTCTTTTCTTGGGGAATAGGAACTAGAACCAACAACGAAGACGAATGGCTCGCTCTCTATCACTCTTTGGAAATCGCCTCCTCGCTAAACATTGGGAAGCTGCAGGTATATGGAGACTCAAGGAATGTCATCCAAACAATGAAGTTCGGGGCCAAAACAAAAGGATCCAAGAGTCATAGAATACAAAGAAGATTCCGCTCTTTATCTCTACCCAAAAACACAAATTACTTCCATATTCTCAGAGAGAATAATTCCTTAGCGGATGAAGCTGCAAATATAGGAGCCTCCATGAAAATAGGCCAAGTAAAATATAGCAATGGCAATGTTGAGTTTCTATCCATTCCTTAGATCCCCCATCATGTCATGTCCTCTTAGCATCACAATTTTTTCCCTTCCTTCAAATCCTTGGTTTAATTACCCCCTCCTGTCATTTTTTTGAAGTTGTCACTCTACCTTCATGAGGAAGGCACGTATCCCCCCATGTGTCATTCACATGGTAGCCTTAATTGTTGTTAGCTCACTCGAGTTGGCCTTAACTCCTATTCCTCCGTTTCTTTCTCCCCCCCAAGCTATGGCAAGCCCCCCTCATTCTTTCACCTTGGTATTCAGTCGGCTTACCGCTCATGACCCTACGTTTGATTCCTCGTCGCATTCCAGTGCTTGCTTGGCTCCTTCTCCTTGCCCCCCCATCTCAGCATTATAGATGGCGTTAAGGTGGCTATTGTCTCCATGAGTGGCACCACTAAGGAGGTGAAGATGTATCTACACAAAACTTACGAATCCGTCTGCACTAGTGTCAAGCAAATCAATGAGCTGGCCTTTGAGGTCAGATACAACACCTCTCAACTCACTTGTCAGGACTCCAAGATCGATGATCTTGAGCGAAACTTATTTGAGCTCATGGGTAAGGTGGATATGCTCAAGGTGGAGCTCTCAGTTTTCATTGGCAAAACTCAAGGCAGTCAGGTTTAGGAGGCTCCTATGGTCAACCAAGAAATGATGGATTCAGCCTCAGTGCAACAGCAGAACTTTGGTTAATTCTCTCATGATGGTTTCCTCTCAATTTTATAGTTTTGAATGTATTTTTGTTTACTGCTAAACAATCAGTATGTAAGGGTTTGCCCTAATGCTATCATAGGAAATTACAGGAAACAAAGGCTTAGAGCCTACAACAGCATGTATATCTGCATAATTTTCTTCTTTTCCAACTCTATTTCAGAAAAACATTCTCAAATTCTGTAATGAATGGCTGTGCACAGCCTTTTTCCTATAAATACAATTTTCCCCTGTTTTTGTTAAAAAAGAAATAGCGGTATTTGACATTTCCAACATGGGTACATACAAGTTTTGTCGTTTACTCACAAAGGCTTAGTAAGAAAGGAATGTTTTATGTAGATGATCAAGTATAGATATTATAGTGTGAAGGTTGATCTTCTTATTTTTTCTGCATGGGAAAAAGATCTTCTTACAAATATTTTATTTGTTACTAACAGGTGAATTTGGAAGATGGTCAAAGTTATGTGGAGCTTGTGGAAAGACAAGAACATAAATATTATGCATGGTAAAATAAGGGGGTGAGGATTTAAGATCCACATCACAAGTGTTATTTATTCTTTTAATTTTTTTATAATTATTGTTGAATAAAGAACTAGACCCAAATTGGTCAAAGTAATCGTATGGTTACAAAATGTAATATGACGAAATAATTGATAAATTTGAAAGAGATTTTCCTAGACTCAAGCAAGGGGGCTTGAGGGGAAATAGAATTCTATGAATCAAGCGAGAAGGCTTGAGGGGAATTATGTAAGAGTGTGTTAAGGGCACTAAAACACTCCCTAGAAAACAGGGAGTTGACAGTCGCCAGGACTCTCGAAGGAATCGGCGGGCTGTAATACCTAGGAAAACTATAAGAGAATTCATATGCGGGAGGTAGGATGCTGCTTAGTATGCATGAGAGAAAGTATTGCCGCGTGAGCACTGTGGTGTTAGTCAATAATCTCTAAAATAATTGTTGTGTGAGCAGTGAGGTGTTAGGCAAGAATTTCCGAAAGGATTGTTGTGTGAGCATTGGGTTGTTAAGCAAGAATTTCCCGGATCAAGTAAAGGATATGTTTTCATTAAGTTAACAGTCTACATACTTGGAGCGTTGGATTTATGTGTACTTGTGATAATAAAAGCACAAACAAAGGATAAAAGATATTTCATGAATTGCAAATGTGATGTTGCAATAAAGAGCTCATTATTTATGTTTCTAAGTTTGATTATGGAATTGATGATAAGTTCTTTTTTACTGTTTCTTTGGATCCCGATTTTGTAGTTGAAAATGCATGTGTGATCAATAGCGACTTGCAAAAAAGTCATGAAAGGCCGAAGAAGGTCAAAATAGAAATGGCAAAGCAAGCAAAGGGTAGAAGACGAACTGCTAAAAAGTATGAACACCAAGGACGGTGTTATTTTTAAGGGGAGGAGGATGTAATATCCCTCTTCTTATCCCTACCAGATTTATAAATATATAGTGTAAACTATGTATGAGGCCCTAGTGAGGAGCTCAAGGCCAAGGCCCCACCAGTGGACCTTGAAAGTGTCGATTATTTATTTTCATATATTAAGTTATACATTGCAAACGTATAATGACGCAACTAAAAAAATGATGGGCATCTGAATCCACTAAGGGAGAAGCCGATGGCTAGAAGCCATGAGATTCTAGTTACGATGGGTGTCATCCAATGTTACGGCCATTTATAAGGTGGAAGAGTAAACTGAGTATTTGGCACTGTCAACTAAACTAAAATTCTACATGCCTACTTATGAGAAACTAGTACTAACTAGTACTACTAGTTTAACATTTTGAGGGTAAAGGGATTATATAAAAATATATGTATATAAGTGAGTAAATGAAATGTGCCTATAGGTTATTAACAATGTATTATGTATATAGATATATACACTCCTATGTATATAGGAAAAGAGTTGGCAGAATTAACTTAGATGTTAATATTTTGACTTATATATCTATATATATATATGATATAATGTCCTAAAAGATCTTGGGAAAACATCCTAAGGAAACTAGGGTTAATCCTAAGCAAATGTTAATACCTATATTCCAACATTATTAAATAGTCAGTAAAATTATCTAGGCATTAGCCTCTTTTTATAAAAAGGAAAGAGGGGACACAAAACAATAATCAAAAGAGAGTATTTAAAAGAATGATCTTAAATATGATTCATCATTTTAAGCTTGGGCGTAAATTCCTATGAGTCAACTATAAAGAGAGGAGTCTCGAGTTTTTTCCTTTAAAAGAACTATATTTTATGGTTACCTTTAAAGAGGTTTTAGATGTTATAACGACTATAGGATATAGTCACCACATTAGGACGAAAGAATTATATCCATTATATGTTTTATACAAGTGGGGCTTGGATAAATCATAGTTTCTAATAGTACTCTACGGAGTTCGATTTGTGTTCCTACGAAATCTTTGAGGATTTAAGGGGTGGCATCCTCTTTAAAAATGGATCCAAACACCAACTTAAAACGTGGGTTGACTCGCGAAGACCTTAAGTTGGTAGGTAGCCTAGAAGGCTTCCCGACGCCACTTGGCACTTACCTAGAAAACTCCATCTTACAGATGGCGACTCTTAGAGAGGCGGATTCTCCAAGTGGGAACACGAGTTTGTTTTGTGTACATTTATTTATACAGAAGAAAAGCCTGGAGGGAAAGGCCGCCGAGACGGATGAAAAAGGCTCTATTTCAGGTTTCACGAAGGGGAGAGGACGACTGCCTCAGCCCGATCCCCATTTGATCTTTCTATTATCAAAAATCATCAGAGACCAGGATGCATTGATCGTTTTGTTGCATATGATATAGGATCCTTGCCTTGTCGCTAAAGGATATGTTTTCGATTGTTTTCGACAGAGTTCGTATAATTTTAAAAGTGTAGCATGGACCTTTTATTTTTTTGAGATCACCGCATGGCTAGATCTCGGGGTTGACAGGGTTAGACTATTTAAGGGAACCGCAGAGCCGATCTCTGTTTTGTTCTTTCTATGGGATCTCTGTTTTGTTGTATTATTTTATATATATTTTTTATGAAGGCGTTTTTATATGTAAATAACCTAGTTTTCACTCTGCATTTTATTTGTTGGCAACTAGAGATTTATCTCAGAGAAAGTATATACTTGAACTCTTGTTTTTTTTTAATTTTTAGGAGGGAGCCTCCTTATGGAGAAATAGACCCCTGTATATATATTTTTCCTTGTCAACTTTTATGCTAAGTATTTCTGCAAGTGGGGCGAATCCTGTTCTTTCATGTGACTAATTTTTCTGATGTCAGTTCATGGGAAAATGTGTACATGCTGGCTGTCTCAACAATCATGAATTCTTGCTTTGTTTGTTATTTATTGTATATAGATATATATGATACCCTGCATTTTGATTTGGGCTGCGCATGATGGAGATCCGTGTATCTTTAAATAATTATCTGCCAACTCTGGGCTATGAGTTGGGTCTACATGCTCAGCGTTTAGTAAACCTTGCGATATATATGTACATTACCTACTCAGCGATTAGAAAACCTTGCAGTATATATGTATATTATAAAATACTAGTCACCTCTGCAATCTTTAGAGTAGCGATTCTACTTTTGATGTATGAGAGTAGCGTCTTTGATATAGGAATCATCTGATAGAGATGCATTATTTACATATGTTTAATAAGTAGAATATCTAGGCAATCCGTGGAAAACATATATTAGAAGTGCGACCTCAGCTTCTGTTGTTAAAGAGAGTTTAGGTTTAAAAATCTGCAATAAATGCCTGTTTGAGATTTGAGACCAGCGATCTCCACTTCTTAAAGTCGGAAGTAATTTATTTTTTTGTTTCTTTAGTATTGTACCTATGTAAGAATGCATATGTGGTCCTTGTTGATAAGAAATCCCTAGCTTAATAAACAATTCGGACTTAGCAAGGACCCGGCCCTTATGAAGTTGGAGATCTGTTGATCTTCCTTTTAGCTAAATTTTGTTAGTGACTGCTTGTATGAAGTTCGGGCGGTATTCCCTTTCAGTTCTATGTTGTGAGTTG
Source organism: Larix kaempferi (assembly GCA_027924585.1). NCBI lineage: Eukaryota > Viridiplantae > Streptophyta > Pinopsida > Pinales > Pinaceae > Larix > Larix kaempferi. The sequence goes on from BSBM01000510.1 coordinate 49,044,272, forward strand.
TCCTTATGACATCATTTGACGAATATTATGTCTACATACTTCTAAGTATTTTTCTATGCTCTTTACGAGAGAAGGTTTGGGACGAGGACTGGGTGAAACCCAATCTTAGGATATGTTGTCTTCTTTTATAACTTTAAACAATAAAGGAATTAATCTAAGATTTGTCTTAGAGGAGTATTGTATAATATATTATGTGGGAAGGGAGCCCATGGGGCATAACTAGTTTTGACAATTATCACTTGTTTTATAATCTTGTCGTGTATTCAGTAACAGCCTTGATGGAAATATTGAAGAAGTAGATTATATACAAATAAATTTCTATGATTGTGGATATTGGATGCCTTCATAAGAAAGGATTGAAGGAGCATTGAGAAAATAATGAGACTCCTACGTTGCAGGTTGTATTTCTTTATTCTGCATAATATAAAGATGTGAATCCCTCTTTGTGGACGTAGTCAGATTTTGGGTGAACCACGGTAATACGGTATCCTTGTGTGTGTCCTTATGTGATTTATTTTTTATTGTGTACATGGCATGTTACTCTATTTTCATATTGGTGATAAAAGTGGTAAGTGATTACATGTAGAGATATTGCATTAAGGTGATGTTGTTTGAGTAAAGTATTTCGAATTATACAATATCGGTATGTCTTATAAAAATGGTATGTGGTGTAATGTTCCATAAGCATTCTAAGTGCAAATCACAAGTCGTGAGGTATTTAAATGTTCTTGATAAATTGTTGTATTCATGTGATTGCCATTTAGATGTACCATTGTTGGTTCAGGCGCATGTATGTTTACTTTGGATGGGGAAACAAGGAGTTGCATATGTATTATTTAAAATGATAGCTAAAAATGTTGGGAGTATGGATTAAGGATCTTTCATGAGTAAGCGAAGGAAAAAATTAAATAGTCGCACTTATTTATCTGTTTTTTATTAATCGTCCACTATTGATGCAAGTACAGTGGACATTTGGTCCTTGTCACAACGTTGGTTTTCTTTTTAATGTGACCGACAATATTTCATCTACACATTTGCAAATTCACTAAATACTAAACTATAAGTTTTGGGTATGTTACAAGTGACTTGCTGCTATTGGAGTTTGGAAAGGGATTTTGGTGGGGGGAACCCATTTCTGAGTCTCTGAGTCTCTAGATTGTGTGTGTGAGCTCTACGACCCAAAATCTTAGGGGTGGCCTTGCGACTAAAAGCATGAGCCTATGGTTGGGTGGAGAAGCTAACGGTTACTTCACCTATGGTTAAACGAGCTTCGGATGGAGGGACGCAACAAGGAAGCGAATGAAAAGGGAAAGCGGGATCAATCGACGGATGGCAAGTATAAGGTTCCATTTTTAATTGCTTAAGGTAAATTTATATTATGTGTAATGTTGTTTTCTACCATTGATATGTTAGTATCAGTATTATATTATTTAGATGTGTTTTAGTTTATTATTTAGGGACGACCCCAAAAACAGGGTCCCTACATTTGGTATCAGAGTCGGTCAAGACTTGAGGGCACTAGACTCATATAATTTTAGGGGTTCATCGGTGACCATGGTGAACGACGGCGGGATTGAAGTTATAACGTCCGAGAAATTTCAAATTCGATCGGAGTAGCCATTTCCACAGGTTCTTATTTTCCAGCATATTTCGTATCTATTTATGTTTTATTATGATACTATGGATTTCAGATCTAATGTAAAAGAAATTTGATTTTGAGTACTGTATAATGAAGATTTATAAAACTTTACATTATGGTTTATTCACTATTTTGTTAATAGAAAAATAGTATAACTTTTAATTCGGTTATGATGAAGGAAGACAGAATGTTTTATGTCTGTGTCTTGATATAAATATGAGATCTGAATTTTTACCCTTGTTTTGATCATGAAAAATAAAACATCTTACTTCCGAGTCTTGATTTAGTTTCCAGATATGAAATTATACTTTTATTACTGGAAAATAGATCACTCTGTTTTGTGTAAAAAAAAAACAAAACTACTACAAGACTCAGCGATTGATCTCCCATTCGATCGTATGGGCCTCCTCGGCTAAGTCCTTTCCTTCTATTTTATTTTATTACAGGGAAGTTTTCTAGATTAACCGTAGACCCCGTCGGTGGGCATAGGCCACTCGTAATTTCGACTTTGTGCCTAGTTTTTAAGCCTCTATCCCATTCTTTATATACCATGTTTTTGGTATGTCAACCGTTTCTCCAAGGAGCGATCTGAGAAGGTTCTTGTGTTTTCGCTTCAACACTTTCTAACTGCACCTTTTTCTCGACCCAGTGATTGAAAAAATAAACCCCTGTTTGCACCAGCGATAAATCCATTTCTGCAGGCGTTTAGGTTTTTGAATTCGAATCTGTGGTTAAATACCCAACCTTTATGTGTTTATACCGATCTAAACCCAAAGATTTAGATTGTAAGTGTGATGCCAACTATGCACCCTAAAAACTTAGATCTAAACTTTATTTGTGTTTTCTTTCTAAAAAAAATAAAAATAAAATAAAATAAACGTAGCTGTATAATTTACAGAGTTATAGCCTAGAACACAGATTATCATTTAAATATGGAACTCTGTTTAGAAGCGTATTGTGCTATCGTATGTTATATTGGTTTCAGCCTAGAAAACAAAAATTGTATTAATTCAAAAGGGATCTATGTCTAGATATGTAACTATGTATTTTTTTTTGGATCATATGAACTCTGAATCGAAAAACGTAGTTGTTTCAATTAATACAAGCTCTGTCTAGAATATAGTTTAACATTGGAGTATGGATCTTTGCTTGCGATTGTGGTCTGTGTAAATGATTTTTTTTTTATCTCTGTTGATTTGTAGATGGCAGTAATCCATGTTAACCCTGCTGAAACATAGTGGCGTTGTTTAGATGGATCTCTGTTCGGAAACAAAGAAAGAAACAATTTTTTTTTTTATAGCATACACTATCTCGAAGCGTAGATTACAATCTCGTAATTAATCCCCGTCCATAAACAAAGATTGCGCCCTATATAATGGCCCTGTCTGTAATTCTGATTGTCAAACCATGCCCTGGTTCGCGCGACTGTGTGGTCATCCTGTTAGTAAAATGTTGTGACCAAGCCCCCTCGCAGGCCTCTCCCTCACTATGCGGCCTCTGGTCAGCCCTCCTCTTGATGCACCTCTGTTCCTTTTGAGCGATACACTTAAAATCGTGGTATCAGACTATAATTGACGGCTTGCACGATAAATTCAACCCTGTTCCTTTCATTATAACGTGTTACAAATTAATATGAAATCGCTGATGTCTACCTTAACTCGCATTTGGATATGTTTGATTGTGTCACCTACGCCAAACCTAGGAAAAAATTTACCTTATGCGCAGTCAACCTTCAGTTACAGTGGATGGAGTAAGGTTCGGCCTCAGTAAGGTGAATGAAGAAGAGTCAACCTCTTATCTGTAGTGCCCTTAGACTATTGTAGACCTCGAGGGAACCTGTTGAGTGACCCGACTAAATAAAACACTAATAAAATTACCCTTTGATTTTATTTTGAGTATGTTCATGACTACAATTGATGATGAATTAATAAAATAAGGATATATGCGGATCTGGATAATTGATGTAAATGAATGATTACATGTTGCTTAATGATTAACTTTGATTGTGAAAAAACGTATTACATGTACATGTGAATGATGCTTAATGACTAGCTGTATGATTGATTATGTGATGAGAACGGAGAAGGTAAATATTGACGAAATGCATTACTGATTAGATGAATGAGTAATGTTATGAAGTAAACTGTAAATGCTTAGATGTGGTAGCAGATTTATGAATCGAATTATGATAATGAGGACAATACTACTAATATATGTTTGTCATGAGAAATGTGTGTAGTGGCAGGTGAAACAGTGCACCAATGGACACACAAGGGAATTAAAGGGTTGTAGAGTACGGATAAATCACACACGGGGGAGAGCGACGACGATGTCGACTTCCGACGGAATACCACACATGAGTAGAGAATCATTGATCCTCTTATTCATGGGAAACGTGAGGTTGTGCGATGTGGACCACGACGCAGTTGTACATGTACGAGTTGGGGGCGCGCAGTAAGAATAGACTTACTCCTCAGCGCCATTAGTCCCCAATAGTGTGTAGACGGAGGATTGAAGGTAACGGATCCTGAATCCCTACATGGAGTTCCCGCAAGTCAACCGAAAGCATAACGGCAAAAGGACCCGACAATGTGGTGCCTTGCCGAGAAGTGGAAACGATAGATGACTAGACCCGACGGAGTGGTGCCACGTCGAAAGATGAAAATTGAGGATGGATGGGCCCAACGGTGTGGTACCTAGATCCTAGAGAAGATTAATTAGTAAACACTATGCATAAAAACATAGAAAACATACATTTAGAACAATTGCTCATGAAAATACATTTTAGTGTTAAAATAATAGAAATGATTATTTTAGGCAATTGCACATGAAAATACATTTTAGTATTTAAAATAATGAGAATAATTATATTTAGGAGCAAAATGGAATCCTAGGTATGAGGTTTTAGTTAGCACACATGCACGTGTAGCTAGGGTTTTACCCCTAGCTTGTGCAAATGAGCACCTACTAAGGAGAATGGACTCCTTAGTAGCAGTTCAGTAAATGTAAATAATTAAACTAATTAAGCTAAAACAGAAATTAAATTACTTCTAAAACAAGCATGAAACATAAACATCAAATTGAAAGAATGGCTTTTTGTATTGATATTACCTTCAATGAGAAGGTTTGATGAAGCCCTTTGCAGTGTCCAAGAGGATGCTCCAAGCTTCAAGATGCTCCTTCTCCTTCTCCAATGGTAGTGATGGGCCAAAAGTGGCTCTCAAGGTGAAAGTAGTTCAATGGTGAACTAGGGTTTCGAGAGAGATTTTGGCAGAGTAAGGGTGCTTGTGATTGTGGATATGGAATAAGGGATCTCCATCACCTATTTATAGTTTTTTGGTGGTGGAGTGCTGACCCATGGTTTTAGGAAACACATGGTTTTATGCAGCTGTATAGGGTTTTTTCCTCCTTTTCCTCATTATTTTATATTTTTTATTCCCTTTTTAGGGGTTTTTTGCTATTTTTTGAGGAAAATGGGGTTTTTTAGCCTTTTTTAGGCTATTTTGATGGTTTTGTGGCCTTTTGGAGGCATTTTAGGCCTTTTGGGGGCTTTTTAATGGGATTTTTTGGGTTTTTAAGGGAAATATGGTAGGAAAATGGACAAATGAGCCATATAATGTGGTAGATGAGGTAGTGAACACTTTTTGGGTGTTAACAGCACCCACAAAAATAGAATTTAGAGTGAGCATCTTAGAGACAAACTTGAGAAAAACTAGGAAAGTAGGTGCAATCTTCTAGAAAACTTGACACTTGGATTTGTGAGACAAATTACATTTTAAATATTAAGGAATTGAATATTTTGCATGAAGCAACAAGTGTCGCAAAGAATTTTCCTATATAAGGAAAGCTTTGAGAATGGGTAAAGGACCCAGTTCGTGGATGGTTATCGTAATCTAGAATTAGTGAATGACTTGCTGCTATTGGGGTTTGGCTAGAAATTCTTATGGGGGGAAACCCATTGAGGAGTTTCTCGAATTGTGTGTGTGAGCTCTACGACCTGAATCGCTCAGGGGTTCGGGAGGAATTAGAGTACTCCCGATACGGTAGGGAGGCTAACCGAGGTGCCGATCAGTGAACGTGGTGACCAAGCAACGGGATTGGAGCTGCGATATTGAGGAGTGACACCTCCGATTGAGCTATTCTTACAGGTTCTTCTGTACGTCATCTTGCATATCTAATTTCTGTTTTATTAATGGATTATAGATCAAGGATTTTTGTGTGAAGTGGTAGATTCCTGTACTAATACTATTTTCTGAAAATGAGTGTTTCTACTTAGCTGGAATATTTGAAAATACAGATTTCTATTTCCTGAAAATATGCGTTTTAATTAGCTGGAACATTTAAGAGTTCTGAATACTACTTCTAAAAGTGTGTGTTTTAATTAGCTAGAATATAGGAAATTTCTGGATCGATCTATAGCTCTGCCCACATCCATTGGAAGTTTGTAGTAGATTTATGCTTACTAAGGAGGTTGCACGCATATTTTCGATTTCATGTTACTGAATACTTGTAATGGACCACTGTCCTTCGTCTTTCATTCGGATCAAAGAAACCTCTGTTTTTAATTAGAATATCTCTGAAAAGTATTGGCGATTTATCCCATGACTTCGCTATATATATTTAGATTGAATAGATCTCTGTCGTCTTTTAAATTTCTATGGGAATTGTTAAAATACCCCGTGGCTTCGCCATACCTTCGGATCGAATAGATCTTCAAGTTTCCTTTAAAAATTTATGTAATGTATTGTTAATCTATTTCTTTCTTATGGCTTGCGCCTTCCTTTTCAGATTGCGAAGATCTCTGCTTTAGAAAAACCCTGTATCTCTTTCTTTATGTGAGTTTTGGTATTGGTCGATGCCCTCCAAATTATGAATGATAAAATCCCTAAGATACTCTGTGCGGTGTTGATTTCGTCGGCTTAACATCCTTCATTGAAATCACTCAGATCTCTGTCATGCTCTGTGACTCCATTCTTTCTTTTTTTACATCTTTTCAATGCTTGCTCTGATGTGTCTCGCTTACACCCAGATCCTCCTAATCTCCACTACCTGCTAATCGTATTTTATGTTTTGCACTTACTCTCAGCCAAGCTATGGGACCCTTCACGCCCAGACCTTTGAAATCTCTGCTACCCTATTATAGACCTCCGATTGGATTGCTTCAGATTGATGGGCCGCCGATTTCGACCCAGTGAAGGATATCATAATCCTGTCGAATACCTGTACCAGACTTTAAGACTTTGTTGCACAAATTTCTTTTTATTGATCTGATTTAATTATTATCCGAGACTTCTGAGAAACCTCTATGATCGGTAGACCACCTGAAGAATACAACCGATCTACAATTAGTTGTATAAATCAGATCTACGTACAGACCGTCTTCGATTTAACCTCAACCATCTGTACACTAATGTTTTGACTTCTGCTCTCACTGTCCCGGATCTGTAGACCGGTTGTTGAACACACTCGTCACTCCCTTTAGTTTCAGGATGATAAATTTGTTTTATTATTCTTACCTATGTTAAGTTGAGAATTATTCTTAGGATTATCTCTGGAGCCCTGGCGTCTTCATGAGCACACCTGCAGCATGACCCTCAGGTACCAAACCCTTCCGATCTGAAGACTTTTGTCTAACTTGTCGGTGGTTAAAATCCCTCCTTTGCGAATCAAACAGAGGCTTCCTATCTGCTGAGCGGACGCTTGTACCAGTTGGGCGACCTTAAAACTTAACTCGGTGATCTTTAAATCAGTAATCGCGCTGGATTACTCTGGATAGCATCAGTTATCTCCGACCATCTCACTCTTCGACTAAACTGGCGATACATTCCTCTCCTTACTCACAAATTGGCGAATTAACTGAGGCCGACAGTAATCCTTCTTCAGATCGCTTCCTCGTTTTCATTGACTGAGTAGAACTTTTAGCAGGAAAGGTTAAAGTTAGATGCTGCCTCTAAATTTCGAATTATTAACTTCACTAGAGTTTCCATTAACTTTTGATATTCAACAAGGGTAAGGTAGTAAATAGCATATGCTTCTATCTTGACTTTCAGTGATGTAGGTGTAAAAGAGAAGGATTTCCTTCGGTGAGATCACCTACAAAAACAATTACACGAGTTATAAAGGACATTGATTAAATAAGAATAGGATGGATTTAATTTGGTTAACAATAGATGCAGGACTATTTCATTGTATTGCGCATAAATAAAGTAGGATGGATTTGATATAATTAAGAATGTATGCATGATTACTCCATTATATTACGCATATATAATAGTAGGATGGATTTACTATGCTTAGAAATTGATGCATGAATATTTCATTGTGTTACACATAAAAAAAAATAGTAGGATGGATTTACTATGATCAATAACGAATGGATCAATATTTCCTTGTATTACGCATATATAGATTGATTGAGATTAAGAATGAATGCATAATATTTCTTGTGCTATGTTAGTTACAGTGAATTTGTGGTGGTTAAGAAATTATGCATAATATTGCTATCTTGTGTTATGAATAAGTTAAAAAGCATGTACAAGAACGAGTGTCATCCATTGAGAATGAGTGTAATCCACTGAGGATCTTGTAGCAATACAGATTATATATCTACACAAATCACATGAGATCTCCTCACTAAAGAAAATACGTGACCCATCAATAATAGTGTAGAGTTGTGTGGTATAGAATGAAGGATATGAATTATTAGAGTGGTTATAATTCGATGTCTTTAATTTACTACTATATGAATACTATTTAAGCGACTAAGGTTAAAATTTAAAATTAGAGCATTCATAAAGGTTGTTGTATCCAAAATAACCTTATAAGTCCCCTAAAGTGCTTAGGAATAACTTAGGGATAATATTAAATGTTTAACTAAAACTAATGTCCCTTAAATGTTCTTAGATTGATTCTCATATGAAGGATGAAAATGAACAATTACCGATCTTTATGTCATACTTCGTTTAAGTGATAGTAGGTTACTTTATATGGCAAAGTATTGTTGTAAATAAGTGAAAAATTGGTGCTTATAATAAGTTAAGATTGATGTCAATACCACATTTGGTAGATAAGTGAAGGTTAGTCGATGCACAATTAATTTAATAACCAATTAAGTGATAGTTACCGATAATGTCTTTATATCATCCTTGTGTCAGAACAATGTTCTTTTATATATATATATATATATTGGTCCTAATTACTTTTATTTCGAAAGATAGTTGATAATAATGCTTGAGTTTGCATCAAATTCTTTTGTGAAGAAGTTAATTAAAGTAAGTAATATGGCACCAATATTAGTCGAGATATATATATTGGTCTTAATTACTTTTAATTCGAAAAGATAGTTGATAACAATGCTTGAGTTTTGCATCACATTATTTTATGAAAGAGTTAATTAAAGTAAGTGACATGGTATCAATATTAGTTGAGAAAGAAACTCTAGTGAAAGTATTATTTATTTATGGTTAAGAAGTGAGAGATTAATGGTTGATTTATTGTATTAATTATGGTTAAGATGTAAAGGAAAATTTGTGTACATATGAGATGTGATGCATGCGAATAAAAATGTGACGTTGGGAAAATTTAGTAATTTTATATGTATTTAATCTTATCATAATAATAAATGATGCAAATAGTTAGTGAAAAGAAATATAAATATGTGAATCATATGAAAGAATATATGTTGAAATTTATTATCATAGAAAAAGGGAAATGATATGGTTGGTTATTCAAATTAAAGTATAAATAAGTAAATCATATGGAAGAAAGAATGTGGTAAAGGATTATTTCATAAGAATGAACAAGTAAATGATATATGGATTAATGAATGACATTGTTTTTGTTGTTAAGTTTGAAGAACTGAAACATTATTGAGAGAGAATTATATTTATAAATAAATATATTTATAAAACTTTACTTCCTTTTTGCATTAATCTAGGAAACAACAACAACTAAAAAGGTGTGCGGCCTCCTGGAAAGAAGGAGCGAAGCCCAAACCTGGAAGACATAAGATTCGAGGTTTTAGGACCTGCTGGGGTTAGTGGTTGGAAAAATATTTCGTGAGAGTTATCATCACCGACGGTCTCCTTGAAGGAGGGCCAAACCACTTTTTAGGCGCCATTTCGACACATGTCGTCAAGCACCTTCCCGTAGAAATGAGCTGGAGGGAGATGGCATCCCCTCATTGTTTAAAAGTAGATCCTTGTATGCTATAGTGGTCTATGCATACTTTGCTTATTAAATCTTATACTCTGCAAATAATAAAAATTAGATATATACAATATCAATCGCCTTATGTGATAAGAGATCTATAGTTTACTTGTTCATCATATTTTACATATATTTATGTATAAGAGGTCTATCGATACCTTTGGTAGGCAAATTGCATACAAGGACTTGATTTCCTGTTCCTAAAGTTTTGAAATAACTACGTATTTAATCTAATACGGTATGGCGCTAAAACTACAATAAGTTGTAAATAGTTTAGGATTCATTAACTAGTTGTTGACCTTAATAAGATACATTCTAAGGAAAATATCTTATGGGATTGGTATGAAGTATGCTTAACTTTTATAGATACCTGGAAGAAAGCAGGATGTAGTTGAATGTTTATAAAGCACTCTATGAAAGAGGCTGGCAGATGTAACTTCCAATTGTGGAAAAGTTAATAAAGATTTGACCTTCCCTTTGTGGATGCAGCCCAAGTTGCGGGTGAACCATGGTAAATTGGTGTACTTGGTGTATGACTTTTATGTGTGGTTTTGGTAAGTATTTAAAAGATCTTGTTAATTAATTTAGATGTATTTATTGGTGGTATGTTGCTTATTGAACTAGATGTAAATTGTCATGGGTAACTTGAAGATGCTTTTGTCATCTACGAAGGATTATGATAGCTCTTCAATGTTTATGTTTATGTGCATGCTTATGTCAAATGATTTCTTGGTGGAAATATGTTTCTTGATTGATTCTGTTATTCACGAGATAAATTACATAGATATACTTACAGTTTGGCCGGCATGGATAAGTTCACCAACATTGAGTACAATTCCCATGAATATATTCAAAGTAAAAATGATAAGGTAAATAATGATGTAATGTTAATTTGTTTGAACACATTTTGGTTAGAACTATTGGATAAATCTATTCAATAGGAGATCAAGTTTATTTATGGAAAAAGTAAATTGAGTGACCATCTTAGGTATCATATTGTTGGAAATAGTTAAGAAGGTTAGATTTGGAAAATAGATGTTCTATCTCCTTTTTATAAAATGTCGCAAATAAGATAGAAGAGGATAACTGAAAATCAAGTAGAGAGTTTATAAATCTGTAATGAATATATAAGCATAATTGAGTACTTTCTCTCACATGTATGAATTTTTTGTATAGTTAAATTAACACTGCGAAAAATTTACCTTGAGAATCTCACTAAATTACTCTTATGAATTTTGGGTTCGTGACAGTATCGTTGGGTGGGGAACCCCTCTAACCACCACTTGGCATTACTCCAACTTCCAAATGGCAAAGGTATGGTTGGGCAGACTCTTCAAAGTCGAGGCATGAGCTATTGTATATAGATATATATACGAGATACGCAAAAGCTTCAATGGAGATTGAATAATAAGTTTCTGTAGATCCAACATCAAATACAATCTAATTACCACAAATCAAATTTTGGGCTACACAAAGTGCATCATGAAGGCTTCACTTTGTATCTTCTATCATCATCTTATTTCCTAAAATCATTATCTATAGGTTAGATTGAATAATAATGGCAAATGGTGCATAATCGGTTGGATGTAAAGAGAAAACATATTATCAACATCTATTTGACTACAAACAAGCAAATAATAGTGATTTAATTGAATATACCATTTGAAATGGATTTATTACAAAATTGCATCCTTTCCTTTACAACTAAAACAATTGTAACCTTCTATAGCTTCCCATGTTTTTCCATCGATAATTATTTGAGATCACACTTCTTTGAGGAAATCATGGTAGAGTCTATGAGATCACAGTTCTTTGAGGCCTCTTTTCAAACAAATGACGAGCAACCTCCAATTTTATGCAATTTGCATAGCTAGAAATCATTGCATTCACCAATTTTATAATTTGCATAGCTAGAAATCATTGCATTTTGTCAAACTTTTTGCGTGCATCCTGTATGTTCAAAATATTGGCCTTCATATCTATGAGAGCGACAACTACATAAATACCAAAAGTTTGGGCTAATCTGGATGAATGCCATTAGATTCTTTTGGTATAGTGAAATCAATATTAGGGAAAATGATGCATTTGGAAGCAAGGTAAGCTTCATTTTCATTTTCTTTTAATTTATTTGGTGATTTCATGCTCACTTAGTTATTTTAACTTCTATCTTAGATTGGCCATGATATGATAACAATAATATGGATTTAGATCTTTCCTTTCCCATTTAAAGAAGGACTAATCTAAATTCCAAAAACAAGATAGGGTAGACATGAACATAGTATTCATTAATTTAATCCTAAATTATACATATGAAAACATAATTGTTAGGCAATAAAAATATGCGAGAGAATAAATAAAGATAAATACAAGCAACAATAGAAACACAAGGTTTATCCTGGAAAACCTCGTAGGAAAAACTCAACCAATAATAGATCTATTATTGGTCCTTGGCCAAACTAGGCCAAGGCCGCCAAGAGCATCTCACTTGCTCACATTGTCACCTTACATTGAAGGAATCCAACCCTATAGATAGGGTTCTTTACATGCAAATACAACTAGCAAGAAATCACGGGCTACCAAAACTGTGTGCTCGAAACCACTTACATCGTTGCTCAACACTAACAATCCCCCCTTTAAACTTGACTTGGGGAATTGATTCGAATCTAAACCCCCCATAAACAACTAGAGTACTCAGGAATCCCATTTACATGTAGATTACACATTGTCATCTAGGCTGGTGCAAGCTAATGCTGGCCACTCATGACGCGTTAGTCGCAATGGTGTCATGTCCCCATATTTTGCTATGGTCCATGGGGTAATTTTGGCCTAAGTCACCTAGGCAATCATTATTTAATCAATGAGCAAGTATGGAAACTACCTCATGAAAGGTGCCTAAGGTTGTATTTGGGAATTAAATGGACAAGGTGGGCCCCCCATGTAGTTATTAACCCCATGACTAAGTCTAAGTGATTAATTAAATGAGAATTTAATTAATGGGGAAGTTTTGAGGCAATTACTATAGTGGTTAATTAATTCTGAATTAATTAATTAAATTCTGAAGTCTGAATTAATTCTGAGAATTATGATATTTTAATAATAAATGTTGCTAATAAATATTAGCAAGTGGTGATGATATTCCTAGGAAATTCGAATTGGTAAGTGAGCCAAAATTGCCTAAGTGGTAAAGTCTCAGAAAAGCTAAGGAATCTAGTGGAGACAAGTTGGCAAGATGCCACCCAGAAAGGAAACTGACAAAAACTGGCAAAATCAGACAAAAGTAGGAAAGACGAAAGTAAAGAAAGTGAAAAGATTCATAAAATCTTTCTGAAAGAAAATAGCAACAACCAGAAAAGCTTCCTAAAGAGCACTTGCCCAAATTCAGTGAAGGAGATGAAGGAAAGAAAGTTTTGAAAGCTCAAAAGTTGCTATTCTCCTCAAGAAAGGAACCCTCATGGCTTTGGAGTAGAATGGGCAAGTGGGTAACCTACTCTCACAGGTCACCAAGCCAAGAAATTGCTCAACAGGTCATCATGAAGTTTATAAAAGAATCCAACCAACTTCATTTGACAACTTTTGATCATTTATGTTTTCTCATGAGAGCTCTGATGCTTCTCTAGTTGAGTGATGTGCCTCAGTTGTGCTTCTTGGGTGATGTGCCCCAAGGCCCATAGTTTCCAGTGAGTGTTGTGCAGGTTCATATCAAGATATTGCAGCCATTAACATATGCTTCCAACCTCCATTGAAGATCCTCAGTTATTTGGAGAATAGGATTTCTCTAGCAGTAATTCTACAACTAGTTTTGGTGAAGATTCATCCGTTGAAGAAGATAGATCTTGGGAGTCACCCAAGTGTTGAATGAGAGTTGATACAGCCATTGTTGCAGACATCATAGGTTTTCAAGATCAATAACCAGCTTCATATCATATCCATACTTCTCTTCTCACTCATTCTCACATTCAGAGCTAAATCTAGAGGAGTTTTCCCTGAAGGAGAGGGATGACTTAGTGAATGCGCCCCAGTCAAGTTCAGAAGCTCAGTGAGCAGCAAATTACAGTCATATGACCTATATATGACTTGATCCTAACTCCATAGAAAATCCACAGTAATATTCTAATTCTTCTCTCCATTCTCCATCAAATGTAATGTAATTTCTAGCGTGTAAGGCAAATTGTTTAGAGAAGAAAGCGTTTGGAATCAAATGATGGTTCTGTTATGATAAAATCAATGTGTCACTATTCATATGAGTATATCAGAGCTGCATAATATTTTAGTACAGATATTTTAATTTATTAAAGTCATTTTTTAGTTAAAAAGGCAAGACTAGCTCTTTGGATGGTTTTCCTAGACTAGTTTTAGTGATTTCCTTGTAAAATGCAACCTGAGCACCCATTTGACCTCCTGTCTTTTGCAGTAGGTCAATAACTTGATATATTAACCATATAAGTCCACAAAACCATAATTTATATGCTTTTAGCCTCGTTTTGGAAAGATAAGAAAATACTAGCTCAGCAATCCCGAGAGAGCCCAGAAATACCAGTTCTTCCCAAACTTTCACAAGTCTGTGAAAATATCCTTCTTAACATAACCAGCCATCAATTGAATGATATAAACTCTGTCATCAACTTCCAGTATCCCCCTCTTGTCCAGTATGCATATGCCAACTACCTAGGGAGCCTCGAAGTAGACATAGACTTGTTCTATGTTGAAAAGTGAATGGTACTGGTACCTTGTGCATAAGACAAATCTGATCTGACCTCCTTGACCTGCTGCTGCACCTAGCCTCATACATTTTCCAAAATTAAACATTCATCCCACCATCTTGAATCCTTACCTCAGTACCCCTCACTTACCTCCTGCCCGGTTTGAAGGATTTGACAAAAAATTTTACTAGTAAAAGTTATAAAAGTTTTTGAAGTGGAGTTAATATCTGGGTCAGATATTGCCCACTATATTATAGCGGTATTAGAGCGGTTTCCTTGGCTCAGCCTGTGGAAAGTTAATCACAGTGGAAAAGTAGCTCAACACTATTTTGAAATTGTAGTTGTGAAATTAGTTCCATGTCATGGAAAATTCATACTTTGAGTTGTATGAGGAGGAAGATTATTTTTATGAAGAGTATGATAATTATGATGAGCAGTATGAAGAATACTACAGACAGTATGAGGAAGAGAATCCCCAAGAAGTACCTTCCACAAGAATCTCCTGTGAGATCATGATGGGAAGAAGAGACTATGATTATTTTGATAGCCCTATTCAGGAAAAATTTGCATGTTCCACAGTCAAAGGTCAACCTCCTATGGAAGAGTTAATGAAAGATATGAAAACTTTATTGGATGCATGTGACTTCACAAGAATTTTTGGATCCTCTTCAAGAAGATCCTCCAAGAATATTCATCCTAAGACAACCAAGGAGAAACAAGACTCAAAAACCAATCATGAGATTGTTGACAAAAGGGAAGAAGAATCTACTACAAGATTCTATGATGAGGATCTCAAGATCATCTCGGATGAGATTGGTACTTTTAGGGGTGTTCAACCATATTTTGGATCAGATCTAAAAGTAGAACATAAATCAGATCCAAAGACACCACATGTGCTTCACAAGGTAGTAGAAATTGACCACACATCAGTTAGAGGTGAACTAGTAGAATCAGTGGTAGAACAAGGCACCATAACCCCACCCATTGATGAGAGAAGCATGATGCAAAGGAATGGACCATTTTCATATTTTTGTACTAAATTGTGTCATGATGATGTTGCAGCCACATCAGAAGATAATTACTACATAAGGGATTCCCTGGATGTTGAGTTTCATATCCTTGGTGATAAGGGTGAATGTAGTGACCAAGCTGAATCACTAGAAGGGTGTCTGTAGGATGCCTACATGGATGAAATATAATCTACTAAGGAATGTTTTAAGTGCGAGGAAGCATCTAAAGATGTGTACTCTCACATATATGTGGGGAACATGGAGATTCCCATTGATGAAGGTGTCGTGGGTGCAATATCCATGGGCAAAGAAGAAGTTCTAGCAACAACAGAAACTGAAAATGAGAAATTGATGGAAGGAAAAACCACCAACACTCCACCTCATAAGGAGGATAACATGACACCTAGTGAGTTATTAAATTCTAATTTTTATGTGTCATTATTTCAATCTGATATGGTAGCCACTTCCAGTGAAAAGTTTAAAGTGGTTGAGCTCCCTAGTGATGAGGTTCAAAATTCTGATGTAAAAAAGAAATGCAATGAGACGGCTGGAAATTTGAGAGAATATCTTTCCGTTATACCCAGGAGGAATGAGCAAGTAATTTGCAGCCCAAATTATGTTGTTGAGGACCTAAGAGATGAATATATTGCAGCAGCAATATATGGATCAGATTTCCAAACTTCGAGTGCACTGCATAAAATCAATCCGGTGATGGAAAATGAAGGGGAGGAACATCTGCAAGAACCTCATCTTCTTGCAGGGTCATTGAAGATGGATGAATAGAAGATCCAAGAGGCCCTGAAAATTTTCCATGACACTCATTCTTCAATGTCGAGGTTGTGTTGGGAAGCTGCTTTAAGGGAAGATCAATATTTCTTTGCAGCCATGGAAAATATCCAAAAAGCAATGTCCACAATCATAGGTAATTTCTCACACTTGCTTTCAGATAAAAATTACATGTTTGAGCCTGTTGAATTGTTGCGGGAGGCATCATGGCATGATGAAGAAAGTATTTGCAGATATGGAAAAGAGAACTATAAGCTCAATGATGAATTGATGGCCACCCAAGATTCTTTGAGAAGCACACAAAGTGCCCTCCAAGAATCCAAGATGGAGATGTTGCTGCTTCATGAAAAGTTGCAAAGATCCCCCCTACCCTCCTACACACCACTCAGTCAATTTCATTGGGGTGAAAGCATTCATGATCATATGGAGGAACCTCATGAGATGGTGGATGATGAGGATCATTTACCTTTACATGTGCTTGAGGAGTGTGCAGAAGAGTTTGATGAAAACCAAGCACCTGATCATTTCCTAAGGGAACTTGAGCTGTTCCTTGGAAACAATCACTCTCCCATGGAAAAGTGGGATGAGAGCACCCAATTTGGGCCAGCCAATAATGATGAAGTTGCAGCCATAAGAATGATTACTGAAGGTTGCAGACATACAAAGAAGGTTCACAGTCCTTCCCCTCATGTCATGGATTCAACAATAACAATGGGGAATGAACAGTGGGTGAAGAAGTTTTTCTTGTTGATGCCACATGTACCACAGGTGGATCATGATCTGTTCCTATGGGAGATAGATCTTATTGCAGCAGAGATGGCTGATTTCAGCTCATGTGAATTAGCAAGCAAGATGTTTGATTCATTCATTGGATGGATGGATAGAGGCAACACTGAAATGAGAAATCTCGTAGGTAAAAAGGTTTCTTGTTTCTGCAATAAATGTTTTATTATAACTGACATTGTCTCGAATTGTGAGCAGCAACAAAGGTATACTTTGCATCCATTTGATGTCACTCATCCACATATAGATTGGTTGAAAGATTACCTAAAAAACATGAAGTCTCCTTGCAAAAATGTTTCTGCTTATGGTCAAGGGAAGGCAGCTGAGCAAGCAAGTTGCCAAGATAGATTAATGGAGCATTTTACTGGCAGAAGGTGGCCTATGTGGAGGGAATGCACATGCTGGGAGATCGGGAAAATGCAGTTGATACTTTGGGATCCTGGCATTCATGGGAGTGATAGATTGTCAAAGATGACAGGAAAATTCTGGTCCTTGCAGGAGAAACAGTGGGATCCGGGAATTCTACTCAAGTTATCATGGCTGGGTTGAAAATTTTGTTCTTTGTTGGTTAAATTGCAGATATAAATTACAGTGCAGTTTTTCTTGATTTTTTTGAAGGCCCAAGTTTAATTTTCAGACTGCACAGTGAATGGGGACAATTATAATTAGAGTGGTGTAGCAGAAACTGAGTGGAATCCTGACATTGCTTGAGGACAAGCAATCTTAGGAAGGGAGGATTGTCATGTCCCCATATTTTGCTATGGTCCATGGGGTAATTTTGGCCTAAGTCACCTAGGTAATCATTATTTAATTAATGAGCAAGTATGGAAACTACTTCATGAAAGGTGCCTAAGGTTGTATTTGGGAATTAAATGGACAAGGTGGGCCCCCCATGTAGTTATTAACCCCATGACTAAGTCTAAGTGATTAATTAAATGAGAATTTAATTAATGGGGAAGTTTTGAGGCAATTACTATAGTGGTTAATTAATTCTGAATTAATTAATTAAATTCTGAAGTCTGAATTAATTCTGAGAATTATGATATTTTAATAATAAATGTTGCTAATAAATATTAGCAAGTGGTGATGATATTCCTAGGAAATTCGAATTGGTAAGTGAGCCAAAATTGCCTAAGTGGTAAAGTCTCAGAAAAGCTAAGGAATCTAGTGGAGACAAGTTGGCAAGATGAACCCAGAAAGGAAACTGACAAAAGCTGGCAAAATCATACAAAAGCAGGAAAGAGGAAAGTAAAGAAAGTGGAAATATTCAGAAAATCTTTCTGAAAGAAAATAGCAACAACCAGAAAAGCTACCTAAAGCGCACTTGCCCAAATTCAGTGAAGGAGATGAAGGAAAGAAAGTTTTGAAAGCTCAAAAGTTGTTATTCTCCTCAAGAAAGGCATCGTCATGGCTTTGGAGTAGAATGGGCAAGTGGGTAACCTACTGTAACATCCCAAAAATCGCAAAATAAAAATAAAAATTGATATAGCCTATTTTATAAGATAAATGCTATCTATGGAATGATAATTAATGACTAATAGATGATAACTACTTCATAAAATTGTCGTATTTAATTTAAACATGAAAATGTACTTGGTTGTAAGTAAGATGCGACAGAACAATGTTTATTTCGTTATGTGTACAGATCTGGTAACGATATTGATGAATTTGTTTGCATATTTCTGAAGGGGTTCCTACCGGGTGCCCGTGGGTTTACTTAGCTTTGAAAGCTAAAGCATTGGATTCTTCTTTTGCAGATATGTAGGTAAGGTTATAGAGAAATTCCAATTTTTACAAGACAAGTTGTAAGCTTCAACTTGTCGTCTCCATGTTTAAGATAGTTGTATAATCTGTCGTGCATGAAGATGTCGATGGTATGTAACTTCGATTTAACTTTGTCACTTGTATCGTCTTTATGGTATTATTCGTATGTGTCGCTAGCAATGTTATACACTAAACTCGTTGTAACTACTGGTAGGATTAGTGGTAATACAGCTTAGTTTATCCGTCTAAAATTGTAACAAGTTTGATCTTATGAAAGATAGTGTCATCAATAGAATTAAGTGAATCTCCTGGAAATGATGGCTGCAATGTAATAAGTCTTGGAATGCTATAGTGATGATGTTTGTGTTGTGTCAACTTGTGAATCAAGATGCTATTAGACAAAATAGCATACGTTCTATAGGGCTGGTGTCATACCCTAGCTTTCTATATAGTGTACAGTTAGATTCTCCTTACATTAACCTTATGTACGTGACATAGCTATTATAATTGTAATGCATGTGCTAAATATTAAACCTTGCGATAGTCCTTACAATATTATGGCATTGTATTGTTTTATAATACATGATTGTTATAATAATTATATCGATTCCAATGTTTTGATAACCTATGGAAACTATGCGAATATCATTGTTTATATGTAAACCTATGGCTCGAATGTGCAATACATATATGTGCTATGTAATTATAACAAAGTTAATGCTCCTAGCGTGAATGAAATGTCGTGATAATACCTTATGATTAGAACAATGCATCGTTGTTTTATGGTATTGATATACATACTATGGTTTGTTAACTTGTAACGTGGTTGTAATATAGTTGTATGGTAGTGTTACTATCCCGAGGATTGTGCTGTCACCATAACTTGGTTCTGATTTGAATTAAATGTTGTTGCAGTCGAGACTCTGGCAGAATTCTCCATGAGATCTCAGCGTTAAATTCAATCCTGTGTGGTGTTAGTGATTGCTACGCTGGCTTTTACGTGTTTGGCTCCATGTGATATTAGTGGTAAGGAATGGTGATATATAACCGAGTTGTGAGCTTAGCTCTGGGTGATATGGCATCTGACTGTTTTGCAAATTAAATGAGGTTATTGATTAGTATTTTGATCATATCTCTGCCTTGGTACTATCGTAACTTGCTGGCTCAATCTCGATCGTCGATCTCATTGTCTCGATGAGATGTGTAAAACCCTAGTTAATCTTGCCGTAGTGTTATTTTTTCCTTCGTGCATTCATTTTGTGATTTTCATTTGGGAGAAGAGGCCGACAGGCCGCTGGTTTACAGGGCTCGAACCTGGGCGGTTGTGGATGGCATTGTGCCTCCATTCTCTGTAATTTTACTATGAAGATACTATATAAGTGCTTGAGTTTTTCTAAATGAGTAGCGTTGAAGCCTTGTGGCTTTCGTCTGGTGACAAATTAGGTTAGTGGTGAGGTTTGACTCCGAGCTTGGTTGTGGTTCAGTTGCATGTCAACTTCGCTGCATTGGATGAAGGATTTGGAAGCCAGAAGCATTCCAATCGACTGTTGAATGCAAGGTAAGTCATCTCGTTTCTTAGTTATGTAATATGTTTCTTTGTTTTGTCAACATTCAGTTGATATCATTGCTGACTCCATGCAGTTCTTGTGGAAGGTACTGCCATCGTGCTGTATTCATAGTGCTGGGTTTGATGGCAATGGATAGCAATGCGAATAAATTGGTAAGCCCCGGTGGCAAACCCTCGTAGGTTCTCCTGGCAGATTCGTGGCAAATGTTTGTAACACTTGTTCTGGAAATCGTGGTTGAAAAACTGGGTTGTTTTTTAGTTTGCAGAGTCGATGTAATAGCTGATTTGTTAATGTACAAGGTTTGGGTTCTGGGTTTTGAACTTGGAAATGTTCCTTCATTTAAGTAGGGTTTCAGACTCTGTTGAGATGATAATATAAAGATCCTTCTACAAAAACTTATGTGGCCGTGACTGTTTCGTGTTGGTAAATTTTTGGGGCTTGGCCCGTGATCGAAACCTGTAACTCGTTGGTTTATGAAATGGAAATAGTTCGTATTTAACAACCTCTGTGTTCAAATGGTAATGTTTGTGCAAACTAGGTTTTAATCACACCTGTGCTATCATGCTTCTTTCTGGACTGTAAGCTCACAAATGTTTAAAAGATAGAGAAGGAAATCGTATGCAATGTGTGTATGATGAAAAACACTGCTACTGTTATTAAATCAATAGTTAAGTGTTGAAATATGTGATGGCTTCGGCCTAATGCCTCATCGTCGATTTGTATGAAACATTTGTGCTTTTGATATGAAAACTTGTCAGAGGTTAGGGTTTGGCTATGCCTAGATGTTGATGTGCTCGTTGATATGTTTCGGCATCAACTAGTGTTGTGATTTTGTTGACTCTACTCCTATAGACATTACAATGTCTTAAACCTTCGAGATGATATTTGAAATAAATAAATTCGATCTGCAGTAATGATTTTGATGTAAAGTTTGGTTTGTCTATTGTTAATAAAATAATGAAATGACAGAGAGCTCATTTAACTAGCTCGACTCTATAAAAAAATTGCAAATCATTGGCTATATGCCGAGAAGAAATAACAATGTTTTATAGTTATATAATGACTGGTAATGGTTTAGAAAATAAAATGAGCAAACCCTAGGTTGGTAATATGTTACTTCTTGTTTGACTATCTGTCCTATATGTACAATAATGATAAATAACAACAAACTATAGTATTTCTTTGAAAATAAACATTTGGAAAACAAAAATGTAAAGAGCAAAAATGATTTCTTTATCTAATATAAACTCTATTATTTCTATGAAATAGATTTACTGTTTTGATGAAAAGAATGGAAATAAGAATAGTACTGTGAGTAAAATGCGGTAGATAATACTAATTAATATCAGCAGATAATTTAACAGAACATATAAAATGGTACTTCCATCACCATGGCAGTTTGCCTATCATATCTATGTATCTTAATCTATTTATGTACTGGAGTACGATGTTGTTCCTTTTTGCATCGGGAAAAATACAGAAACTATTTTATTCAATCGAATCAAATTTATACAGAATTATTAATTTACACAGGAACTGAAATAAACTTATAAAATAAACAGTGAAAGTTAAATAAACAACAGAACTGTAAATATACAAAAATAGATAACATAACTTAAAAATAAAATAGATAAGACAATAGAACCTGTAACTGGCGATAGGGAAAACACCCAAGGAGGCCTGTTCCTCCCAACCTGCTTCAGAAGAAGTAGCTCAACTGCTAACTTCTAGTGAACCCCCGAGCCTGATTACTTATCTAATAAGTGGGTGGAATCTGTGTAGAAGCAAGGCACTCAAAATACCTTCTCCACTTGGTATCAACCTCCTAAAATAAAATGCCTTCTCCACTCAACATCAACCTCCTGAACTCAATAAGAGTTTGGCAGACTCACAACATGATCAACAACATAGCATATCCCCTCATCAAATCTCTTGGGTGCAAACACAGCAAAACCCCAAGGTAAATTTCCTCGTTAGGAAAAGTGATGAACCTCAGTTCAATATTTGATGGCTATTATATAGACTGCCTAGGTATTTTAGTGGTCAGTTTGGAATAAATGAGCCTCAAGCTCCAGTCCCATCTTTTAGCGCACTGTGACCACATTTCAAGGGAATTGTCCCATACCAACAGCTAGTTAGTTGCATCATGATGCTGCCACTTGTCCATTTCCTTCTACCCCAGATTCCATTCCACCTAGTGGATTAGTAACCACTCTTTCAACAGTCGTCTTAGGTGTTTGTCTCCTATTTTATTTATTTAATAATAATATATTTTGCAAATTACAGTCATCCTTGAACACCTATCCAACATAAACTTTACAATAAAAGTTATCATAATGTTTCTTAACACAAAATGTTTTCCAGCAAATAGGGTATGTTACACCTACTCTCACAGGTCACCAAGCCAAGAAATTGCTCAGCAAGTCATCATGAATTTTATAAAAGAATCCAACCAACTTCGTTTGACAACTTTTGATCATTTATGTTTTCTCATGAGAGCTCTGATGCTTCTCTAGTTGAGTGATGTGCCTCAGCTGTGCTTCTTGGGTGATGTGCCCCAAGGCCCATAGTTTCCAGTGAGTGTTGTGCAGGTTCATATCAAGATATTGCAGCCATTAACATATGCTTCCAGCCTCCATTGAAGATCCTCAGTTATTTATAGAATAGGATTTCTCTAGCAGTAATTCTACAACTAGTTTTGGTGAAGATTCATCCGTTGAAGAAGATAGATCTTGGGAGTGCACCCAAGTGCTGAATGAGAGTTGATACAGCCATTGTTGTAGACATCATAGGTTTTCAAGATCAATAACCAGCTTTAGATCAGATCCATACTTCTCTTCTCACTCATTCTCACATTCACAGCTAAATCTAGAGGAGTTTTCCCTGAAGGAGAGGGATGACTTAGTGAATGCGCCTCAGTCAATTTTAGAAGCTTAGTGAGCAGAAAATTACCATCATATTTCCTGATCCTAACTCCATAGAAAATCCACAGTAATCTTCTAATTCTTCTCTCCATTCTCCATCAAATGTAATGTAATTTCTAGCCTGTAAGGCAAATTGTTTGGAGAAGAAAGCATCTGGAATAAAATGATGGTTCTGTTATGATAAAATCAATGTGTCACTGTTAATATGAGTATATCAGAGCTGCATAATATTTTAGTATAGATATTTTAATTTATTAAAGTCATTTTGCAGTTAAAAAGGCAAGACTAGCTCTTTGGATGGTTTTCCTAGACTAGTTTTAGTGATTTCCTTGTAAAATGCAATCTGAGCACCCATTTGACCTCCCGTCTTTTGCAGTAGGTCAATAACTTGATATATTACCCATATCAGTCCACAAAACCAGAATTTAGATGATTTTAGCCTCTTTTTGGAAAGATAAGAAAATACTAGCTCAACAATCCTGAGAGAGCCCAGAAATCCCAGTTCTTCCCAAACTTTCACAAGTCTGCAAAAATATCCTTCTGAACATAACCAAACATCAATTGATTGATATAAGCTCTATAATCAACTTCCAGTATCCCCCCCTTGTCCAGTATGCATATTCCAGCTACCCAGGGAGCCTCGAAGTAGACATAGACTTGTTCTATGTTGAAAAGTGAATGGTACTGGTACCTTGTGCATAAGACAAATCTGATCTAACCTCCTTGACCTGCTACTACACCTAGCCTCATACATTTTCCAGAATTAAACATTCATCCCACCATCCTGAATCGTTACCTCAGTGCCCCTCACTTACCTCCTGCCCGGTTCGAAAGATTTGACAGAAAATTTTACTAGTAAAAGTTATAAAAGTTTTTGAAGCGGAGTTAATATCTGGGTTAGATCTTGCCCAGGATATTACAAATGGACTCCTGGAAAAACATAAATCTGAACGTCAAAAAGCAATATTAGAGCTACCTACACAACTTTTTGAAATATGGTGCAAGAAGATGAAACGTAGACAATCGGATTACCTTCCAGAATATATAAATATTATTTATGGAAATTAAGTATAACTCCCAAAAAATGGGGTTCTCCTAAGGTTGGTATGTTATTTTTTTAAGAAAACATAATGAATATGTTTGCGTTAATTCCCTGGTTTGGTATGCAAATGGTGGAATTTTGTGAAAACAATTATATATAGTCGTAGATAACAGGCCGTTCTAGTGCGGCGCTATTTTTTCATATTTATTTATTTTAATTTTATTTATTTTTTAATTAAGGAAGACAGCCAAGCCCTAGAATGACTAGGTCATGCGTTAGTCCACAACATCATGGTCTTAACATAATTAATGAACTTTTTTTTTTAGGATGTAGGTCTTTGTGTGTACTTATGTGGGTTCTTTTCCGTTTTCAAAATAGGTGAGCCAATCAAAAGTTATAGATGAAAGAAATAACCTACTTTTTGTGTAAGATTGACATTAGTGCAATTGAAATTAATTAAAAAATAGAAACAAATAATAGATTTAATAAAAAATTACATATTCGGAATTTGCACACATAGTTCTACAAGTGTGTGCAATTTTACTAGCAGTGCGCATTATTTTAAAAATTTAAATGGTGCGTGCACTTTATTTTAAATGCGCGTACGCACTAATAAAATAGTGCGTATGCGCTATTTAGTAAAATCAGACCAAACCATAGCTCAAGCACATATGCATCCATACAAAAATCGTATTGAATGGATGAAAACATAGGCATAAGAGTGATTGTAGTGTATGCATTTATTAGTATTCACATACACCTACCTACTTAGAGGTACTAGGGTGTTTCCTACTTCCATTTCCTTGATATACATGACCTACCCATTCTTAACATTGATATTTTTCTCTCTTCATACAAAGATTGTTATGTGCTAGATAAATATCTATTGAGTCACTTTACCTTACCATATATGCATGAATTCCTTGTGATGTCTAGTGCTTAGGTAGGGTTTGATATTTCCTCCTCTTCAATATTATAACTTTAATCACTAGTTTGAATCTACTAGACCCTTTGGGGAACCCTCCTACTTACTAGGTTTTGTCTTGGGATCCAACCTTCTGATTTGGCCCATAGTTAGTTGGAGTGCTTAATTTTGGTTCATCAACAACATAACTCTAGGAATGATTAAAAGGGGTCACTCTAGGTCAAACCTTGATTCCCCCTTCTTGATGATGATGATAATGACGATAATGATGATGAAGATGATGATGAAGATGAGGACCAAGATGATGATGATGATGATGATGAGGATAAGGATGATGATGATGACGAGGATGATGACGATGATGAGGATGATGATGATGA